>CABPRJ010000966.1:0-600000 GCA_902439185.1 Cinara cedri | reverse complement strand
TTTTTATCGTGAATTTTTATTTTATTAATTGTATGTAATTTTGCAATATTGTAAAATTATATAGCCGTTGTTCCCCGTCTACGCTTCTATACCGTTTGTGTTCGTGAAAAGTTATTCGTTCGCCGGTAAATACCGTTTTATGACACATACCAACCTGTTGTAAATAAATGCATCACAGGCGCGAATCACCAAATTGTTTTATTTATAATATTGTTTTACGCGAAACGCATAGATTGTCATTTTGTAGTAGAATAGAAATTAAAAGTAAGAATAAAATAAAGTAATGGAGGAAGGGTAAAATAATATGGTGTTGAGGATTAGACGAACAGTCAAATATAATAGATACCTATACTGCTCTCATAAGTAAAAACGTCGTAAGTCATGAGACAACGTTTTTGTGAAAAACGGAGTTTTTTATATTTTGGATTTTCTAAAATTCATATAACCTCTTACATTTTAGTTATCAAAGTATGATATGGATTTTCATATGATAGTTTATTTCAAGGGTCGGCAACCTGCGGCCCATATAGCGGTTTTATGCGGCCCGCGATTGCAATTTATAATTAGTATAAAAATATGGAATATCACATTATATTATTATCAACTAACAGTTGTTAGTTTGTAATAACTGGCATTTATTATTTAATCTTACATTTTATCTACACGTTATCTACGTTTTGATTAACGTCAATACCCAACGAAATATTACTTTAGTAGTTTAGTATTATTGAAATATAGGTATTAGTAAAAAAATATTATGGCCTTTTTATTCTGTGTAAAAATGTTCTATTAGTAATTTTATTCCGATTTACAACGATAGCATTTTTTCTGAAAGTAAATCTAACTGGCAAGGTACTTTAGGGAGATCATTTTTCGATTTTACCAAGAGTTCTCTTAAAAAATGTGTTAATCCTGGAAAAAAACATGGAAAAAACGGGAACATCGATACAATATTAAACACATATTATTAAAGAAAATATATATATATATATATATGTAATGCCTATTTAATTATTTTACAATAATATGGCATATATATTGTTGACAAAGCATCACTATCAACTGAACTACATTCAGAATCGTTTTTTCATTAGCTATGATTTATCGTTGCTTAAAGATATACATTAAATTGCCTATAGCAGTAGCTTCACCCGTCTCCATTATCCTAGAACGGCTTTTTTTCACTTAATGTTCTACTACGAGAATATAGGGATAATCACTTACCTCGGTATACCGCTTGAAGTTCGCAAGAAGTTTATTGCTCAAAATGTATGGAGCAGCTATAAGGATGCGTAGGTTTCGATGAATTGTTACAATAAACACAAGTAGATTTTCCTAATTGTTTTGTCACCAGGTCAACTATGTCAATAGATATTTATATAACTATACTCAGACATCGGATCGCTAACAAATGACGACTCGCGGGAGATGCATCCGTTTAGTGTAACGAATCGCTAGCCGACGTTTACTACAATTTAGGTTTACAGACAACTGTTTATCTTGAGTGACGACCACCAACGAGATATGTTACGTCGATGCTCGAGTCAGTCAAGTGTAATATATTGTGTGTGCGTTTGTATTGGGTTGTGTAAGAAAAATAGTAGACACGTTTAATGTGTGATAGAAAACAAAGTGACAATATGTACAACTACCAGGTTTAAGGTGATGTGGATTAACTAACTACAACAGCCCGCCTATGGTATCTGCAACTGCTGTATCAGTTAGATGGTAAGAATTTTAAGTGAGCAAAAAAATGAGTGTCACAGGGGGGTGGTCATTTTTTCAAAAGAAATAAAAAAGATAATACACAATAAAAAAAAAAAAATGTTATGTAATTTATTAACTAAAATTAGAAGTTTATTAAATTGTTTTAATTGTATCTATTTTATTTTAATAAGTACTCGTGGGTTCCTAATAGGTACAATACAATAAAATACAATATAGGTACTATATTGTATTACATTAAAATAATTATGAATAAAAGTCCATTAACTATTAAAAACGCGTACAAAATAGGTATTTAATACCTATATATTATCTATAGGTACTGCCTAAATTTTTGAATAAAACGTGGAGTACATGGTATTATCGAAATTCCGTTAATATAACGATTAATATAAAACACTTAATATAATATATCATAATATAAATAAATTATAATATATACTTACGAATAGTTTAATAGACCTCGACGAAAGAATGTTATACTTGAAGTTGTACGCATTACGCTGCAAAGAAACTATTCTCAAGTGTACAACACGATAAAAATAAAATCATGTTGACTGTTGGTTTCGATTTCAGTTTAACAATAATATTGGAAAAAATGATGGGAAATCCTTGATAACAATATTATGTTTCGGTATCTCTCATGCGGTACGCGTATTACTTAACAATGCAAGTTATAACAAGAAACAAGTAGCCAATAATTTCTTAAGGTGCGATTTGTCATCACGAGTTTTCGAACCGTTCGTGCAAATAGACGTTTCAAGAATAGTCGGAATGTCAGGCCAGACATTTAAATTTCGTATTTTCAGTTACCAAATATGATGAGCACCTTATTGGAATAGCATTCAATCGTTTCCTTTTTTTTTGAGAATAAAAATAAAATAACATACAAAATTTGCCGCCCCTACAAGTTCAAGGCTCGAGCGTTGTGAGCCTAATGGTTAATCCACCACTGAAGGTATCCCTCATAATTAAGAACAATATAATGAAAATAAAAAATAACATCCATTGCACCGAGTCAAACATTTTTAATATGAACCATCGCATCGATGATGATCGGAGCAAGATTTCTGGTAGAAAGGTTGTTTACAAATAGAACAAAAAAAGTTACCCTATGATAATGGGGACGGGTGAAACCACTGGTTTGATTAATTTAATGTATATCTGTAAGCAACAATTAACAATTGCTAACGAAGAAATGATTTTTAACGGAGTTTGGTTGATAATGTTACTTTGTCAATAATACATATGCATTATATATTTTATTTAATAATAATTATTTAATATTATACCTATTTTCCGGTTTTTTTCTACGTTTTTTCCGGTTTTTCACATTTGCTGAGAAAATTCTTGGGAAAATCGAAAAATGACTTCTCTAAATTATCACCCCTAGAAAATTTACTCTCAGAAAAAGGTGTACATTGTTTACATCAGAGTAAGATTTCTGGTAGAAAAATTGTTCACTTAAAATAAAAAAAAAAAAAACATCTTTGTAAAACCAATTCATTCTTCGTTACACTCAGTATCTAAAAGTGATTGTGTTTGTGCAACAGATTTTAACCAATCTGACATTGTTAGCATGGTCAAGTGGTGAAGTATTAAATAATTATACGGTACCAAATGTTTTTACACAAGTTTTAGGTTAAATAACAAAAAAATATACAATTTTAAATTATATGGTAGATTCCGCGGTGCAATTACCAAGGTAAGTAGCGATGCTCAACATCGGGCCCGTAGTTTTAAACTGATTATGTAATTTTTTTTATTGTTCATTATTATAATTTATTATTATTATAATTCAACCGTGTAACACGTATATATTATTATTCCGCTGAAAAAAAATAAAAACTTAATAGTCCGTTTAATGATAAATATAGTCATAAAAAAATTCCCAAGGATAGGTTTTAGAACTTACCTTATCATCGAGGCCCTCAAGAGCCACTGGATATATAGAGCCGCCCTAAGGCCGAGGCCAGTAGAGCTGTTTTTCTCGTTAGATTGTTTTCTGTGACTTTCTAAATGAGTGATCTCTCTGCTCGCCAAACATGTCTCGCCCATTCCAGCCTTTTTCTGGCTAAGAAATTTCGTAGACTCGGTTTATTGTACAGCTATTGGAGGTTTTCAATTGTTCTTCTTTGGAAACTTCTCAAGTCATTATTATATACCGCTCCATACACTTTCCACATACATTTTCCTCTTGAAACTCTGTAATCTTTCTTCATCTCCTTGAGTGCTAGACCACTTCTCTCATACGTACTTTACTATGGGTCTTAAGTATGTACAGTAGAGGTGTTTCTTTTTACGTTTGAAGAGTAACTTGGAGGAGAACGTTTTTTTCATTGTGAAGTAACATCTGTTTCCGACATTCAATCTCATCCTAATTTCATTATGTATATTGTTCTTTTCGTTTATGTTAACTTTCAAGTACTTGAAGTCTCCTACCTGCTCGAAAGTAAGTCCTTCGATGGGTAGATTATCCTTTACAGTTGAATTCCTATTCATCACTATATATTTTGTCCTATTTTCATTTATCACTAGCCTCATATTGCAGCTAGATTTTATTAACTTTCTTACACTCTCCTCAACATCATTTCTGGACTCACCTAGTAAAATAATTTCATCTGCATAGGCGAGCAAGGTATAGAGTCCTATTATTTCCATTTATTTGAGGTCTGGTATATCTCTCACCACCTTTTCCAGAGCTAGATTGAACAGCACTGGAGCCAGTGCGTCACCCTGTCACAGGCCCTTTCTGCATTCAAATATTGATGATAATTTTCCTAAGAAACGTACTCTGCAACAAGTTTGTTCATTACACATCTGGATTAGTTTCACCAATTTATCGGTATGCCAAAGTTCTTTAGTGTTGTCCACAGTTGTTCACGAATGATGCTATCGCATGCCTGTTTGAAGACCACAAACACCATATGAAAGTCCTTATTACACTCGTAGTACTTTTCTATAAATTGCCTTAGTGTATGAATGTGATCTGTCTCGTCGACTTTCTTTTTTTAAAGCAACACTGATACTCCCCAACTATGTCTACTGCGTATATTTCAAGTCTTTTCAATATAGATATTGATAACACTTTATATGCGATGTCCAATAGCGAGATTCCACGATAATTTGTTACTTTCTTCATATCTCCTTTTTTGAAGATTGTGCATATAATCCCTAAATTCCAATTCCTTCAGCATACATTCTTTGTTCCATATATTTTTTAATATGAGGTGTATTACTGTCGCAAAATCTTTTCCAGCCAGTTTAAGTAGTTCTGGGTTAATTTCATCCTCTTCTAGGGCTTTAAAGTTTTTTAAATCCTTAACGATAAGCCGTATTTTTTCCAACTTTGGTTCGGTCAATTCCGGTTCTGCTGTTTGATAAATCATTCTCTCATATTTTACAAAGCTTCAATTGTTACTATTGTTATTTAACAACTCGTCGTTTATGAAACTGTTCGAATATTTTTGTTGAATCTGTCAGCAGGTCACCGTTGTCATTTTTTATGATATGAGTTAGAAATTTATAATCTTTCCTTACTCCTTTGCATTTTTTAAAAAAATGTCTCCGGTTGTTGTTATCTTCTTCAAGACTTTCTAACATTTCTTTTTCGGCCCGTCTTTTTTCCCTTCTAATTGTTTTGTTTACAATTGTTTTCCTGAGCTTATATTCCTCTGTAGATTGTAGGGTAGTGTTTTGTAACATTTTTTCCTCTCATCATTACGCTCCATTACTGCCCTTTGGCATTTATTATTAAACAAGTGTTCCTTAAACTATAGAAAACAAAAACAATTATATAGTATGGTATTTTATTTCGCCTATAAAACTGTATTATTGATTATTGGTAAGTCGAAATGTTCAGCGAAAAATGTCATTATCGACATTTAAAAATATTGTATGGATTTCATACGACCAAGTGCAACTACAATGTCCAGCTTATTACCAAGTGCGTTATACAATTTCGTTATAATGGAAAGTTTTAAAACTGAAAATTAATTTTTTACAACAAATAGATTCGTATATAATTTTGAGAAGAAAAAAGTATACTATTCGGTGGAAATGTTCACAAAATACAACATTAAAAAGCCCGGGAAAATTACAACGAATTTAATTAAACCAGTGGGTTTTAAATGAGTAATAATTTTATATTTATCCAGGGTATTGTATTATACAGGTAAGGTGAAATCGTGACTTATTTCAGTATATTAAATATTAAACCACTAAAAAATATTGTATACGTTGTGAATTAATATTTAATTTATAATTTTGGACATGTTTTTTGAAACATTGAAAATAAAACATTTCATAGTACCAATATTCCGTCTTTTTCATTTGTTTTTATTCAAAACACAAAAAGACCGTACTAATTTTCCGTATTATTCGCATGTGCTATTAACACAATACAACCACATAAATAAACATATATTTCTATAATATACGGCTTAAAAACAATGACTCGTTTACATGTTCATATGCTTCTAAACCTATTAAATTTATTCTTGTGCGCGATTATTATTTTTTTTTTCTACATATAGTACACTACTGTGCATTATTATTATAGCAATGTCGATTACAAGCGATGTTTTTCACTTAAAACTCAACCTCTGAATGGAAGCTACTAATGTATCAACTTCACTACGTTCTCAACGTTTCTGTTACACACACCGCTTTGTTGGTTTTCATTATTTTAAAGAAAATACGTCAAATTAAATAAATATTTTAGTTTTTTTTTTTTCTTAATTGATAATAGGTACCGTTAGGAATGTAAGCTTGAGCATTTTCATTTAGAATTTTTTTTTTCCATTTAAATTTTCTGAAAATTTAATTTAAATTTAATTCATAAACAATTTTTAAAAGTGTGTTTTTAAAAAAAAAAAAAAATTTTCACAATCAAAGTTATCAGTAAGTAAACTTATATATATTTTTTTCAAAGGGGGTTCACAAACTTAATAAAAATTACGGTTTTAAAAAGTTTTACAATCGAATCACGGGTGATATCACGTCCTAGTAATAGTACAAAATATTAAATAAAATAATCATGAATAATATTCAAAACCTTGTAAATTACAATTTATGCATTTTTTTTTTTTTAAATTTATAAATCGTTGAAAGAGTACCTAATCAATACACAAATAATAATATGTAAACCATCACAATACAAGGAGTACCAAGGAGTTATGACAAATGCGAAACTTGTATAACTTCGGTTCACTGTTTTTAAATTTTTTCTTTTTGTAATAATTACTAGAACGTTATGCTAAAATTTTTATTTTCATAATACTATTATTCCTATATCTACAATAGTTTTTAAACCACGGTGTTCTTCCTATTCGAATACAATTCCACTATTTTGTTGTTGAAAATGATATTTATGTTGAATTAATTCCTAAAAAATTGATACATCATAACATTAATATAAATTAAACCTCTTAAGTTTAACTATGTTCATTCACTAATATTAAAATGTGAAAGCTTGTCTCTCTGTTTTGTCATCTTTTTAATGCTAAAACGGTGAACTGACCTTGATAACATTTTGCCAGACGTTTGTATTCTGATAACGTAAATCAGGATCGTTAGTCGTGAGGACGTGAGTCAGGATTTAAATAAATTACTGACAATTTCACCGATTGTATATTTATTTTTATAGATATAATAACAATGTCGTTAAAAAATATTTGGATAACAATAATAGTGGTAATATTACCGAAATACGTTGTATACTCGGAGATGTTAATCAATATTACCGAACCTAAAGGAACACATAATATAAGTAGTGAATTAGTCCAGAACAACTTCAACAATTTGATAAAAAATACTCCAGTGTTTTTTAATAATAGCAGACAATGTAATTCAAAACTGTTGTACGGCGATATTATAGCAAATAGTATGAACAATTTTTTTCCGTTTTCTAATATAAATCAAAATTGTACCAAAGACGGACAGCAATATATGACAGATTTAAAAAATCGAAAGCTATGGGCAGTTAAAAGTAAGTGAATTATAATAAACAGCATTTTTTTTTCTGTAACTGATAAATTATTGGTACCTATACGTGACAGTTAAGTCACGCTAATATTCTTTGGAAATTCAAATTTATTTTATTTTTTTTTTACTTTTTTTTAAAAAAATTCATTTTCACAATCTGTTACATAAAAATAAGTGAATTAAATTTGGTGCAAACATAGTGACAACCGTGATTTGTACGGACATGCCTTGCTCTAGCATTATTATTATTATTAATATTAGAACTCGATGTTAATCCAATTTTTTTGTTTAACTATTTATTATAACCTAAAAAGTTTCTACTTCACAAAATATAATCAAATCTATCTCATTCACTTACATTTCTGATTCAAAAAAAAAAAAAATTCAACTGAAAATCGTATTTTTATTCTATCAGCTCATTGCAAACGTTATGAATCTATACAATTTTTCAAGTCAAGAACATTATCGATAGTTTGAAGCATTTGAACAATATTGGCCATACTAAAGTTTTTCAAATTGATTTATTTTTATGTGTACTACAAAAAAACCCTCCGCTATTATTTTTTGTTTAATTATAAATTTACCAATCTTGGTTAAAAATATCGTTCAATTTCACGACATAAATAATAATAATTCAAAAATTATTCACCTTTTTCATTTCATTTCATTTCAATCCAATCATTTTTCTGGTCAGACTAAACGTGCCATTATTACTTCACACCTTTTGCAGAAACCATTAATTAGAAAGTATGGTTAAACAATAAAATATGTATTATATTATTGTGTTGTATTAGTTTTTCTATCGCTAAATATTCCAACAATAATGTATTTTTCAATTTATTATTATTATTATTCGTTATTTTTTCAGTGTACGATTCTTCGTCAAAATACCCCAGAGGTGTAATCAATTCGGGCACAGAATTTGGCTATTTCGATCAATGCATGAGCGTACAATCAGAAAAATTTGGAATTTACGGCGCGTACGCAATGGCTAATTTTCGATTCCACCTTACAAAAAACTGTAATACCAATTCGTCAGTCGATACCGATGTGCAAGCACATATGGATCAGTTAAATGTAACATTATATAGTTTATGATCTCCTCAATTAAAATATTCTGCATATAGTTTGAAAATAATTATTTAAAATCATAGTCCTAGAAACAACGTACCGAAGTTTATCTCAAACCTATTTAAAAGGGTGGTTGAGAGAAAATATTAACAATAAAGTTGAGAATATTTTTAGAAAAATACAGAATAGGTAAAATAACATACATTTGAGGTTCTATCATATAGTATCATAATATGCCAGATTTTGCAAGCCATCTCTTTCTAACAAAATTATAAAAGTAGTCAACATAAAGCAGGTTATAAGGGATGCGTCGTCTATATATTATTATTTCTATGTTTAAAACTACCTAATAATGTTTATGATAATATTTTGTTGAAAACTTATATTGAAATAACTCTAAATCGAAATTGATCCGAAGACCCTGAAATAGAAAATAAAAGTTTAAATATTCACGTGGAAAATATATAATATTATAGACCGATTTTTTTAGTTTTATCATAAATATTTTTTAAATAAATTTTCAGGGAGATTCGCTTGTAACTGAACCACCAGAAGTCCTTTCGTGGGCGTTGTGTTTCCCGGAATCCTGTACAAACGAAGACGTGAAACTATCCATCGAACGCGCTATAATACCCGCGTTCCAAGCTTACAATATCACCGTAGACGTATCTGTGCCATCACTATTGTATACGTCCAAAAAAAATTCTTCCGAAGATCACGTCGACACGGAAACTCTAATAATCTAGTGAGTAGAGATTAAATGAGTAAAATTCCATGGAAAAAAAAAAAAGTTGGAAAATATTAAAATAAAAAATTCTCGGAAAAACTGTTTTTCTTTTTCGGGAAATATTTTATTATACATAAAATAATGTCCTTCATCCCTGAATTGTGTTTTTGTTTTCTGTATAGCACGTTGGTCGTCTTTGGAGTCATACTGGCACTATCTGGAATGCTGTATGACGCATTACCAGATTGGTTAAAATGGAAAAACGGCATGCGATATTTTGGTAAGTCCGAATATTTCTATCATTTTATTCGTTGTACATGTGAAATAACGATTTGAGGTAGTCATTGCCCCTTGGTGTCCGCAAAATTTTGTAAAAATAATATAAGAATTATGTAGATAATTTATTATTTAAAACTTAGTCTTACAGATGGCAGCATTGATTTTAACCATGTAATATTAAATTAATAAATGCTTTTCATTTTAAAATACATATTATGTTACTTACTACTGCTTTGATAGTTTTAGATTCTTTATAAAATTGAATGTTTCTAGGTTCTGTAAAATAAATAAAATAACCAAATCATTTTGAAATTAACTTATTTCTGTTATTTGTATACTGTAACCACAAAGAAAAACCAAAACAAATCAATTTTTGTTTTGCGGTATTGTATAACATATGATTAAAAATGATAACTGAACCAGGAAAAAATCCGAAGGGGGTCATGGCAAGGAAGAGGTGTGCCCCTACTCGACCTCTGCGGACGCCCTTAGACTCACTGCAATATGTATTAGTATGATAAAAATAGGTATTTTGTTTCAAATTAAGGAGAGTTCCTTCATATGTATTCGGCGGAAAACACAATGATTGACTTAAGGCGTGATCGAAAAACCGACGAGTTTTCCATGATAGACGGACTGAAGACAATGGCCATTTTAACCGTGATCATCGGACACAGAATGACACTAGACTTTGCAACGCCAATATTGAATTTAGAGTACAAGGATTACGTATGTAGAATGTGGATGAGATTTTCTCGTGGAGTTAATTATTTGTATAAATGTTTTATAACTACTTTTTTTTTTGCTATATAGATTATTAGCAATTTATGGTGTTCGGTCCTCAAAACATTTGTTTCCGTTGAAATATTCTTCGTTATTAGCGGGTTCCTTACGTACTTAGTAATCGAAAAACGCTTGACGAGTGGAAAACCGCTGAACTTCATCCTTCTGTTGTGTAATCGGCTTGTCAGGTATAAAAAACTATAAAATATATATTCAATACTACTATTAATTACTTATACCTATACTTATAGAATTTTAAAATATTATAAATGTATAACTATTGGATTGGTCTAGAATATGTGGTTTTTTAATAAAAATAATAACAATTTTATTGTTTGTCTATGTAAACAACTTTTTTACCAGAAATCTTGTTCCAAACAATAAATGACAAAAAACTCTAGTTGGTGCATTTAGGAGATTTTTTTTTATTATCATAATATTCCTAGTAATTGTAAAAAACCGGAAAAAAATAATTAAAATCGAAAAAATTTACAGTTTCATAGTTTTCGATTTTCTATTTTTCTCGTGATTCAGTTAAAAAAAATCGAAGAACTCTAAAATTTGTGTAGAAAACTTACAGAAAATATATAATAACGTTTTATCAGTGTTAAATTTTTTCAAAAAATGCTGACAACTTTTTAAGCTATATATAGATTTTTTAAGTTATTTAATCACGGTATTTTGCGTAAAAGGACGTGACACAGACATGTGTGTCTGGAAGGGGGACAAAGCGAGGCATTTGTCCTCCCATAGACTTCAAAATTTCGAATATAGTTTTAATAATTAGTTAATATAATTTTATTTTAAGTATTATTATGCTGATCAATTTCCTGCAAGCGCCCATGTGCACAGCACAATGATTTTGTAGCGACGGTTGCGGTGGTGGTGTTGAAGGAGTAATTCGGATGGCACTGCTGTTTTATTACATTCCTAACTACAACCCATAAAATCATAAATTAATAAGTCATGTTTTGTGGTAGTTATTTGAAAAAACTTTTAACCCACCTCCTCTTAGAATCGTTTTTCTCTAGCAATAATATATCGTTGCGTATAAATATAAATTAAATAACTCTATGTATACTACCTTACCAAATTTGTATTATTTGGTTACTAAAACAAATTTATTGCGTACGATCTTGTATTCCGTAATATCTTATTGGTAAAATTAATATTACTATAATTTCTAAAATATCTTATTGAAAGTGATAATTATGTTGCGCCATGAATATGTAAAACCATATACTACTGAAATTTATCATGGACAATTATTAAAATTATAATCTATATAGTAAATGGTGTAAATTGGTGTAAATCCAATAATAAAAATAGTGAATTAATAATTAATAATAAGTATTATAATTAAAATTATAATACTTAGTAATCTTAATGTTACATTGTTTTACTTGCTTATTGTTAAATGCATTAACAATAATTCTAAGGTAATATTTTATGTACAATTAAACATATTTTGTTTTTTTTTAGAATTCTACCTACTTATGTGTTTATCATCGTGATATTTACCTTTGTATTGCCAAAGATGGGCGATGGTCCATTATGGAAACTCTTTATTTTCCCCGAAGCCGAATGTTGTCGAAAAAACTGGTGGACCAACATTTTGTTTATAAATAATTATGTAAACACACACGAAACGGTAAATATGAATTGTTAACATCTACATATTAAGGTGCTTGTAATTTAACTGTTATTTTAAAATAGAAACTATTGTTATTTATTTGATTTCGTTCCAAGCATATTCTTTGTATAGTTAATACGTATAGCAGACGTGCTTTGATTAATTCTATTAAATAATTTAATATTTCAATGGTTTAATGTGATAATTATTTCCAGTGTATGTTACACGCATGGTACATGGCATGTGACGTCCATTTCTTTGTGGTCGGAATAATCTTGACATATCTAGTATGGAAATGGAGAAAAGTTGGCATTTTAATTTTTAGTTTGGTATTTGCAATATCCATTTATATACCGGCAAAGTGCATCTATGATCATAACCAAATGGCTGTCATGATGTTCACTCTTAAGTAAATTTGTGAAATATATTATTTTAAGCAATTGTGTAAAAAAGGTATCATAGGCAAATGGCATACATGATTTGAAAATTTAAAAATTAATAAATGAATCTTTACATTTGTATTTGTAAATCGACAAAATTACATGAACATCAAAAGACATATTATAAGTAAACTGATATACCACGACTAAATAAATAGACATGTCATACGTATTTTTCCTAGCATTGCTTTTATGCACCAGTCTTGGAAGAAACGGTATAATAACCATACCTCCACCATCCTTCCATCTTATCATGATCGGTCCATAAAATCATCTTAATCGGTGTGATTCTGTGTGATAACCTTAATAAAAGCGTAAACCAATTTGAATCAAATTCCCATGATATCTCCATGATTTTATCGTTTATTCTACGTCTGAGGCATATTTCATGTACAAAGCGATTTTGCTGACATACCTGTTTATTTAGCCATGCCCTAACCTTATTATAACCTAACCTTTACGTTATTCGAACATGTTTTTTTAACGATAAATTAATATATAATGCACCGTACTGTTTCCAGAAACAAAGATAACATCAGAGAAACTGAACATTTTCATAGAATTTATATAAAAAGTCATCACCGGATCACAACCTATCTTATTGGTCTTGCGGCTGCATACGTTTATTTGCGCATTAAAAAATCCAAATTCAAATTTTCAGCAGTATGTATTTAACCTAATTTATATCAAATCAATTTTAGATTCGGATTACTTGTAAGAACAAAATGTTTATGGTTATTGTTCAGAAAAATAGAATAATTGGATTCATTGTTAGCAGTTTGATACATATGGCCTGTTACATAGCAACCGGGTACTTCTATTTACCAGGAATAACATACAATCCATGGTTCCATATATTATACTTCACTCTCCAGAGAATCATATATTCTTTAGTTATATCATACTATATCATCGTCGGTTCCATATCAAATTTTGGTACGTTCTTAATTATATCCACTACAATATAAAAATCATAAATAAACAAATAGTATACCTATGCCGAGTTGTATCAAATATTTACACAGAGATAAAATCGTATAAACTCTGTAGTTTAAATAAATTCTGTAACAAAAACCGTGTTTTAAATTATACCTGTTAATAAAAATATACTTTATCAAGAGTTAAAATTACAGGCTCATTTATCATCATGTAAAAATGTACGTATGTAAGTTAAATTTTGTTATCAATGTTTGGCGTTACTTCTGCATGCCGGTGTAACTGGGATTATTTACCCCCGTGAAATTTTACCCCCCTCGGTAAATATTCTCTGGTAAAATTTCACGGTAATATTTTTTATTTTTTATTTGTTTGTAATGATTTTGTTTAACAATCTGTTTAGGTTAGGACAGTTATAACTCATAAATAATAACTATGTTAAATTTATTTATTTATCTCTCAAATTAAACCTTACTATAATTATTTTTAAAACCTTTTGACATCTTGATGGAACTCGTCTAATTATTTACATAAAAATATTAAAATCAAGATGGTGTGCCTTTATTAAGAAATAATGAATTCGATTTATCTTCCAAACTAAATGATCGAAATTTTCGAAAAATATTAAAATTTAAATGGATTCTGGGGATAAGGAAATAGAAGATAATTTAAAAAATTCAAGTTCCAAAGGTTTTTTTTTTGCAGGAAAACTACGCAAAATTAAATTAAATGTCCATTTATAGTAAATATTAACTATCGGTAATATTCAGTAGCGGATTTTCAATATTTTTCAGAGAAGTGTCTTGAAAAAACATATTTATTTAAAAGTTATCTCTATTAACAGTTGATCCTTTTTAGGACGATATTTCATTGAAATTATATCAGTGTTTGGGGGGCCCAGACCCCTTGGATCCTCTTCCCGTAAATTTGACAACAATAATAAACAAACAATAAACATAATAAACAAAGTAAAACCCTCTCCATATTATAGTAATATAAGAATTCGACGAAACAATAGATAATGAAAATTACATTAAAAAAATAATAAGTAAAATTTCACGGGGTGAATAATTGCGAGTACGGTTTAGTGGAACTATTTATTCGTTACTCATTATTCTGATAATAACCTGAATATAAAACAATGATTAAGCAACACTTGTAAATTTAACACATATGAAAACTTTAATTTATCAACCATTAGTTTATCGTTATTAAAATATTTAACATCAATCATTGGATTATATAGTTTATCAACAAATAAACTATATAACAGATAAGTTTGTTGCAACCGGGAACTAGGTACTTAATTAAAAGAATATAAATAAAATAATGTATGGATTATGTTTTTATGAGTTTTAAAATATCTACGGAAAAAAATATCCGTTTAAGTAAACCTAGACGATTGTAGCATTTAGTATAAAAGTGTGTCTAAGGTAATTTTACTTGAAAAATAACAGTACTCTTCTATGACTAAAATTAATTCCAAAATAAATAAGCAGCCTATTATAAAACCATACAGCAATGTGTACCTATATTTTATGGTATATTAACGTTCCACGTTTTTATTTTTGAGTAAATAAATTATTTTTATTTTAGGTTTCATTAGTAGTATAATGGGATGTAAAATGTTCGCCGTTATAGGAAAAATAACATATATTATGTACTTGGTGCATTTCATTGTTCAATTTAAATCTATTGGACAAATTCGCCAACCCCAGTTCGAAAGCTTTTGGACTTTCGTAAGTGAAAAATTGCTTTAATAAGTGAATACAAAATTATGACAGTTTATTAAAATTATGAATGATAATTGACTACTTACACCTATATATATTTTTTTTATATTATTTTAAGTTCTGGAAAATCAACGGTGATTTCACTACAACTCTGGTTTACTCGATAATTATCAATTTCATCATTGAAGGACCAATCAGAAAAATATTGAACAGAATCATGAACGGTCTTTTTGAAAGTGAAAATTGTATTGGTAACTATTAATTATTTTTACATAGATGCGAATATGCGATACTCAATTATCAATTACCTAAATAATATTTTCAGGCGAGAAGTATAATTCTTACAAAGGAAATATTGTCGAAAAAGAAAATTCCGTTCTCGAGCAACTTCAAGGAACTCTCAATGGATAAATAGTCAGTAAATCTATGATTAACCCTGTGAAAATCAATATTATATAATAATATGATATAATATTTGTAAACAATGCATTAAGTGTTCAAGGAATGTTTTGCATTTGTTTGACATTGAACAGTAATAAAAAGTTCTTAAAAACACGATTTATTTAATTTAAAAACAAAAAAAAAAAACGTATAAATACTTATCTGGTTGTTAAATTCGGTATCAGACATAAGGGGGAGAAGAAATCTATATTAAGATTTAATGTTCCTATCTACACTATATTATATCGATGTTTTTACTATATTTTTTTGTTTAGAAATCAGATGCATTTGTCAATTACTGTCAAAACACAATACTCTGCATAGTTACAAATGTTCAGTTACATAGCAATTGTATTTATATCGATTATTACGTACATATATAATAATACTTATATAAGACATTTAAAATAATAGTAATTGTAAAAATTAAATTTAAATTAATTATAACTATTACGAAAGTTTTAATTTAGTTGTTTTGAATAATAAATTAAATATCGATTTAATAACTAACTTAGTAATACGATAGAAAATAAAAATTAAAAATAATATAATTGAAATAATAAATGCAAATATGTCTAATGAATAGTATTGGTACCATACTAATTCTACTGCTGGTGAACGTAAATGATGAGCTCCTTTATGCCTAATAACGTATTCCACCCAATATACCGCCTTGTCTATAGATGTCAAAGGTCGATCATTAAATATTAAAGACATTCTCATAGCATTTTCTTTAAATCTGAAATAATATCAAGCAATCATAAATTATAATACTACATATTATTTTATCATACTATTAAAAGGATGGTAAAAATATTTAACGTATTATTTAAAAAAATCGTGTTTCCCAGGATCAAAATCGGTTTAATTACTGTTGTTTTTTTTAAATACTAAGATTAGCCAGAAATGTCTTTGTTTTACAATGATTTAGATTTGTTTTTATTTAGAGAAAACAGAAATATTTTGGTAGAAATGGTTTCTGGAATTTAATACTTTTATAATATAATACACCATTATCAATTTTTAAATTTCGAAAAAGTTATACAATTTTAATAAATAATAAATAAATAAATATAAATCCAGATTTGATTACATTAACAAAATTTAAGTATTATTTTTATTTTAAAATAATTTTAAATGTCGGTTTATTATTTTAAAATTAGTTTTAAGTTACTTACGATGGTTCATTCAAAACAAGGCCTACATCTCTTTCAAAAGTATTTTCAGTCAGAGTCATAATATTACTCATAATGCCAAATCCATTTTCCTGACTTATTCTTAAATTTTGATGTTGGTCCCCGAAAACTGGAAATCCGATAAATGGAACTCCGGCGTCAATTGTTTCCATTAAACCATGAATTCCTCCATGAGTAATAAACAATTTACAGTTCGGATGCTCTAAAATATATTAAATCTGAAATCTATGATTCAATGGGCAAAACATATTATTATTGATTATTACTTAAAATGTCCACTTGCGGTAACCAAGAATCAACATAGAAATTATCTGGAAAACCCTGTGTATCATTATTAGTCCATTTGAAAATAACCTTCTGTTCCAAACGACCCAAAACTTTTTTGAAGATATCCAAAGTAGGTTTTGGAACTTTATCCATATTGATTAAAGTTCCAAAATTTAAAAACACAACACCTTTAGTAGCCGTATCCATAAAATCTTGTAGTTTCTATATCAATAATAATTATTATTATGAATTATAATAATGTATATATTATTACTAATAATAAATCCCAAAATATGGGTTGGTACATATTTTAACGTTGCCTTATCTATTATTCGATTAAAATAACAAAACGATTATACTATACCTTATCCATATTTTTAACTGGTCTGAAATGGATACCAGGAACTTCGATGAAACTCGGTACATAAGGTCGCGAACTGAGAATCATAACATCGGAGTCGATTAAACTAAGTGATACGTTTTTCAGCATTTCCGTCATCGTAGGTCTTGTTTTGTATCCAGGATATTTGAAATATGTGTTCATCATATTTTCCATTTTTGGATTATAAATTATTGGTGCGACAAATAAAGCGTATAAACCAAATAATGTATTAAATAATCGATTTTGGAAATTGAGTGATTTACCGCTGTCGATTTTAAAATCTTTAATGTAGGAAAAATCAAAAGGGTTAGCAGCTAAAACCGATTGAATAGCCCAAGGTGCTAAAGGAATGATACTAATTACTGGGGCACTGTATTTATGGCCCATAGCAATGGTACATTCCTGAAAAAATGATTCCACAATAACCAAATCGAAGGTTGATTGATCTTCCTTAATGAACGATTGTACATTGGAAGATGATATATATTGTTGAGTCAAATCTTGTGAGATTATGTTTCGAATGTATAACTCCTTGAAGAATTCTTCATAGATATTAGTTTCTTTAAAAATAAATGGTTCGACTAAATAAAAATAAAACAGCAGTAATTAATTTATAATCATAATCGAATACACTGACGTTGCCCATTATTAAATGTAAATTTACTGAAGTATAAAGAATATTAGATACACTATTTAAACACTAAGCGCAATGCTGGCCACCACACTAACGCATAATTTTCCAGTACTTTTTCCTTGCCTAAACTAAAAAGTGAAATATCTCGTCAACTGGTTGACGGTAGTCAAAAATGTCAATACCAAAATGCATTAGGACAAATCCTCTATTTATCTATGGAATTTTGAACATAGGTTGTGACTTGAATTTCAAAAGTAGACTTCAAAAATTTGTTCACAGATAAAAAAAAACCAATGATAAAACTGATAAGTTAACGGCAAAGCGTCACGATTTCTTTATTTTAACTTTTTACTACTTTTTTTTCTACCAGAAAAATTGCTCTAATATAAAATCATTGTTGTTTTATATTTTTATCTGGTTGGTGAGTCAAAAAATAGTTTTTCAAATTTTCAAATAGTTTTCATAATAATTAGGAAAACGTGAGAAAAAACGTAAACTGAAAACTGATAAATTTATGGAAATTATGATTTTATTATTTTAAATTTGTACACTTTATGTTTTCTACCAAAATTATTGTTTCAATAAAATATCATTGTTGGTGGCTTTTTAATCTAGTTGGTGAGTATGAAAGTTTTTTTATGGTATTCTGTGTATTTTTTTTTTTTTTAATAATTGAGTAAAACTGAAAAAAAAAATGTAGAAAGAACCAGGCAAATTACGAAAGTAATGGTTTATTGTTTTCAATTCTGTTGTTTTGTTGTAATCTAATAAAAAATATTCATAGAGTCTTGAATTGTTGTCAGAAAACTTTTATTTACCTTTTCCAGACGTGGTAAAATGTACAAAACATTTAAATCATTTTTAAGCTATTTTTAGACATTTTAAGTTTGTGAGTTTTTGCGTAATTTTTATTTCTGTGGTAATCTGTGGATAAAATTGTTAAACCAAACAGAAATGCTTCACAATTTAACCGGAGGTTCATTATAAGTCGAACTTAATGGCAAAAAAAAAAAATTTAAAGTATAGTAGAATTGTTTTAAAATATATATAGTAGTAAATAAAAAAGTAATATAGTAAATAATAATAAAGTATAGTAGAATTTCAATTTCTAATATTGAAAAAAATCTTAAATATTACGGTAAGACTGCAGAAATCATAGTAAGAAAAAAAAACTTAAAAATATTGAATAAAACAATAAGTATTTCAAGTGTCAGATCTATATGTAATTCTAGGCTCTATAAACTCTATTCTAGCCATAAAGAATACAACATATTTATACTAGTAGAGAGAATGAAAATGTATATGCGCATGCAAGAACCGATCAAATTTTGACTACGCTCAATCAACGTTCGTTCAAAAAATTGGTCAGATTATTTATTTTTTGTTCCTGGTATTTCGGGGGGAGGGGCTTAAACTCTCAAATCCCCCCTGCGTTCGGCCCCTGACTGCAAACTATGACAGTAATAATACACAGTATGACTGTGTGTATGAATCAATTTGTAGATTTGAAGATGTATGTTTTTATTTTCGCTTTATCAGTGACATGGTTACGATTGATGAAATGGGATTACACGAATGGGTTTTTTTTATAAGCGTTTAAATTTAAAATTTTGACGAAAATTGTAAAAATTACGGCATTGCAAAATATGTTTAACCCAGTGGTGTATCCAGGAATTTTGTTTGGGAGAGACTGACCAGTTACATATTACTTTACAAAAAAAGCATAATAACTGCAAAATAAGTGATTAAAAAGACCTATATTTAAAATTTTAAAATAATTATTATTTTAATCATAATGTTAATTTTAGTCATCTAGTTTTTCCACTGTTTGAAAACTTATCTAGTACCAAATCCTACAAGCCGTGACTCCGAAGTTGTATTTCGAAGATAATTTTTCAACCTTCTTAATGTTTAAAAACTTCTCTCAGCAGTGGGTTTTGGTGGTGAAGGTGTATGTAATATAACAATATTAAACAATATATACGTAATACACGTATTATTTTACTTTTAAGCTTAATATTTTATTCGTCAAACTGTATATTAATTAATACTTAATGTAATAGATGGTACCATGATGTTGTTTTAAATATATTAATATGTTTAGAAATAATAATCAACAATAGCGGCCGACAACGAGCGTACACGCAGTTAGTTTTAAAAATAAATTACCTAATTATAGTAATATTATAATAATATTAAACCGTATGGACGAAATGTGTAGCCGTTCGTTTTAAACGTACCCACACGCACGCTATTGCAGCGCCTACGCTTGTAATCATCTTATAACGTACGTAATCTATGACAGAGGTTCTCAAACTTTATTTTTTCGCGTACCACTTACGGTAACATGACGAAAAATAAAATGTAACTATTTAAAATTCGAATATATTTATTACGGCTTCGATACAGCTTAGCAGTCAATAGCCAAGATTTAGATTCAACCAAGTTCCATTTTGACTGCCATATTTCACTTCTATAACACCCTTTTAAACCATCCTGGTAAAATGTAACTGCTCTTGAAGTTTTAAACTTTGAATATGGTTCATCTCTAATCATATTTGGCAAAACTTATTGTAGAGAATTCATTATTTCTTTATGTGATAAAAAGCGCTCATTCAATGATGAATGTATATCATCCAAGTGAAGTATAAAAACTGTTCTCTTATTAAATTATTGAGTATTTTGAGAAGGAACATATTGGCGGTTTCTTTGAGTAATACATATTCGTGGCATATTTTCTTTCACATTTAATAAACCTTCTAAGCGATTAACTTCTTTATAAATCTCATTAAACTCGACGGTTACATTTTCTCTTAAAACATGAAGTTTAATTGTTACCTGATTCACTCTATTAATGGCGTTCACTAGATCAATAGTTTTACTTTGCGAGTATTCTGATAAATGATAAGTATAACTTAACAATTTGCATAATACGCAGACACGGAAAATAAAAAGTTAAAATTACAGATGCTATTTAACAAACTAGTTGTTCTCTTAAATAATAAATTAAATATTAATTATTATTATAATAATTAATAAAATAAATATCAATTTAAAATTTCCTGAAATTTTGGGAGGGGCAGCAGGTATGGATAGCAACAGAGAATATGCCACTAGTTTAACCAAACTTCGCTCAGAGTTACAAAACTGTATTTTGACACTAACTGATATAGATATCTTCTATTTTATATTGATAATATTTGTTCGTGTACTGTTGATGAAATATCTGCGTCTAATAGTTAGAATATAGATCTCTATCACCTACAGAAATTCGAATTTAAAATCAAGATCAAACGGCCGAGAAATTGAATGATGAATGCTACTATGTATGAATATTCTGTAAACCTGTATACAAAAGCTATACAATTATACATAATATCGAATATAGAATATTTTTATTTTTTTATGAATTTTGTAATAGTTTTAATAAAAATAGTTTTAATTTACTTGCAGTTAAGTTCATTTCATATTCGACAATCACTTGTCGATAATTTGCTGGTGGATTGTCTACAGCAAACTTTGTCACTACAGTTACATTATGACCTCGGTGAGCTAATTCTAAAAATAACGGCTGAAAAGACACAAGGTGACTCTTCCAAGGTGATGGTACAAAAACTAGTATATTTGACGACTTTATAGGCGCAAAAAATAATGCTGTTAGTGCCAATATCAAAATGAATTTCATTGTCATTTTATATTCCGAAATAATGTTCACAAATAATCTGAATAAATTTTACAATTCGCCTTGTGAATAAAAAAAAAATAATTTAAATTAGTATGTATTTGTAATACTACGAGTAAATATTACTAAAATTAAGTATCTATTTACTATGCAATATGTATACCAAAGCTTAAAATAATTTAATGGTTTTTAATGAACCTTAATAGAGTGTACAATTATCAACGGAAATCAGAAAATTGTATACCATGTATAAAATAATTAGATATAATGAAGTAAATTAACCTTGGTTAAAAATTTCAAGTTCAATTGTAAGAATTCTTAATGTGTTTCAAAATACTCAACCTTCAATAACGTAATAGGTATAATTGTGAATGATATAAATATTATATTATCATTATAAATTAATGAATTTTATTTTGTTTATGATTTGTATTGCTCTAATAATAGCAAAGAAAATTATTATATGGCTATTATACAAATGTATTGAACTTTGAATCTGATTGAAAACAATTTACACGAAAAGAATAATCATTAATATCATGTACGTATTTTTTATTTTTTAATGAAAAAAAAAATATATTATTATTGAGTTTAACTTTATAGGGAAAACTTACCCGTTACTCGAGTCGTCTCAAATAGTGAATAATGTTCACATAATATTTGGTTTTACTTTTTAGCTTTAATTTAAATACAATAATGTTATGATATGGCGGCGCAGTATCTGTTATAAAAATGTTATAATCCTAGATACAGACTGAACTAAAGAAAATTAAATTATTATTACACAATATACATATATATTTAGTCCGATTATTTAAGTTAACATTTGAAGTATAAAAAACTATTACTTAAATCATGACTATCAATTCACTAATACGTTTCGAAAAATAAAATTTAATTTTGTTTTAGTGTTGTAACAAACAGCGATGTTGTCTGTAGACCGGCAGTACGGCGACTGTATATAGCATAATACTATGTACAGCTTTTATGGTGGACGGGTAACTGATTCAGAAACCAAACCGTATACATTTATAATACCACAAATTTGTTGTTTTAAATCAACTAACCGACTATAATAAATTAAAAAATAAAAATAAAAATCGCAAATAAAAAAAAACCTCAATAATATTGGTAATTATACATCATTATCTAGACATACTTAACTAGACGAATAGACGTGCCCATAGACAATTGGAACGAAACTATTAAGTGTGACTGTGTGAGTAGTGTAGTCAAACGAAATAGTTATATTAAACATTATGTTGCATAATCTCCAATATAATCATACCAAGTAAATTATCTTTCGTACAAACAATGCATATAAAACGCCGTTGTTTTAGATTCTGAGTGTAGCGAAGAATGTATTGGTTTTACAATGATGTTTATTTTTTTTGTTTTGTATACTATGACAAACATTTTTACCAGAAATCTTGCTTCGATATGTAAGTGTGGCGCCTTTTCTGAAACGCGATTTTGTCTATATGGCACTTAAAGATCATTTTTGATTTTCAAAGCGGTTTTCACAATATCTGGGTAAACACGGGATAAAACATAAGAAAAACGGGAAAATTTACAAAACTAATGCTTTTATTAATTTAAAATTTTTTTTGGTTGGAATTGAGTTGAAAATATCCATATGGACTTTAAAAACTTGAAATTTGGACATAAAACTTATGTTTGCCTTTTTTAGACGTGGTCAAATTTATAAAAAAATTTAATTATTTTAGAGCTATTTATAGACCATTTCATTTTGCGAGTTTTTCAAGTAATTTGTATTCGGTAGGTAAAGTAGTAGGTAAAGGTGTAGTAAAATTTTTAGATTAAATAGAAATGCTTGATAATTTAATAGGAAGTTCATTAAAACTCTTACTTTGGGGTAAAAAAAAATTGAGCTTTATGTAGTATATTTTTTTTATAAAGGAATTTTTAACAAGTTTTGATGAAAGTCGTTTGAGTAAAAAATTATGCGGAATAAATCTAGTTATTGATCTATGCAAATTGTTCAATTGTTTTCGTTTTTATTTTTTTCTGAACATTTATTTATAATTTAAGAACGATAGTAAAATCAGAATTGAACGGAATGAATAAGTTTCGAAATTGTAGATTTTTAAAGTACTGATATAATGAAAATATTATTTATGTTACGTTAAATAATTCAATATTGCCAATTATATGTCTGTCATAGTTTAGTAGCAGTACGTACGTGTATGTGGGATGATAATCCCAGAGATGGCAAGTTCAAACCCGAGTTCCGAAAAACTGTTTTTTGTAAAACCACTTCGGGTAGGTAACAGGGAAAAACAAATGCATTTTTGGCTGTTAATATTGTATTTCTTTCGATTTTTTTTTTAATAGGTTTGTCTTCGAAGGGGAAATCGATTTGGAGAAAAATTTAATTTTTATTTTCATTCCCTAAAGACAAAAAAAAAATAACTTTTTATTTATTCACTTTAGACAATTGATTCAAAATAGCCATTTTATAAAAAATGTCATTAAACAATTTTGTATGTACCTACCACATATTCATATCTGATGAATAATTTCTTAGTTATAGCAGTTTTAATTAGGCGTTAAACCAATTAATATTCAATAAAATAATACGTTATGCGATAAGGAATTACAATAGACACGCTAATACTTTCTATTGATTATTAATTGTTTTCACGCTAAATTTCAGGAAATTAAAAGGGCTATAATTAAGAAGCAATTAATCGAATTAATAGATAAACTAATAATCGAATGTGAAAATTGAAAACTATTTGAAAATTGTCTAAAATAATAAAATAAAAAGTTATTTTTTTTTTTTATTTTTAAGGGATTAATATAAAAATTTAATTTTTCTCCAAATCGATGTCCCTCTTGAAACAAACCGATCGAAAAAAAAATCGAAAACAATTTAATATGAACAGCGCTAGAAATATCCGTCAAACTCGGTGGGACACACTGTATATTAAATTACCCTCTGTAGAAGAAAGGAGATATCCTATCGTCCCAACTTCTCATCTACAACAGTGATCCACCCATCGTATGAGGTATATCCGTCTTTTTTTTAATATCGAAATATAATACTAATTATTAATATTGGAATAGAAAAAATATGTACCCATTGGTAATGTATCATATTCAATGCCGTTATGAACATGTTGTCGATGTCGTCGTTTCAATAAAATTATTGTTAGATATAATATAGTAAAACTCGTTAGATATAGAGTATTTCGGTTTATTTCCAGACTACACAATCAATACTTACGGGACAATACTTACACTACGAGACTACTTTATTTAAAAATAAATCTCATTTAATTGCCTATACTAGCGGTTCCCAACATTTTTAGTTGTGCCGACCACCAATTTTGTCAAAAAAACTTTGAAGCCCACTAAACTAATATAGTATATACAGGTAAAAATAAAAACAAATAGGCTTATAGACACCTATATACGAATGATCAATTTATAGTCTGTATATAGTACACGTATATACCATATACATATATATATATATATATATATATTATATATATTATATATATTAAATATGTACACAATGTGCATACTGCACATACGTCATTTATGAAAAAAACAAACCGTACGAAAAAATAAAAAATAAAAATTTTTACGAGTATAAAAAATAAATTAGTTTACGATTGTATTCAACTTATAAACAAGTAGTTAAAGTTAAAACAAAATCAATGCCATTTTTTACATTGTTTTTCTCCAACGAGATAATCAATATCGGAAATATTAGGCGTGTGGCGATTAGGTTGTGGAATGTCGATAAATGAACAGTCATATAAACATAACCATAACGGCAACGTCTATGAGAAAGTTAAAATTACGAGCCGTATCTGAGAAGGCCAATGGGGTCTATATAGAACCCCTCACTCACCCCCCACAAATATCAACAACATTTTACAAATTTTAATTTTTGATACCAATATAAATATTTTCAAAATGATAAGTTATCGTTTTTAGATTTTTTTGTAATTGATCAATACGGAGTATAATTTAATTTTTTATTTCACCGAAAAACGTAAAGGTATCTACAAGTATAAAACAATAAATTATTAATTGAATTAAATTATGCATTTAATTACTGTAACAGATACATTTAAAGGGGTTTATTTTTAAATCTATTGTCTTAAATGTATTGTTAACGGCGGGGGTTATGCTATGACCCCAGTAAAATTTCAATTTTATTTTTAAAAAAGACGAGTGAAAAAATGGGTATATATCTTGGATCTCATACAACAAATATTTAAGAACCGCTGTTATTAATAGCAATAATAATTAACGCTCGAACACATAATTCGTATTCAATTTAATATGAATGACCATACATTGATAAGGTATTTAAGACAATATTCACAGATTTAAATTTAAAATAAAAATGTATTAATAATATTACGAACTTTTAATTTTAATTTTTTTGAATAGTAAATTATATACTAATTTTAGAGTGTGCTTAGTAATACGATAGCAAATAAAAATTAAAAATAGTATAATTGAAATAATAAATGCAAATATATCTAATGAATAGTATTGGTACCATACTAATTCTACTGCTGGTGAACGTAAATGATGAGCTCCTTTATGCCTAATAACGTATTCTATCCAATACACCGCCTTCTCCATAGATGGCATAGGTCGATCATTGAATATTAAAGACATCCTCTTTGCATTTTCGGTAAACCTAAAATAATATTCAAAATTATTATTGTATGGCGATAAATTATTGGGGTTAATATTATTATTTGTTACGTGATATCGTAAATAATATATTACTATTATTTAAACTACTTTAGACACTTTTGAAATATCATTAATATAATAAAATATACCTACATGACTTTATTTTACATTATAAAAAAATTTAAATACTTTATGCAATTTAAATGTTGTATACATTAACTCACTATAATTAGAACAGAGGACTTATAATATTTACATATATTTTTTCATATTATTAAAAAATATAGCAGAGTAAGAATCAAATATGTTTTATGCTAAAACGAAAACTATATTTGTAATTTTATTTTATATATAAATGAATATTTTCAGTTTTTTTGTTAATATGACATGTTTTTTCTATATTTTCATATTTGTTGAGACATATTTTTTAAATTAACAATTGTATCAATATTTTCCGCAACGACATTCTCATTTAATTTAAAAATTCAACCAAAATTGTTACAATTAAAGAATTTTTAATTTTGATCATATAATATGGTTGTTGACTGTTTACGGATGCAGATTTTCTTTAAAAGCGCTTGAGGATCGCCAATTTTCCATTTATTAATTTTATTTCAGGATAGATAGCTCTTTAATATGTAACGTACCGTACCCCTGACTATGTACATGATATGTAATTGATACACCGATAATGTATTCACAATCCAGTAATCTGTGTTGACATAGACTAAATAATTCTTAAATATTTTAAAAACTAAAATATTTGTTTGTCATTTTTTAGAATTGGAAGAAATATTTGCAAGTTGTATCTATTGATTACCTAATTTATTTTGAGTATAAATACATGTATATTTTGTAACTTTCTAGAAGTACAAGGTCACCTGTCTTACTCATAATGTATAAAGACTAGATATATGTTTCAGTACCAAATCATATAACGATTACAAAATTAAATTCTACATTTCAAATTTAAACATTTAGGAAGTGAAATATAAGTTAATGTAGTTAATGACCATTCGATACACCAAGAATAAATACAAAATTAAAAAACAGTAAACAATAACAAGTTCAAATTATAAAGTTTATAATTATTGTAAAATATAAATGTCTTAATTTATATTTGACTTACTTGAGATCAAACAAAACAAGTTTTACGTCTCTTTCGAAAGCTTCTTCAGTTAAACTAAAAATGTTACCTACAATGCCAAACCCATTTTCCTGACTTATTCTTAAATTTTGATGTTGGTCCCCGAAAACTGGAAATCCGATAAATGGAACTCCGGCGTCAATTGTTTCCATTAAACCATGAATTCCTCCATGAGTAATAAACAATTTACAGTTCGGATGCTCTAAAATATATTAAATTTGAAATCTATGATTCAATAGGCAAAACATATTATTATTAATTGTTACTTAAAATGTCCACTTGCGGTAACCAAGAATCAACATAGAAATTATCTGGAAAACCCTGTGTATCATTATTAGTCCATCTGAAAATAACCTTCTGTTCCAAACGACCCAAAACTTTTTTGAAGATATCCAAAGTATGTTTTGATACATTATCCATATTGATTACAGTTCCAAAGTTTAAAAATACAACACCTTTAGTTGCCGTATCCATATATTCTTGTAGTTCCTAATACATTATAATAATACAGCACAACGTATATGTAATATGTATAACGTATANATAAAACCTTAATCAAATCAACAACATACCTTATTCATTTTCTTAGGTGGTCTAAAATGAATACCAGGAACTTCGATAAAACTCGGTACATAGGGTCGTGAACTGAGAATCATAACATCAGAGTCGATTAAACTAAGTGATACGTTTTTTAGCATTTCCGTCATCGTAGGTCTTGTTTCGTATCCAGGATATTTGAAATATGTGTTCATCATATTTTCCATTTTTGGATTATAAATTATTGGTTCGACAAATAAAGTGTATAAACCAAAGAAAGTGTTTAATAATCGATTTTGGAAATTGAGTGATTTACCGCTATCGGTTTTATAATCTTTAATGTAGGAAAAATCAAAGGGGTTCGCTGCTGAAATGGAGTGTGTAGCACAAGGTGATACGGGAATGATATTAATTACTGGAGCTCTGTATTTATGACCCATAGCAACGGTACATTGCTGAAAAAATGATTCCACAATAACCAAATCGAATGTTGATTGATCTTCTTTAATAAACTTTTGTACATCTGGAGATGATATAAATTGCTGAGTCAAATTGAACGCGAGTATATTTCGAATATTTAATTCCTCGAATGCAATTAAATACTTATTATTTTCCATGAATAACAAATTCTCTAAATAAAAATAAATATCTATCATTAATTATATTATTATCATAATTTAATAAATTTACGATTAAATTAAATACCTATGCAATCAATTGGAAAACTCAGATGATAAATGTCAATTTACATCAAATAAATACCAGATACCTGCACACAAATGCGTCCTTTTAGAAATGTCTATCATAATTTTTAATTCGTTTTTAATTTATAGAGATATTTTTAAATAACAAATAGTAATCAAACTAGTATTTTATATGTGTTTAATGAATAAGTACAATGGATTCAGTTTATCACACAAACAAATTAAAGATTAAAAAATGTAAATTTTTTTCACCATATCATTATATGTAAAATTTAGTAGTAAAAATTAGACACGTTCATTTAAAACACAACCGGATCTAGGGTTGCACGATTATTTTTTTTTCCCACAATAATCGAAAACTATTAAAACAATCAATTATTGTGAGAAAAGAAAAATAATTGCGCAGCCCTAATGCATCTACACCTTTGAAATATATTATCAAAGATCTTTGATCGTTATATAATAAAAGCTCTCGGGTGGTTATAAAAAAATAATAATAAAAAAATTCTGCAATGTCTAATTATCAACTCGTCCCTTAATGTATAAATTACTTTATAGTATGGTTTTTGATTTTTAAAATCCAAGTAATTTATTTCCAAATTAAAAATTATCAAGCTACCTTTTCTTTTTCTCTTTTGCCTTCATCCCAACTATTATTAGAGTCAGAAACTTTCGTCCTAAAACTTCCATTGAATCCAATCCTCCACAACGTCCATGTATTATACACCTGTCATCTTTATGTGATTCTCAATTTAAACCCCTCTTTTCGGCCTTTTTCTTACCCTCTTTCCTGCTACATCTATTGTTATTATAATTCTTCCTGCTTTTGACTCCTCTCTTCTCATAACTTCACTACACCATCTCAGTGTATTTTATCTCATTTGTCCACTATCGAAGCCACTTCTAAGCTACCTCATATGTACTCATTCCTTATTCTATTTTCTCTCATCATTCCACTCATCCACCTAAACATTTTCATCTCAAGTACACTCATTCTCTGTTCTATTTTTCTGTCTACCGCTCAACACTCTAAACCAGCGATTCTCAACCTTTTTTCATTCATGCACCCCTTGACCACTCACTTTACGGATCTCCAAATGCCAATTTTCATATATTTTCGCATAAGATAGATATGAATTAACGAAATAAGTTTAATAATAAAAATTTGATTTATTTTGATCAACATGCGCAATACATTGTATATATAAAAATAATATTGAGTTAAAAATGTAATTTTAATGTGATCCTTGAGATTGTTTGCTAGCACTTAACTTTTTGAAATCTGGCATCTGGTGAAATACACTTATAATAAATCATATAAGTTACGAAAAACCTATTTACATCATTTACAATATTTCACAACTAGTTTCACAAGTAATTTCAATTAATTACAACAAATTTCAATTTTTCCGCCATTACGCTTTTTTTTCCGGGGACCCCCGGTTGAGAACCGCTGTTCTAAACCATACAACATAACCAATATCACCACACTCTTATAGAACTTACCTTCGCATCTCATTGGAACTCTCTTGTCACATAAAACACCTGACGCNAAACCTATTAAAGTAAATTAAAAGAACAATTTCCATTAATTTGGGTTTAATTATTAATAATTTAATTTAATCTTTTAAAATAAACTTAAACATATTGCATTATCCAAAAACTTTTTTTTAACTACTGTATGTATTTTTTCCTATTTTAAAGTGATATTTGTTCTCGTGTTTTTGACAAAATATTCAATAGGTATACATATTGGTACTTCACCAATATCAAAATATCGGAATTAAGTGTAAGATTAATCGAACGAAAAAATAAGTGGTACTCGAATGTATGAATAGTAAATACACAGTACACACTGTTTACATAGTATGGTTTTATAATTATGTATAGAAAGTTAAATATTGTGTATTTCAAAGTAGTTTTAGCATTAAATTATTAAACTTACTTAGTGATAAATTAATTTCATAATTGACAATCACTTGTCGATAATTTGCTGGTGGATTGTCTACAGCAAACTTTGTCACTACAGTTACATTATGACCTCGGTGAGCTAATTCTAAAAATAAAGGCTGAAAAGACACAAGGTGACTCTTCCAAGGTGATGGTACAAAAACTAGTATATTTGACGACTTTATAGGCGCAAAAAATAATGCTGTTAGTGCCAATATCAAAATGAATTTCATTGTCATTTTATATTCCGAAATAATGTTCACAAATAATCTGAATAAATTTTACAATTCGCCTTGTGAATAAAAAAAAAATAATTTAAATTAGTATGTATTTGTAATACTACGAGTAAATATTACTAAAATCAAGTACCTATTTACTATGCAATATGTATACCAAAGCTTAATATAATTTAGTGGTTTTTAATGAACCTTAATAGAGTGTACAATCAGAACTTCAAAAAACTATAATTTCGAAACTAAGACAGTCCGCTCAATTTTGTCTTTACCATCGATGTTAAATCGGCAATACACATATTTTTAAAACAAATGATTGAAAAATTAGATTTGTTCCACGTGATTTTTTACTCAAATGATTTTCGTCAAAATTTGATACTAAAATTAATTTATAAAAAAAAATACTACAATAAGCTTATTTTTTTTTTTTTTTTTACCACAAGTAAAACTCAATAAACCTACTGTTATATATTCAAACATTTAATTTTTCAAATGAATTGGGTCCGCACGCGATGCTGTGTTTCTTCTATGAACTCACCCGTGTTTATACATATGCAAGCGCGAGGGCACGTAACAGGAGCGACTTTGATAAAATATTAAAAGTCAAAATTTTAAATGATCAGAATAGATCGAAGATTATATTCATACATACAAAGTGGTATATTCTGAAAGAGGGGTTCGGCTTGCACTATATGTATAGGTAGTGATAGCACCTAAACCTGTGTAAGTATACGTCACTCTGAATGATTTAGATTTACCATCAGTTGAATACGTCAATGTACGATGCTGTTTAAAAATAAATCCCCCTCTCCTTCCATAAATGCTTTTTACATGGTAATTTTTGTAACAGAGTGTTTAAAACCCAGTGCTCAATGTTCAAAAATGGTAGTCGATAAGAGGATCATGGCCCTGTGTGTAGGCAAGTATCGAAAAATATATTTGCCTTTGAAAATATTTGATTTCGCCACGCCACTGAGTAAACGTATTCAATATTAAACCCATGTACGTTGCATCGAACGCAAAAGTTGTACATTCTCATAGTGATTAGGTACATCAAAAGCGACGTACGTCAACAAATCTAATGTAAAAAATTCTACAGATTGATTAAATAAAGCGATTCAATTTCTAACACTAATTTGTATTTATCATTAAGTCCTAGTTACATTTTTGATTTTTTTTTCCCTAAAATTGAAGTATGAATATTTTTTTAAATTTTGCTCTTATAGAAAAAATTATAATGACTAAATAGTCTAAAATCGATTTCAACTTTCAGGTTTACTTGACGAAAAATTAAAATCTATTTTCAAAATTTGTATAACTTCACTGAAAAATCATCGGTACTTATATGAAATGAAATACATTTTAATTTGTAGGCTGCTAAAAAGCAGTTATTTTAAATTAAATCCAACGAATTGTTGTTAGGATTAATAAGTAACAGAATAGTGTGTAAATCGTTAGTAATCATATAATCTCATAAACGGACATTAGCATTAAGAAATTCAATCCGGATTCACCCAAAAGGCACCCCTAAACTAATAAAAAACAAGCCTTTACTTCTTAGAACATACACACCCTCTCTTCCTCAATTTATTTACCAATTATTTATGTCTATATAAAAATGTTTAACAGATTATTTAAAAAGTATTTTAAAGTCAACCTTAAAAAATTACTCCACTTTACTCAAATTAAACTAATTACTCCTTTCCATTTTGTCCGACCACACGTAATCCTGTGTTTCACATTCTCATAAAAGCCACCGTTCTTTTATACAAAAAATCCTAGGTACTCTCAACCTAGCTTGTAACTACTTACTGTTGTTAGCTGTCTTGACCTGTTCCTCAAAAAATAAATTCTGTTTTACTTCTACTTATCCTTTGTCCCTTTCCTTCGAAATCTACTCTTTATTCCTCAAGCCTACTGTTGACTTATTCTATACGATTTTCAGAATAACAGCGCACCACGTCCATGCTTTCAAATGATCGTCAGAGAAACTCTCGGGTCCCGTGACCGTAGTCATGCCGCCGGCAATGGTCAGTGAAGGGAGAGATATGCATGCACACCAACCGATTTTAGTCCACCTCCCGGTGTGTTCTTATTCTGAAATTGGTATAGATTTTCTCCTATCAAAGCTCTATCATCATGCACATGATACCTCCCCTCATCTGTTTTCCCCGCTCACATCAGTGATGGGAAAAATTTGTCAAATTCTTGTTTAGAACGTTGGGAAGTTATAGGGTAAATTGAATGTATAATAATACGCAATGATTAACTATTGCAAACGAAAAACAATTCTGAGCGGAGTTCGATTAATAGTGTTGCTTTGTAAAATTTTCAAATCAAGCAGTAATATTTACGAATTTCTTCAAATTTCATACATAAATTCTTATAAAAAAAAATAATAATATTATATTAAACTTAATTTTTTTTTTACCACAAATTACGACTTATAATAAACCTCCTGTTAAATTGTCTAGCATTACTATTTGGTCTAACAATTTTATCCATAGAGTACCTACCGAACAAAAATTACTTAAAATTCCCCTAAAATTTAAATATACATAAATAGCTCAAAAATGGTTACAATGTTTTGAAAATATTATCATGTCTAAAAAATGTAAATATAAATTTTCGGTCCAAACTTTAATTTTCTACAAATATTTTTAACTGAATCAAAACAAAAACCAAAACTTGAGACCATAATACATTTTATACATTTTCTTGATTTTTTCCAGATTTTTCCCATTTGTTATGACTTTAGCTGAGAAAATCAAAAAATTACCTTCTTAAATTACCACCGTAGTCAGGTTTCTTTTCAAAAATGGGTGCTATACTTGAAAATCGAAGCAAAACTGCTGGTAGAAAAGTTATCCATTAAAAAAAAATTATAATAATAAACGCCATTGTAAAACCAATCATTCCTCGCTCGTTTTAGAAAAATTAAAAATATATAGTAAAACTGCAAAACCAATAGATCCTTCGCTGCATTCCTAATCTGAAATTCTAATAATTTGAATCAAGCATTACTATATTATTATTACCTATTATAATAGGATGAACGGGACAATTTACACTTTCATAAAAACACTGGGGGTCACCAGAAAAAAAAGAAAAGAATAAAGTGATATTATTATTTATTTTTTATTTATATTATAAACACGGGCACCTCGACTGGTCAGTGATTACTGATTTGATTTAGTTTAGAGAAATAGAAAATGCTCGCGATTGATAATAGTATTCATGCCGTCCATCGAGTCTTATCGCGAAATAACTGACTCCCGGGAAATCCCACCGTATTCCTACGTTTTATAGTACAAACTATAAAAATGTTTATTAATTACAAATTAAATTCACAATAATATTATAACAAAATCATAATATGATCGTATACATTTTACGTTTTAAGCCGGTCCCACACGACTCGTGTAAATATCGGCGAATATTCGTCAATCGTACTACTTTGCGAATCGTGTGTGAGGTATTTAATTGTAAAGCACGACGATCTTTTTTACTCGCCGAGTCACTCGCGGTTTCCCGTCGGTGTCGGATACAACACGAGTGACTCGTGCTGATAAAAAATTTAATTTTGGATTTTTCCCCAAAATAAACTATCAATTTATTGTTAATGTCATTATTTTAGCAGTGGTATTAGTAGTCGCGCGTCATTCCCGCACGAATCGTGCACTCGGCAATCAATCGGAGTCAATATTTCAATAATCTTTAATTTTTATTATTTAATTTTTAGCAAAGTACATACGATTGACAAATAATCGGCGAGCACACAATTCGTGTAGGAGTAACATAATTACAAACATCGTGCATTGTACAAACTTGGCAAGTACACTCACCGAGCATACGCTCGCAAAGCGCACGAGTCGCGTGGGACCGGCTTTACGTATTCCGCCGCGTCCGTCGTGTATAACTACTCAGACATCATAAACCAATGCATTTGGAATTCGACGGAAAACGCCGCGGAATACGTCGTGTACCAAAAGTAAAACGTACAATTCATACGATCATATTACGATTTTGTTATAATATTATTGGGACTTAAATTTTTAATAAATAAAAAAAAAAAATGAATTTAATTGTGGGAGGGGCCAAAATAATAAAGGATTTGAGAGCCGCGGGTTGGACCACTCTGTATTATATATAATGCATAACTTACCAGTTACTTAAATTTTCTCATATAATTAAAAATGTGTACATAACCATTTTTATTTTTCAATCTTTCCGGATTAATTTCAATGTATTACAATTTAGCGATTACGCTTATTAAAAAAAGGATATTGTATTCGTGTAGTTAAACTAATTATACAACAAATAAAAAAGTTACATATTTTTGCTTATTAATATTCCTGTTCTTTAAATATGAAAACTATATCGTTTAAATGGTGAATGTAAAATTAAAAGAACATTGAAAAAAAAAAATGTATAACAATATAAATAATAAATTATGACGTGCCTGATAAACAAAAATGTTGTCTTAACGCTAGTTGTACAACGACTGAGTACCGTTATATTTTTTTATAAACTTAATCGGAAATCAAGCACCTCTTTTAGCAGGTGGACAAACCAGTGGGTACCGGTTATTGGGTAACCTTATGATCAAAAGTGTAACTTTCCCTTTCTATTGGCTGCACACGAATTTCGTCTCGGATATTATTTTCTTTCATACCAGTTGTGTTCAAAAATTATTTTGTTACATACAAGTGGCGTCTCATAAACTAAATATAGTATAGACTATGGAACTCCGGCGTCAATTGTTTCCATTAAACTATGGATTCCCCCATGAGTAATGAATAATTTACAATTTGGATGCTCTAAAATAAATTAATTAAAAGACTTGATAATTAAAACATATTATTAGGAATTATTACTTAGTATTTCCACTTGTGGTAACCAAGAATCAACATAGAAATTATCTTGAAAACCCTGTGTGCTATTATGTATCCATTTAAAAATAACGTTCTGTTTTAAACGGCCCAAAACTTTTTTGAAGATATCCAAAGTAGTTTTTGATATGTCATTCATTCTCAATACAGTTCCAAAGTTCAAGAATACAACACCTATACTAGCTGTGTCCATAAAATCTTGTAGATTTTACATCATAATACAATAAAACATACAACATATTTTTAGTGTCTTTTAATTTATAAAGGCCTTTATGGGAATTTAGGAAAAAGATAGAAAGATCAGTTAAACATTTTAAAACCGGAAATCGATGGCACGATTTTGCGATGAATAGGATAAAGTGGCAGGAAATATATGTTTGATAGTTAGATCCTAATGACCGTATACTAAGAAGAAGAATATGCGAAAATAGTAGATTACACTATGAAACGTTTAGTTTTTTAAAATATTCTATGTGATAAACTTATAGGATTGTATATTATTCTAAATGTAATTGGTACTTATATTTATTTTTTTATCGAAAAAGTAATTTCTTAATTGATTGGTCATACAATTCACAAAAAAATAAATAATGGTGTACTACCTTTCCTGCTTACAAAATTACCAAAATAAAAATGCTATTGGTATTTTGTTTAAAGAAATTAAAAAATTAAAAAATATCAAGTGTATTTAGATAATATTTTATCCAAAAAAAGTTTTGAAATGTTTCATGATGAACTCTACTATCGCATCAAATTTGAACGACACTGTATTATGTATACTCGTACCTATCGTTGGATATTCAATTATTCTATTAATATCATACATAATCGAAAACAATTTTCAAATCAACAACATACCTTATTCATTTTCTTAGGTGGTTAATACCAGGAACTTTGAAAAAACTCGGTACATAGGGTCGCGAATTGAGAATCACAATATCAGAGTCGATTAAACTAAGTGATACGTTTTTTAGCATTTCCGTCATCGTAGGTCTTGTTTCGTATCCAGGATATTTGAAATATGTGTTCATCATATTTTCCATTTTTGGATTATAAATTATTGGTTCGACAAATAAAGTGTATAAACCAAAGAAAGTGTTTAATAATCGATTTTGGAAATTGAGTGATTTACCGCTATCGGTTTTATAATCTTTAATGTAGGAAAAATCAAAGGGGTTCGTTGCTGAAATGGAGTGTGTAGCACAAGGTGATACGGGAATGATATTAATTACTGGAGCACTGTATTTATGACCCATAGCAACGGTACATTGCTGAAAAAATGATTCCACAATAACCAAATCGAATGTTGATTGATCTTCCTTAATAAACTTTTGTACATCTGTACATGATATAAATTGCTGAGTCAAATTTAATCCAATAATATTCCGAATATATATATCCTCAAATAAAATTAGATACTTGTTATTTTCTTTGAAAAAATAATTCCTGACTAAACAAAAATAAATATCTATTATTATTTTATTATCATATTTGAATACATTAATGGCTAAAAAAAAATCCACTACTGGCTGCCTTTGGCTGCCTCTTTCGCAATTCTCTTATAAGCCGTAGTTTCTATTTTTGGCCAATACACCATCTTGGCAACCAATGTAAATATTTTAAATTTTAATTTGATTAATTTGATTTAATTTGATAAATTCAAAGGGATGAACATTTTTAGGTCTGTGGTGTGCCTTTTGGTGGTTTCAACTTTCAACATCTACTCTAACTATTTGTAAGCTCAAATTTCATGTTTTCACTGGAAATAATGGGTCTTAAAAACTCATGACAGTAAGTAAATTGATTACCATGTGCAAGTATATACATTTAGATAGACTTAGTTAACTCAAAGTTGAAGGGACCGGTCAGTGGTGAATAAGTTCAAGTTATCCGAAAATTCGAGTTATAGAACTTTTTGTTTTAATACCAATATCACAAATAATTATTTTAAAATCGTAAACATTGAAACGTGACGGAGCACGAAAGTGTATAAGTATGTGAGTGGATAACGTGTAGTATTATCAAGTGTTAAACCAGTTGTATAAACAGTATCAGTGACTATAACATTAATAAACTTTACTGGCTTTACTTTACTTTAAGAAGAAGAAGATGAAGTTGTTGTAATTCAGTTAAAAATATTTGTGGTGACTTGAAAAATGGATAAAACATTTCACATTTCATAATCAAATTTAAACGAAAATCGCAAAAAAAAATTACGGCACTTCAAATTATGTATTATCGAACTGTGCTCGGAATCTTCTTTTGTCAGCAATGGTTTATCGTTGCTTAAAGGTAAAAATAATATTTAGAAAAAAAGTGAAGTTTATATTTGTTATATTTATTTCCTATACATTTCTAAAAATTAATTTTCTTTTGTTCCTTTAAAGTTTGACTTCTTTGAATCAGTTGAGTAGTTTTTGAGTCTATTGACCACGAAAATCCATTTTTATACAGCAGATTTATTAATGCGTTAAATTCCTCTATGTTTAAAATGACAATAGATTTTAAAAATTAGGTATTCATAACTATAATAGTTTATTAATTCACATATATATGTATTCAATAATTTATAAAATAATAAATAAAATTATTTATATACTTAAAATTAATGTTATACATAGGGGCGGGGGGGGTGAGGTTAGAGGTTATAACCTTCATTGAATAGAAAATACAAAAAAATATGAGTAATCTAATATCAAAACCCATATAATTTATTATTTCAACTAATTTACGAGAAAGATCGATGTATTGATTAAAAATTGGATTTTTTATAGGATTCGGCTTTTAAATTAACTAATTTCCATAACTTAATTGAGTAGAGAAGATGATTTGACTATTTATTCACGATTATTATTTACCACATCTCCTCCCATAGAAAATTTCTAGGCACGCCACTGCTTACAATAGATGGATTCTTAAAATTTTGTTTGGTATTTATTTTTAATTGTTTTTATCTACTATTTGCTCATTTGGATTAGGGTACTGTACTTACACCGAAGTTAAGGAAGTTAACCAATGCACTCGTAGTATCTTGCCTCGCGCTCGCGAAAGTGTGGAAGTAGCATAATGTTTCATGAATACAAATGATACTGATATTATTAAATCATATAGTTATTGTTATATAGTTATCATATAATTTTATTTGAATATAAATACTTTGAGATAATCTTAACTTGTTTTTTATCATTTATATTAAAAAAAATATACGCAATAAAATTTAAAATGATTAAAATTACCTGTATAATATAATATTGTAGCTGTACCTAATTTATAAAATTACACTCACATCCAGTTGAATGAATAACAGTAATTTTACTTTTCTGTTCAAAACAATTAAAATAGTTATTAAATAAGCGTTTAATAATTAATTGCAATGTTTAAAATATAAGATTGAAATTTAATTTTACTTTAACAAACATACAATTCTTTAATCATGCTACCATTGCCAGGGCCGAACATAAAATGATTCGTTGAAATATAGCATAGTAACAGTTATTAAAGATTTATAAGTAGGTAATCAACCAACCTAAAATTAAAAATACCTGAAAGTAATGTTAAGTCAATGACAAGTATCAAACAAAATTTCAATTTCAGTTTGAAAAAAAAACTCCATATTAGGGTCATAAAGTATTTAAATAATAAATTTTTATGTTTATTTAACATCAATAAATGCCATAAATACAATCATAATGCTATAATAATTTAATCAATTTTATTATCCATAAGTATAGCATAAAATGGTTTTACTATGTGTTTTTTTTTTTTTTTTTATGTCTATAAGTAACTTTTCTACCGAAAATCCTGTTCCGAAGTATCAAACAAAGCACCCTTTCTGAAAGAAAATTTTATCTAATTGGCGCATTGAAGAAGTCATTTAATTGATTTTCCAAGGGATTTTCAAAAAAATTGGAAAAAAACCGAAATAAAATTATAGGTAAAACGAAAAATATTTACGGCGCGCCGACCTCTACGGCGTTACCGTTTTCATTGTTTTTAATTTTTGCAACTTATGTTTTTTACCAGAAATATTACGTAGAAAATATGGGAAAATTTAAGAAAATTATTATTTTATATTTTTGCTTTTGTTTTTAAATATAATTCTGTGAAAAATATTTGCAGAGTGTTAACATTTTGACATAAAACTTATATTTGCTTTTTCTAGGCGAGGTAAAATTTTCAAAATATTTAAGCCATTATTTATAGACATTTTAATTTTGCTTGTTTTCTATGTAATTTGTATTTAGTAGATACTCAGCTGTAGATAAAATTGTTAAACTAAACAGAAATGCTTGAAAAATTGACAGGAACTTCATTATAAGTCATGCTTAGTGGTCTACAGTAGATAAAGAAAGTCATTTTTTAATATCTAAAGTAGTTCCCCTAATGACTTGGAAAAAGGTACTATATAAGTTGTATTAAGTGATCTAAAAAACAAATTAGAGTGAAATGCATTAGTTTTTTTTTTCATAAGCGTTTATTAAGATCCAATTTTGACGAAAATTGTAAAAATTACGGCAATTTATAATATGTCTTAGCGAACTTCGCACCGAATCTTTCTTCACTAGCAATGATTTATCGTTGCGTACAAATATTAATTAAATAACTTTATTTATCCTACCTTCCCAACTTCCCACTTAACAGTGGTTGTACTCATCCCCAGTATCAGCTTGTTTTTTTTTTTTTATAACTTTTACCAGAGTTAAAATTTCAAATTTTTTGAAAATAGTTAAAATTATGACCTTACTTTGCTTTAATATTTTCCGAGTTATATGGATACAACTTTCTTGACTCTTTACAAATACTCAGCAATTTGAGATTTAGTTAATAGTTACAGATTAATACAGTTTTCATTTTAAGCTTATCAAAATGTATTTAACCTTACTTTGCTCACAATCGTTTGGCGTTAGCATTGTTAGTATCAAAATACAATAAATAACTTCTGGAGTGTATATACTTCAATTTTTTAGTTTATTTTAATTCAAACTAATAATCATTGTTTTACCTAATTAAATCTTAAATCTTAAATTTAATTTCAACTATTGTACACAGTAACATACTCAGGCGTGAGGGGCTAAATTTAAAAACAAATTTGAGTAAAAAAATGTTTTACAAAATACATAAAATACATGTGATACAATTTGTTGTACTTAGTTGAATAAGTAGTCACTTAGACCTCCTGGGTTCGCTATTGATTGCACGTATGATAAAAATTAAAATTATAAAATAAAACATCAAAAATTGTGTACATATTTTAATTTATTATATTACTGTATAAAAATAAAAGTATTTAGTATCAAGAACATTTTATTATGAGAAATATGTTTAACGAGTTGTGATGTTTTAACTAATAATTTAATCATTTTTCTGTTTAGTGAACAAACTACGTATTAATTTTATTATGCACATGATAATATAATACAATATAAATAATAAAAACAATATAATTGAAATGATAAATGCAAAAACATCTAATAAGTAATACTGGTACCAAGTTAATTCCACTGCTGCGGATCGTAAATGATCAGCTCCTTCATGTCTGATTACATATTCCACCCAATAAACAGCCTTATCGAGAGCTGATAATGGTCGATCGCGAAATATGGCCGACATTTTTTTTGCCTTTTCAGCAAACCTGCAATTATTATTTATGAATGCAATCAATTTTACAAAATATTTAAACAGCAATTGTTTAAACTTAAAATGGTTAAACCTTTAACAATAGACATACCTATCGTAGATGTTTTATTTAATATTGTTTTTAGATATTTTTCAATTAAATTTGTCAATAATATAATATAACAGTAATCACATTTTTCAAAACAATATATGTTTAATCTTAATGACACTTACTTCTGATCAGTTAATATACGGCTAACATCTTTTTCAAAAGTTTCCTCAGTTAACGAAAAAATATTACTCATAATTGCAATCCCATTATCCTGACTGGTTTTGACATTTTGAAATTGATCTCCGAAAACAGGTAACCCAATAATTGGAATTCCAGCATCTATGGTTTCAATTAAACCATGAATTCCTCCGTGGGTAATAAAAAGCTTACAATTTGGATGGCCTAAAATAAAATAAAATTATTTTTTTTTATTTTTTAATATTTATAGCTTGTATTTTATTATTACTTTTTTAGATGGGTATTTTAGAAAAATTTTATGCTAATATAATACAGGCTGTTCCACGAAGATATACCCCTTGAATATCCCCGGAGATAATAAAGATCGGTGCACCCTAGTTGCTTCCTGTAAAAAAGGTACACACGAGTTGCGCCCCACTATATTGGTTAGGTTGCAGATATTTATTTCGTTTTCAGAGGTTATCCGTAATGCATTAATTATAGGGGAGTCTGATATTATGTTTCGATATATTATACGAATATTACGTGCCTAATATTATAAATTACGATAATGGACGGATTTTGTAACTGATGCCTGGTTGATAAGCAACAATAAGCAAGTTCATATCATATCATTACAATTAGGTTTTTTTTCTGGCATTTTGATTGATATCATTATTGTTATTATTATTATTATTATTATTTATTTATTTATTTATTTATTTATTTTATGATATTACGGACTATATTGATTTTGATTAGATTTAAGTGATTTAAAATTTATTTATTTTTTATTACATTTTATAGACCATTTTTTAATTGACTCATGTTTATATTTATTTTAGTTTAAGAACCTTCGATAAAAATACACGAATTGCGATTTTTTGGGACGTAATTCGCATACCTTTTTTACGGAACGCAACTCATGTGCTTCCATAAAGATATCGAATTTCGGTTTTTTTTTTTATTGCTCACAGAGATTAGTACCATAAATATGTATATTTAAATTAAGTCTTTTATTGTAAAAAAAATTGTTTAAAATAACTTTATTTTATTATTTTTGGAAAATTTTAAAATAGCCATTCTGTAGATTCTATCATTCTGAAAATGTTTATGTATCACACATTTATATCCAATGAATAATTTCTAAGTAACAGCCGTTTTAAATTCTACTAATCCGTGTGAAAACCTATGTTATCGAGTAACGCGGTTAGGTTATTCCCTAGATAACATAATTTCTACAGAATAGCAATTTAAAAATTTTCTAAAAATAATAAAATCAATTTATTTTTTAAATTTGTTTGATAAAAAAAAAAATATAAATATTTGTAGTCCTTATCCCTGTAAATAATATAAAAAAACTGAATTTGATTATCTTTATTATCTCCAGAAATATTCAAAGGGTACATCTTCGTGAAACTGCCTGTATAAGCATTACTTTTATTTATGTGACCTCATAAACAATACAAATATGTACTAAATGAATTTAGAACTAATTTTCTAAACAATATCTTTAAGCAATCTTCAATTTGTAGTTAAATAAAATATAAGCCAAAAATGTTCTTGTTTCTTTTGTAATACTCCAAATGATCTCTCTCCCCGAAAAATAAAATTATTACCTACTCAGAATTTCTCTCTGCGGAAGCCAAGAATCGACATAAAAATTATTTGGGAATCCTCTTGTCTCATTATTAATCCATTTGAACACGATTCTTTGTTCCAATCGACCCAACACATTTACCAGAGCTTGAAACGATGGTTTGGGTATACTTGTAACGTTTAATATAGTACCGAAGTTGAAATAAATAACACCCTTATTAGCTCTGTCCATGAAATACTGTAGCTTCTGTTGGTAAAATAAAACATATTTTATGATAATTATAAAAACCTATATGATCTTAACCATAGATATAAATAAATAATAATATTGCATATTTTAAATTTTGAGCGGAGAGTAGTTATAACCTGTACTACAAATTATTATAACAAATTATTATATGCTTATACAGCGTAGTTTTACGATGATGTTTTTTTTTTTTTATATGTGAACACTTTTTCTACCAGAAAGCATATTCCGATTATCAAGTATAGTACCTTCTCTGGATAGTACTTTAAAGAGGTCATATTGAAATTCTCATTAATATTCGAGATAATGAGGAAAACCTAGTTCTTTAGGTTAAAATAGATTGAAAGATTAAAAATAAGGTTGTCATTGGCAACCGTTTTAATTTTTTTTTGTTATTATTAAGTTTTTATTATTTTAATATTTTTAAACAATCATTGCTGTCATGGAAAAGCACATTGTTGAAAAAGCAATACTAATGACAGAAATATATTAAAATAAAATAAATTTCGATTTCAATACATTCTATTAACTATTAATCTTTATATTATATTTCCTTATTCTATATTTAAGCATCAGTATCAATTGAACTCCGCTAAGAATCGTTTTTTAGTTATCAAAGATTAATCGTTGCGTACAGATATACATTAAATTACCCTCTATATCCTAACTTCCCAACTTTTCACCTACAAAATTGGCCCAACCATCGTGCGAAGTGTGTCAGTGCTTTTTTCTTTTTTTTTAAACCGAATACATGAAAACGTATAATATTCTTACCGCATTAATTTTCTTGGTAGGCCGTAAATGAATACCGGGTACCTCGATGTAACTCGGCAAATATGGTCGTGGACTAAGGATCATTACATCAGAATCGATTAAACTGAGTGATATATTTTTCAACATTTCCGCCATCGTGGGCCTTTTGTCGTACCCCGGATATTGAAAATACGTGTCCATCATATTTTCCAATTGGGGAATATACGTAATTGGTTCGAGAAATAAAGTGTATAATCCTACGAAAGTATTCGTGAACCGCTCCCAGAAATTCAGTGACCTACCGCCATCCAGCGTAAAGTCTTTAATATATGAAAAATCTGTAGGATTCGCAGACCAACGAGATATGCTTAGCCATGGAGTTACGGGGACAATACTAATGACTGGAGCGTTGTACTTATGTCCCAACGCAACGGTACATTCTTGGAAAAATGCTTCCACGATGATTAAATCAAAAGACGATTTATCTTCCTTAATAAACTTCTGGACCACTTTATCCGCTAAATACATACGAGTGCTTTCGACCAGAATTGTATTACGTAATTTCGGTTCTTCGAAAAACATGTAAAATTTGCTCCGCTCGTGCATTAAGAAATCTGATCCTAAAAATATCAGTTAAGCAGATAGGTACACAAAAAATTATTATTCTAATGCAATTAGATTAGCATAATGAATTATTAATTTTCTGAAACTTATTTCAATACAAAAAATATATACCTAATGTGAATTACAAATAACATTTATGATCGTAAAATACATTAATCTTACTTCCGTCAATATCGAACTCATACGAAGGAACTAATTGCGTGTAATTTCTTGGTGGATTTTGAATAGAAAATTTCGATACTACAGTCACATTGTGACCACGATTTGCTAATTCTGAAAATAATGGTTGGAAAGATATAATGTGACTTTTCCATGGCGATGGTATGAAAACAAGGATATTTGAACTTCTTATTGCACGAACATAAAAGTATAATAAAATTACAAATATCGCAATGTATTTCATTATTGTATATTATATATTCTTTGTCTTCATACTATGCAACCTGGAATAAAAGTAATAACAAAAATCATGAGTAATATTCGTATTATAAATAAAATATACCTAAACATATACATTTTTTTTTTTTTTTTTGACAAAATTAATTTAAAATTTTCATATTTATTTAAAAAAATATGTATACCTACATACAAATTCGTATTAAATGATAATTTGATTATTATTTATAAAAACATTATTAATACGTGACTGCTGCATGGGTTGCAACTGGGTAACCCCCCCCCCCCGTGTGTGTGTTATATTTTTATCGAAATTTCATGACATTTTCATGACAAATAATATACTTAATAGTTCTAATATATGTATATGTTACACAATATTATTATTTTATTGGCTAATTAGAAAGATAATATTAATACGTGTGAATCCACGTGTAGGCCGTTTTGAATTAAATAATATAACAGTAAAATAATGTGAGTAATCGTGATTTATAATTATAATTAATTAATATTACAAAAATCAAGAACAAAAGACGTCCTAGGATAATCGGGAAGGGCGCAACCACTGTTATAGATAATTTAATGTATACCTGTAAGCAACGATAAACCATTGCTTACGAAAAAACGATTCCAAGTGAAGTTCAGCTGATACTGATGCTTTGTCAATAATACATATATATATATATGTAATTTTATAGTAAAATAATTAAATAGGCTTTATATATTTTCTTTAGTAATATTTGTTAATTTTGTACCGATTATCCCAGTTTCCCTACGTTTTTCCGGTTTTCTCATGTTTTATCCCGGTTTTTCAAATTTGATGAGAAAACAAATAAACAATTTGAAATGTCTTGCGGCGATGAATTAGCTGAATATTAAGAGCAAAATGATCTTATTTTCTGGTAATTTTGGAAGCGGTTTAGAAATAAAAACAAGTTGTCGACGCCCGTAGCAAATAACGAATACGTTTTGTAGACTATGCGTCGACATTAGCGCTTAACGTGTTTTTACTGATCAGTATAACGTGAGACACTCACTATCTCGAAAAGTATAAACCTCTTTTCGGACATTTTTTATAGACAATTTTATGAATACACTCCCAAACGTAAAGGTAAATTAAGAACAGTTTGTTTTTTAAATTTTCAAAACGTTTAAAACTTTTATTCGTTGAATAATTAAATTCCTAATAATTTCCTTTCCCTAAATAAAACTATATGTAACGTACAATTCAATTATTACGCATAACGATATTTTAATCAAAATAATTGCAAATGCGTAACGAGGTACCTACCGAGAGATATTACACTATTACCACCGGACTACTTTGCTTAACTACCTTGCTCCAACATGATAATATTATTATCTATCATAATAACGAGCACTCGTTATCAAATTTTAATTAATGTAAATTAACTTATAGATTATTAAAATAAAATATTATGATTTCATCTAATAATAGTTTTGTCAACAGGTTTACAAAAATGCAATCTTTTAATTTTTTTTTTTTTATAATTGTTAGATATTATTAAGAGACTAAAAATAGTTTAATATGAAACTAAACGCAAATTTGTTTAACGAAAGGTGGCATTAATTTTGTAGAAAAATATTAATTCGTCGATAACAAAATATGATATTAAATGCCTCGAATGACGTGCCTGCGTGATGTTTAATTTAATATATAAACGATATAATACAAGAAAATATACTTACTGACCTAAAAAATCCACAACATGTCCAGTTCTACTAAACTAAATCATATCTATATTGTTATGAAAAATATACAGTATTTTTATAACGTATTAACGATTTTAATTGATTATTTAAATAGATAACTATACATATTTTAGATTTTAAATTATAAGTAAACAACAATTTATAAACAGATATCTAAAAGACGTGTTTTGTAAAACCACAGCTGCAGTTGTAGTGATAACTGTAGATTACTGATGAGTCGAAGAAATCACATCAGGTTAGGTTACTTATCAAACAAAATAATATCCACCACAAAATGTTCATAGTAGGTATGTAACATACAAGCTAACCTGTTTGAGTATATAATATAATCTATATTTTGTTATAATTCCCGGTCGTATAGAACAACTAATACCCAGATATAGGTAAGTACATTAAGAAACAATTTTATCTAACGCGCTTGTAGCAGAATACCTGTACTGAACACGACGTGGTCATTTATATAAAACCTTTTTTTTGTTTTATTTAACGTGAACAAATAACGTTAATTTGTTTTATGTTAATTTACAATGTTATTATGATTTATTCATAGAATTCAACATCATATTCGTATTATTTCATTGTACACACGAATGATGAATATTATATAACAGGTATATTAAACAAACAAAAAAAAGACTTAATCGTTTATATTTTATATAATTTGTTAACTATTTTATAAATGTAATGTGAAAAAAATAATTGTATTTAATTACGTACAAAAATGAAATGTTATAAAGTGTGTATAAAACGAGAATTGATCGTGTATGATCGTAGATGTGCACAAAGGAGATAATATTTTAATATATAACCTTGAAATTTATTAACTCATTCAACTACAATTATGAAGTGGCGCAATCGGGATTTCTCAACGGGTGGGGCCAAAAAAAAAAAAACACAAATTATATGTTTTTCTGTTAACGTTCCTTCCTTTATTACCTACTCATAAATATACTACACACTAAAACTATGAAAATAAACCTCACAATAAAATAGCATTAACATGAAAAGATTCTAATAAAAACGTTTACAAATACGGCCAATAGGGGGATGGGGGCATATGGGCAGTATGGCTACCGTGTGATCCCGGCTATACTAAACACTGAAAACTGAAACCGATTTGTCGTATATATATATTGATCTAATTAACAGACATGTGTTCCGATATCAAATTAATATTTATACATACATTAACAATTCATAAGAAAAAAAACTTTTTCGGAGATTCGAAAGGTAGTATTATACGTGAAAGCCATAACATGTCAGTTTTATCAGTAAGCATCAGTTAAATAGGTTTGTAAGTGGAGTGGACGAATTTTGAAAACTATTCGAACCAAGTAATTTACATTTTCTCTAAAAGTAATTAAAAAGAAATAATATAGCCGTTTCAAAGTAGTAAATTAATCAATTGTGTATACCCGATTGATTGTCCCGGAGAAAACAATTTGACAATGACAATGTTACCAGGAATTATTGGTGTTCCACTTAAAAATTAAAAACAAAGAAACATCATTGATTGTATCCAAAATAAATTGATTATAGATGACTATAGATATGAATTGTACTATGTTAAAACAATAGTGTATTTTATTCAAAATTGAATTACCATTTTATGTTACTGATTTGTAGTTGAAATTTAATAAAATAAAGCGTTCACAAATCATAAAAATTGTAATTTGTGTAGTATCGTGTGAAATAACGGTCAATATATTATTGATATTAATATTATCACTATTATTGATCATTGTAATAAATTGATATATTATCGCAAACAAAAAACTATTCTGACCGGAACTCTCAGTTAGACATTTGTTTTCTAAATTTGAATTAAAAAACATAATTAAATTTCAACTATTAAATAATACACAATTTGAAATTCAAATGCTTCTATTGGAAAAATTTTACATAAAACGATTTGTTTTTCTTTAATCAGTTAAAGCAACTTGCGACATACTTGTGTCGAATTTTTGAGTTTTTTTTTACTTTCGCTTCTAATTAAAGTTTCAGTTTTTAAAGATAGGTATTTTACGATAAATTATACTGATAAAAATAATATTTAATTACATTAAAGTTTAGAAATAAAATGTATTGCAATCTGCAAATCGAGATCTCGGTCAAATGAAATAGTTCCATGAATCCACCAAAAAAATAAAAATAAAAGTTGATTCTGTTTATGAAACTATACTTAACTAAACAAAAAGTTTTCCATTCGGTACGGCTATATTTTTCACAATCTTTAAAATAAATACCTAGTTACGTTATGTCTATAAAAAATACTCCGTTGGTTTTCGATTTAAAGTTTAAAGAAAACTTGAACCATTTTCAATTTTTCAAATGGGAATGTAATTTCAAATTGCTTATTCTTTTTGAGATTTTAAAATTAAAAATGAATATAGTGGCTATTTAAGTTTGTATTACTTATTATTAAAGATAGGCGATACTATAAGTGTATTCTCGATACTCGATACTTGCAATAGCTACTCGACTATCGTTATTTTTGTTTGTATGTATGTATATATAATTTATATACAAAATTCAAATATTAATATATTACCATTATAAATTTATTTATTACATTTAACTATTATTTAGAAACATTGTGATTTAAAAAACACGTGATAAAAATAAAAACTTCTTTAAATCATCTAATATATTTAACCACGACGTAATTTTAACATGAAAAATATCGAAATCGATTTTTTTTTTATGGACAAACTTTTTATTTAATTTTCATTTAAATTAATTCTACTTATTAAATGCAGTTTATTGTAAATGAAAATTCTCTCGTTATCATCAAATTATAAAATAAATGTTCACAGTATATTATTATACCACACATATCTTACAAAAACATTATAGGTATGCTTGGTGTTTAGGAGCATTAAAATCAGGTCTCCGTTTTAAAATTTTGATATTATGAATGCTGACAAAATCAGACAACATCAATAAATATATATTAATTAATAAATTAAGCTTGAGGGATTTAATATGAAACGTTAGGTTAACAAAATTAGTTTTACTTAAATGTTGTTGTTAGGTACATTTCCACAGGCGGTTTGAATGTTCATCGTGGTTTATAATAATATCCTGTGTATTTTCTGTTTAATCAAGTACAAAATTAATTACTATAATAATATGGACTATGAAGGGCACACGTTTATTAACTACTAGGAAAAGCCCGAAAATCAAATATCTACCGACTTCAGCGAAATACCTGCTTAATCTGAGAACTACCTCCGACTACAAATTCCTGAATTTTTGTAAAATCACAATTTAAACAACTTTAGAGCGGTATAGATACTGTTAATCTATTATCCATAGGTACCTACCTAAAACGCAAGAAATAGATAACCGATGGTAGATACAAAATGATTGAACTATTTGAACACAAATGCCAAGATTTATTTTCATGATTTATTTATTTTTCTTTAAAAAGTAGTAAAAAAAAAACATACACGACGTAAACTCCTATTTAAATTGAACAATGTAAACATATTAAACAATATCGACAAATTCAAATAAAAACTGTAAAAAGTTATTTTTTTGTTGAGTATAAAAATTGCCAAATTAAATAAAAAAGAACCTATAAAATATTAATTTATTATCAATTATAATCCACATTGAGTACCGATAATGTTATTATCAATTAGAATATTTCTTCAAGAAATATTATATGTTATTATATGACATGTAATTCATTATCTAGGTACGATAAAAATATAAGTAGATGAAAATATGTTCAAACCGTTTGACGATTTGTTTTTTGTATGGAAATAAAAACAAAATCGTAGAACAGACAAATTTGGTGCTGATAGTTTAAATTGTAGTTCCTCATACGACGAACTAAATTTTAACAAATTGGGAATCACCAATATTCATTATTTAAAATATTTTAGATATAGAATTTGGACATTTGGGCGTGTGAATCTCCAACAAAATAAAATATTGCACATTTCTTACATTTTTGACATACGATTACAAATATTTTATGGACACAATATAATACTCATTAAAAATATTAATTTAAATTAATATCGTTAATACATTCCCAAAATTGTTTACTAACGTTTTTCATTAAATAACAAGGCTGGATATGTTAAATATTACTTTAGATTCTGAGCGGAGAAAGGAATTTATTGATTTTACAATGATGTTATTTCTTTTCTTTTTCACTTTTTCTACCAGAAAATTGACCAAAAATCATTAAAATATACAGTAGGTACCTACCTAAATGTTATGATTTTTGACTCGTAATATTTGACTCAATCGAAATCGACCCAGATATTATAGCAAAGCCTTCATAGTTTATTCAATAAGATAACAAATTGATTTAGAAAAAAAGTGGACTAAATATTCTCGTTCTCTACGCCTTGCCGTTGATATACGTGGGCTTAGGCTTGACTCGATCCACCTGACCCGGTAGCGTTACGTACCATCGACCGTACGTAATCCGAGTAGTGGCAATCGTCGTTAATTGCTTTGTGTTGTCAAAACCCAAACGGACTCGATGACTTGCACCGACGGTGAAATTATAATATAGAAATACTGCCACTACTCGACGAATGTCCCTCATACTCGACAGAGCAAATATTATTATTACATAATATAATATTAAGAATACCATTTATACCTAAAACCTATGGTAGGTTCGTATTATAATCAATCGGCAATCTCATGACGAAACTAATTATTTTAATTGGACCGATTTTTCAGTAAAACTTGACTCAATCCTCATGGGTAAATAAAAAAATAATTATTTCATTAAGCCTCCGTTTACGGGAGTAATAGGGATAACCCTATTAATATTATTCGTACACTGAATTAGACGGGATGCGTGTGAGGAGAAAGAGTTCCTTACATATCAGAACGTCGAGGCTGGATCGGTCAGGATTTTCTTTTTACAACCCTTCTACTTTTTTTCTGATTCGAGAACTGAGTTGCAACCGATCTCATTCCGAAAACGTGTACGGAGTCAATAAGTTGATCGTATAAAATACCGAAAGTAGAAAGAATTGACAGAATTATTAAAAAATTGAGTGGTTCGCTTAATCAAGGCCGTATAAGACCTTTCTGAATTTTAGAATCTGAGCGGAGAGAGGAGTGTATTTGATTTTTCAAAATCATCTCAAACATTCATTGTTTACTTTAAAAGAAGCGAAATTTTTGTATCGTTAAATTTTATTTGAAAATTGTTTAAAGATTTCCAACGATTACTCTACATAATTTTTTAAAAAAACTGATAATAATATACGATATCCAGAGATTTGAAAGTTTGTCCAAAAGCGATCTACAGGTAAATAGATATGAGAATCTGGTATAATTTTGACGTTTAATTTTGTATACATAATTTCTAAAATATGGTATCATTTGTGGACTTTCTTTTCTTAATTTTTTGTTGATTTCTGGATCCTCTTTAAACCAAGAGTCTTGATTACATACAAAAAAGCTACTTTAATTAGTTAAACCAGTTAAAGGCATCCGCTAACCAGTTAAACTTCTGACATAAATAGTGGTCTACCTATTCCATTCGGGTTCTTTTAAGCTTAAACATCCAAATGGGTGCTAACACTTGAATTTTTGTTTTATTTTCTTCATCACCTATAAAGAAGTTATAGTAGATGAAAAATTCCATAATATATCGTACGCATAATAATCATAATATCATGAATCTAGATTACAGAAACGATACAAAGTTCGAGTACACATATTTTGTAAATTGGTTTAGTCTTCTTGGCTGTTAGTATCACCATAAGTGGTGTGTGGTTAGTGGACAACTTCCACAGTCGAATTATTTAACCTTTGTATTTTTAAAACCATATTATATATGCATTATATATATATAATACACACGTGTTTTATACATACTAAAAGTATTTTTTTTTCGTGTACCTAATATTAATATTAATATCAATATACGATAAAAATGCGAAGAAAATAAAAGACATAAAAACTTCGAACACTCCACCGCACTCGGGACTCGGTACATGAACATACTCCGTAAACGTTCATCTAACCGGTTGTCACTTGTCCCGTAAGCAACTTTTAGCAGTGCAATAAGTCATCATGACTAGCCAAGTGAACTTGAAATACAATAAATTAAATCTAAGTATATAATATAAACCTAACTGTTTAATATTATTTATAAAGGTGTCCCACGATGATCTGACACTTGACATAAATTTTGTTCTATTTAACATTTTTCAAATAATTAGTATGCCTAAAAATAAAAAATTCAAGAAAACCATTTTGTAAAATATATTTTTAGACAATTTCTGGTGGATGAAACTTTTGTTTATGGTATGGTACAGTTCTTGTATGGTAATTTTTTTACTATAATTTTTCGAAGTTAATTGTGATTTATAATCTATTCTAATATTTGTTGGTATAGTCAGAGGCCGTGCAATAACAAGGATTTTCTTTTTCGTGCGTTAATATTATACGTTATAATACTACTGACTATTGATTAAATGTTATAATAGATTATGAGCCACAATAATATCCACATTTACAAAAGTTTCCATAAATTGTTCAAAATAAAAGACCATACAAAAGTTTCAACCCCCAAAAATGTTCTAAAAATCTATATTACTTAATAGCTATTTTGAATTTTTTTTTAAATTATAGACAAATTTTAAATTATTTATTTTACGCTTCCCTTCCCCTAAAAATATAAAATGTTCATATATTAGCTAGCTGTAGCACGGAGACGTGCTAATTATTTTTTTAAAAAAAGTGTACTTGTTAATAAAATTTGAATAGAACAATAGGTTTTTCTAGTTTCAAGGGTCACCCCGTATAGTTACTTACCCAAATCCAAATTATTTAAATACAAAATATTAAATCCTTTACGTCATGTAGATTTTTTTTTTGTTTTTAATAATTAATATATTAATAAAAAAATTCATCTTTAATTGGAGTAGAATCTTATGATTATTATAGACATTCGCGTATCAAACAATGAAAATTTAAATAATAGGTAAGTAATGCATTTTTAGACTAAAAGTGGAACGAAGAAGCTATTTAGCTATATTAGTTTTACCATAATATACATATGTAATGTTCCCCGGAAGACTTGAAAATTTCAAATTTATCCTAAAGTGTGCAATTTCGTACAGGAGTATCGTAAAGCTAAAGGAGCTATCACAGAAAACCATGTTTCAATCTATGATCATCTGGATGAAATATTCATTAGTACCTACATATTAGACGGTACACACTAATTGTTATGGTGAAAATGATAGCAATTATAGTTTGTGGAGTAAAATAATCAATGGTACATTGACATAGAAACAAAAAAATTAATTAATATCCTAAAAACAGTCGTTTATTTTTCAATTTAATTTTGTCGTAGTAAAAAATAATTGAAACCATTAACCAATTAAACATCTTCAGCAAATAATATGATTCAAAATAATGTCTAATAAATTACAAAAAGTCTAGTTAAAAATATTCGAGGAAAAATTATAAAGGTGGAAAATATATCCGAGAAAAAAATATCAAATTATAAATATATAATAATTAATAAACAGTAATGTTGTTATTCATATACATATCCATATATGGATAAATATATAAAGATAAATATTATTTTGATATTTTGAAATTTTTACTGACGAATATATTGATTTTACAATGATGTTTATTTATTATTTTTTTTAATGTGAACACTTTTTCTAACAGAAAACTCACTCAGATTATCAAGTATTGCATCTTTTATGAAAGTAAATTAATTTTCTCTGGGCCGTACTTTAAAGAGGTCATATTGAAATTTTCATTAATATTCGAGATAATGAGGAAAACCTGGTTCTCTAGGTTAAAAAAGATTTAAATATTAAAAATGAGGTTGTCATTAGCAACCGTTTTTATTTATTTTTTGTTATTATTAAGTATTTATTATTTTAATATTTTTTAAGCAATCATTGTTTTTATCATTTTACTATAGTATGACATAATATATATAAATTGCTGACAAAACAACACTATTAACTGAACTCCGCTCAGAATCGTAATTTCATTAGCAATGGTTTATCGTTGCTTACAGATGTATATTGAATTCCCGTCTGTATCCTACCTTCCCAACTTCCCACCTACAAAAGGAGCTGCAATCATATGCGAAGTATGTCCGTCCTTTTTAAATATTGTAATATAAACTAAATTGTAACTGAGTAGTCAAGAATTACTTTGAATGTATATGGATATAGATATGTGTATGAATAATTATTATATATTCATATTTTGATAGTTTTTCCTCGGATATATTATTTTCCACCTTGATATTTTTACCTTGATTATTTTTTTCTCGGATATATTTTCCACCTGGATATTTTAAACTGGATATTTTTTCCTCAAATATTATATATCCGGCTATTTTTGTCAGTTACAAACTACAAATAATTTTTTCCGTCTATTCAACGAGGAATATATAAAGTTATATATAATATATATAATATATAAGTTATAATGATCCTAAATTTAGGCGTTTAAGATAAATTTAAAGTTTTAACTTTTGGGAATTTTTTTTCACATAAACAATTTTACAAAAGTACCGTGTTCTGGAAAATATTTTAATCTTGAGTGTGGGTGATTAAACTTTACATTCAACTTATAAGCCACAATTTGAATGCAGCGTAGCTCAGCATTATATATTTAATAAACGGAGACAACACATTATTATATGAATATATGGGTATAACGTCCTATCATAATTTTTATCGAAACTAAAAACGTCTAATGAAATTGCCTGTTATCGAGTATATTATGGTAATATAATATGCAATAATGGTTTTATACATTTATAGAGTATAATATTTATATATTTGATGTTCGTTGTTGACAATGTTATTCATAAAACGACTCGATATACTCGTAGTATATGCATGCTATAAAATTAGCGTGTTCGTTTCAATTATTATTTTAAAATACAATATTATGAAAATGTATTATCGAATTGACTTTAATATATTCATTTCATTTAAAAATAAATCCTCTTATCAAACGGTAGTCAAATGGGCATCAGTGTTGTAGAATCACAGAATGTTTTAACGACTACCCTTATCTTTAATTGTGAAAATGCAAATACATTTTCGAGATGTCAAGTAGGGCGAATACGCGCGTGGTGAATAAGAGACAAACACAATTTATCTAACCCCAAAACGGGTAAACATAGAATACGAGCAATGTGGTCTGTGTTGCTGTTGCACGGTTATCGTTATGAATCATCTGATGATCGCCGGCACGCCACTTTATTTCTAAGTGTAAAAACCAAACTTTTATCCCTTAATCGGTTTAGAAACTCATTGTATAGAACTATAACTGTTGATTAATAGTTTATTTAAACGCATTATTTATAACTTACAAACAACGTGTTTAACGCAAAATACGATATATTATACTCAATATACATTTTGGCTGAACTAGCCATTGACTTCGACCGGACATTTTTTAGAAGCCCTGACTTTATGCGGCCATGTGGGTTCCCTAGTCCTAATAGAAAGTTCAAGATAAAATCGTAATCTTTACATGTATTCAGTCCTAACATATTTAAATACAATACAAATATAATATAAAAATTATCCTAGATATTGTGGCATTGCCATAAGATTATAGTAATGTTAATGTACAACTTGTACAAGTTAAATGTATAACATAATTAGTTTTTTTTTATGTGTATATACTTTGCAACAAGGAAAATTCTAATACAAAAGATAAAATTAGTGATGTTATTACTGCACCAAATTATATTAGAATTGAGAATAATGTATTCTGGAGCATGACGAGAAGTTTCGATATTGTTATTCTTCACATTTATCAAAACAAACATTTCTTGCTAGGAAGGTATTCTATTATAAATTATTATTTTTTTAATCTACAATCTTTACCATTAAAGTAGGTAGGTACGTTCTCATTTAAAGATATTTGCGATACGACCGATAGAACGAGTACCTATAAGGATTTTCACGATTACATCGAGACCAATCGAAATAAATAAACTATTTTGATTTCTTCGCGATAAAAGTGATTTATTTTAAAACGCAAAACACTCATGGGGGCTATGCAATACATTTCGTATTGTTCTGAAATAATCGAAGTATCGTAAAAATACAATCACAAATCCCAAATCGCTTTCAGTGAGGCCTTCAAAAAAGTTAAAATTGCAAAATTTATTATACAAATATTGATACACGAATTTTTGTTCAATCGTTAACAAATAATTTACTAGTTTTTATTTTAATACAAAAAAAAAAAACATAAAAATACATGCGTACGCAGATGGAATGTTTTCCCAACTATACTTTTCATATTTTCATAAAATATGAAATTTATTAAACTATTAGAGAACATTGAAATTATAATAGATTATTAAAAATTATACGTAAATATATACCTATATATTTTTAACCTGTCAAGTTAATAATGCATTTCTAATTATTTTTCTTTTTGTAAATTGTCAGTTGAATTTAGTTGCTGTGTCTTTCTAACGATTCGTTGGTAACAAACAATGTAGCAACAATTTATTTACGTAAAATGTATACAAATACCTTTAAAATGAAAGAGATGAAACTTTAGAGTTAAAACCTCTACAATAAAATGTATAGATGATACAATTTTAAAGACAAACTTCCTCAACATTTTTCTTATATAAAATTAATTATTATAAATTAAAAACAGTTACAGTTTAAAAAAAAAAAATTAAATAAAATTTACTTTACCGTCGATAATAAGTATAGAATAATTAGATAATTGTAAAACTCTGCGTACTAAATGAACGATGAGGCAACCTTCTCCGATGTATAATGTTCCATAATATTTTATATTGAAATTATCTATTATCAATCATTCTAAAGTCCTGATTTCAAAAAAAAAAAATGTTCTTATCAAATACCTCTCTCCGGCGGAATTGACCTACAGATTCTTCTGACTATAGTCTACACGAGCGGATAAATATCAAAAAAAAAAAAAAAACCAATATCATACATTTTTAAAATCCAAATTAAAGTTAAATTTAATAGATAAAAATCACTAGAAAGGTATTCTTTGGAATAAAACCAAGAAATTGTTTGTTATGTGACGTCTAATCTAACGAATATTATATTTTAAGTTACATGACAATAATAGGTAACATTTTATGTGAATTCAATCTATTAATAATTTATTGTTTATATCACACTATCTCGTAAATCTACCAAACCGATATATAACCTATTATTCTGTGCAACGAAATAATAGTAAATCTACTTAACAGATTTATTTTAGAAAATATGGATATACCTACTTATAATAAATCCCATCGCAAAGGAATATCTAACAAGCTTAATAACGTCATAACTCATTACTAATCCTCCATCAATCAATTGGCAAGGTATAGTTTATTTTCTATACATATCTATACTCATTACTCATATTATAATTCCTTGCATAAGTAAGATTATGTTACGAGTATAAATATATACATGATTACAAGAATACCGAACGATTACATTGACGCTTGGTCGTTGTCAAATCAAAAATAAAATAGCGATCGTGTTATCCCATGATAACACAGTTAATGCCATGTAACATAATTAATTGTTATGTTATGTTATGTTTGATCATATTTCAAACGAAAATCAACCGCTTAGTTTGTAGTCAAATGACTACAAGTTTCCAACGAACAAAATTTTTCATCTTGGTTTTCAAATATGAACGAGAAAATTGAAAATATACAATACAATTTGAACCACTCAGAACAGTGCCCCTGACGCTGTCTTTTTAATTTGTACTTTTACAATAAAACATTTACTGATGGTACAAGTGTAATATATTTCAATCATAGCTAAAAACGATATTTGTTCTTGTAATCTCCAAAAAACAGCCTGTGTTTAAGTACCGGAAGTGGTAGACACCTATTATACTGAAGAACTAGGAGTTCCATTACACCGTCTTGTCTTAATAAAAACCATAATACACCAACAATGGATCATTTGTTCTAGTGTAATCCGATCTCTCTGAGAGCTTTAAACTACAAGACAAGGTGTCATATTATCACCGATACTCCTTAAGCTTTAAAACTGACGATAGTATGGAATTTAAAATTGAATAGTACAAAAACAACGTCCTAGGATAATAGAGACGGTTGCAGTCATTGTTATAGGTAATTTAATGTATACCTGTAAACAACAATAAACCATTGCTAACCGAAAACGATTCTGAGTGGAGTTCAATTGATAGTGATGCTTTGTCAACAATATATATGTTATATTATAGTAAAATAATTAAACAAGCTTTATTAATTTTCTTTAATAATACTTGTTTAGTATTAATCTGATTTTCCCGTTTTTCCTCCGTTTTATCCCGGTTTTTCCCATTTCTGTAGAAAACTCTTGAGAAGATCGAAAAACGACCTTCTTAAAAAACCACCCCAGTCGGATTTTCTTTTAGAAAAATTGCTGTCATCAAAAATTGGAGTAAAATTTCTGGTAAAAAAATTGTTCACAGGAAAAAAAGGGGCCGTAATATATTTTAGCTAATACCTACATTTCTTATATTTTCCCGTTTTTTTTCGGTTTTTCACATTTAATGAGAAAACTATCGAGGAAATCAATCTCTCTAAAATATCTCTCCATACCGATTTCCTTTCAGAAAAGCTGCTACACTTAAAAATTGGAGCAAAATTTCTGGTAGAAAAGTTGCGCACAGATAAAAAAAAAACATCTATGTAAAACCATAAGCTTCGTAGCTCCACTCAGAATCTAAAATTAAAGCTTTATTAAAGTAATGTACATTACTTTGCTCATTACCTTACCCATGCTCAGTTGTATTTTTAAAAAAATATTATTTTTTTTTTAGATATGTATAATTACATTTCTTTTTTGCTAAAGAATCTACACTTTAATAATTATACTAGCTGTCCCGCGCTCGGAGTTGCCCGTACCAATTTGTATTATTATTATTTTATCTATATTCATTGTTGGTTAGAATTTAATGAAAACGAATATGTAGAAAAAGGGTAGTCCATCTTTGGCGGGCTAAATATGTTCTGTTGTGTAATTTGATTAGTGTAAATAATAATAATAATAATAACTATAATAATTTTTTTTTCCGAGGTAACCCTTGAATAAACAAAAATCTTATCCTATATATATAAAATTCTCCGGTCACGGTGTTTTCTATTCATCCCTGTTACCGAAGTAACACAAATCAACAAAACAAATTGTATTTATTATATTATAAGCTAAATTATTTGGTGTTGCTCGTGTATATACAAGCGAAAATACTAAAATCGCGATTAAAAAATAGTGGGTGAAGGTAGGAGGGTGAAAAATACTTTACTACCTACCAGACCTACCAGATAGACACAAAAAATTTCTTGAAAATCGGTCAAGCCGGTTTGAAGTTCAATAACAAACACTGTGACCAGAGAATTTTATATATAAGATAAACTCGATAACGTCTATCAGCTTATTACACGTGCCTATACAATTTGATTCTGTGTCAATTATCAATTGCGATAAATTGGACACGCGTGATAGAGCAATTCCATTTTGTCGCGAATATAATTGCCTTTCAAATAGTAAACTAGTGCAGATTAATTGAGCGTTACATGACATTATTGCTATACGCTTATACATTTGAATGTAAAAACCTATTATTGTTCCATAATTTTTTTTTAACCTATAATCCTATTATATAATTATTAAATAGCCAATTAACAATTTATAACAAGGAAGTTTTAGCATTTCATTTAAATGATTGAAGTATTCCGACGAATAGATAATAATTACATGAAATAAAATGAATAGATACCTATATTACATAGGCTCACATATACAATAACTGACTTGGCTATAACTCTTTTTATTCCTTTCACTTCAAACACCACTTATTAGGGAATATACTTGATTTCAAATTATGATGGTTTATATTATTTCATTAATTACCTTCTGTTTTTGTTGGGCTAATTTTCTTAGATCAATTATGGGCACTTGGTGGTCATCCTTACTCCCTTTTATCTATTTACAAATTTGTTTTACGTGCTTAACTCAAAAATAAAGCAATAGTTCTTTATTTTTGTGTTCTGCGTCATTTTCCAACTGGAAAAGACTCTGTTTTGTTTCATTTTTTTGCTGATTACTTCTATATTCCTGAAATATATGTTTCATTTAACAGTAATTTGCCCCTTTATTCTTTCTCTTTTACTGTGGAGTGATATATTATGGTTGAAGCGCTTACCCTTATCTTTTCCTTTCAACCTAACAAGTTTTTAACCGCCTTGAACTCAATATCGAGTCTCCAATCCCAATCTCCATACAGAAGCGAGTATTTGTAATTTAGTTTTTTGTCATTCTTTATACCTACTAAGAACAGTGATGTTTGAAAAATTACCTCATGCTCTCGTGTTATTAAATTAAATTTCAATAAAGTTCATACCATCCAGCCAAAGTTTAGTATATAAAGCTTGAACCCCTTCCCCCACAAAAAAGAATTGGTTTCGTTTTTTATTTTTCGGTTTTCGTTTTGATTAATATTACCACTAAGTACCAGTTTTTTCGGTTTAGGTTTTAATTAAAAATACCTATATCCCTTTTTTTGGCTGATTCGAATTGGTTCCCGGACCCTAGTGATTTTGATATTAGTTGGGTCCCGGTTTTCGGTAAATAATATACTAGTTGGCACCAAACGTTTAAAAGCAATATAAAGCATTTTCCTTCTCGTTTTTACAGACTTAAAATCTATGTTGCCAGAGATTATTTCCATCTTTTTATCTTTTATAGTTTAAACATTTTTTTTTTATTTCACTACCAGTTTTAAGCCATGCTAAACATATTAATAATGTTTAATTGAAAAATTAATCTTAAAAACTATTAGAAAATAGTACGTATGTAGTGCGGTCAATAATATTGTTTTAAAAAGCATTTTTATTCGTATGATAATATTTACAAAAAGATGATATTATTATTTAAATAAATTTAAAATATATTTTTATTTTTTATTTATAACAATATTATTCATTTACCGGATTTCGCCAAAAGAAAAACTAATATAACATTTGTAATAGGAGACGGAACTTTAATGATCGCTTCTCCTTTACCTACAATAAAAACGAACCGACGTTATATATTATCTTTCTTTTTTTTAGTTTATGCAAATTTAGTGAAACTCTTACTTAGTATTTGACACGAATATAAAATTGACCATTTGACAAGGAACATGCATTCTAGTTAGAATATATACATTATTACACATATATATATATTTATCGAGAGGAATGGCGATGTTAACCGATTTGACTGTGTCGTTACAGGAAAAAAAGTATACCGCCCTCATACTTAAAGTGATGGAAAACGAAATTTTGGTAATAGGTTTTGCGTCTTCCCTTTTTTTCCAAACAGACTCTCCGTAGTGCGAAAAAAAAACAACAGTCAAGCAAAAAATGTTCGATCTAGTCATGTCAATCAATCTTCATTTTTCTCTCAACGTGTATGGCAAGCAACTTACACACAATCAGTGTAGACCAAAGGAATTCGTAGCTATAATACATATACAGGGAGAAGTAGGTGGAGGGGATACACCAGGAAAAGTAAAATAAAAGAAACGATCACACGATAAAAACTTCCAGTGCCTTCGGTTTTCTTATTTTTTCTCGTTATTTTAAAACTACGGGTGATCAAAACGCCGATTGAAAACGTAAGAATGGGTTTTGTGTGAGATAAAAAAATATTTGCAACGTGCTGCAGAATACTGAGTACTGACTAGCAGGTACCCCACAGTCTTAAAACATAATATGTTTCAATTTTATTTAATATTGTATCTATTAATGTTAATAAAATTAAGTATTAACAACTCTATACCGTGTGATAACTAAAAGCCGAAAGCCCCTTATTTCGAATTTATTTACAATCATCATATTAAGATATATTGAAATATCGAAAAACTTGAATGCGTATTCTGAAATTTAATCTGTTAATATTAGAATAAAAAAAAAGTTTTTAATAAATCATTTATTTTTAGCTTAAAAAGAGTCATTATCAAAATATTATTTTTAATTTGTATTTTCTTTAACTGTCTAATGAGTTAGTAGTTTTATTTTCTATTATTGTTCTATTTATAATTTAAATGACAATATGAACAATAATTGTAAATTAATTTGTTAGTAATCGATTCCATTTGTACGTTACTCAACAATAGCCATTACACAGTGATCAGTCCACAAGACACACATTATCTCGAAAGTATTAACGTTTTCCGAAATTTTGTTTTTAGAATATTTAAGAAACAATCAGCTATAAAATGTTACATTGGCGTTATGTTTTGTCACATTTATTTTAGCGGATGAAACCACTATTTATTTTCAAATAAAAAGCTGTAATTAATATGGCATATATAGCGTATTAATTAAAATACATTATGGAGTTAAAATTATTAATTTTTGTCAATCCATTGACGAGTTATTCAACTTTTGAGTTTGAAAAGGAAAAGAGTTTAGTGAAGCACCATTTGTATAGCGGAACAACGCGCGCAACGTTCGTACAGTGCTTGACTACTCTCCCCCTAGTACTAGTAATTTAATAATTACACTATATAATAATACTGGAATTATATTGGTATAAATTAAAATGGTATCACATTTTCTAAAAAAAAATCCGAAAAAGTTAATACTTCGAGATAATAAACGTCATATCATCCTATACGTGATTTTATTATTACTCTTGTAGTTCAGTGATTAAAAGTTGATTTTTACCAAAAAATATAATTCGATCATGTCAAACATTATATTGCTGGAATAAAAGTGCATGTTGAGTTGGTAGTATAAAATGATTATTTTATTTTTATTTTTTAATTGTACCTTATGAATTTTAAAAATCAGTTTTTATCTTTGAACTTTAAAATATTTTACAAGTGAATTACAAAAGTTTTATAAACTATTATGCCCATCAATATCCATTTTTGACATTTTATTTATCTTATACAAATACGCACCAGCTAGGTACCTACGATGTACGGTTTTAAATAATAAATGTTGGATTTAGAAAAGTCTTAAAAGAAAAAAATTATTTCTTATTTAAAAATTAAATGTACCTACGCACAAAAATAAATAAACTAGTTTAACTTTATATCCTTATTGTTATTTTAACTACAGTGACATTTTTATTCACAAAGAGTAAAAAATTTTATATTTAAAATTAGTATTAAGCAAATATTATTGTCAGTTAATCTAATCAAATTGTAAATTCTATCGAGTTTTTTGTGGAAAACATAATATATAATAATTAATGATATAGGTAGCTGTTATAGGCATTGTTTTAAGAATATTTTGAAATGTATCTATATTATTATCAGTAAAACACTGAACACATCGTTGAAATAACACGTGAGAAAATGTTATGTAACTTAGTCCATCTGATAAATATTGTCAATATTCTATAATATATAGATTATTAACTTAAGAATTTTAAATATAAATATTCACATACTTCTATACTATAATTGTGAGTGCAATGCATATACGTGTAGTTTACGTAGGTCCGTAATATTCAAAATGCTTGGCGGCCAAATAAATTGATTGATACCACAGTAGGAATATTTAAGAACAAATTTAACGGCGTAATAATAATAATAGCAGGATGACGAGTGCACGGTATCGCGATAGACGTTTGTCCGCGCGAGATAGCTACTTACTATGATAATAATAATATTGCAGTGGATCCGTAGATTATAGTTAGTAATAGTATAACACTAGGTTGGGTTAGGTGTAACGTGAGTGGTACTTACACACGCGTCATACACTCCGACTAAATTTAAACTCCTTGACAAAGTTCATGGCCGCGGTCTATGAGTTTAATAATATATTACTACTACTAGTACTACAGTAGAATCTCAATAAGTCGAATTCAATGTAATTTTTCGACTAATTAAGATTTTAGGGAAAAAAATTTAAATCGAAGAGTTTTTAAGATGTATTATCGTTTATTATTATTTTTTTTATTATGTATTTACAATTTATTTAAGTTATTTTTACTTATTACCTACTATATAAAATATTAAAAACTTTACAAAATTTGTTTGTCTATAATTAACTCAAAAATGGCTAAAATGTTTTAAAAATTTACCACGTCTTTAGAAGAGGCAAATATACGTTTTCTATCGAAATTTCAAGTCTTTACGAATATTTTTAATTGATTTACAAAAAAAGAAAGGTAAGGTAATCGAAACGGGTGCAGCCACTGCTGTAGGTGGTAAGTTTGGAAGGTAGAATACAAACGGGAATTTAATGTATAACTGTAAGCAACGATAAACCATAGATTACGAATAAACGATTCTGAGTGGAATTTAGTTGATAATGTTGCTTTGTCAACAATATATATATACCATATTATAGTAATATAATTAAATAGGCTCTATATATTTTCTTAAATAATATTTGTTTAATGTTGTACTGATTTTCCCAGATTTCCAATGTTTTTCCTCTGTTTTCCCATGTTGTATCCCGGTTTTTCACATTTGCTGGGAAAACTCTTCTGAAAATCGAAAAATGGTTTATTTAAAGTACCTCTCTAGTGAAATTTCCTTTTAAAAATATTGCTACCATTAGAAGTTGGAGCAAAATTGATAGTAGAAAAGTTGTGCAAAGAAAAAAAAATCGTAATATTATATTTATTATATTTCGTAAATTTTCCCATTTTTTTTCGGTTTTTCACATTTTATAAGAAAAACTCTTAAGAAAATCGAAAAATGTTCTTTTCAAACTACCTCCTCACACCGATTTCTATTCAGAAAAGATTCTACATGTAGAAACCTGAGCAAGTATTCTGGTAAAAAAGTTGTTAACAAATAAAAATAAAAAAAAATAATAATATTTTTTAATATTAACCATAAGCTTCTTCGCTCTACTCAGAATCTAAAAATAAAAATAATACAAGCATTATTTTTTGTAAATTTTAACGTTCTTTCTACGTTTTTTCCCTAATTATTTATACAATTACATAGAAAACTAAAAGACAACTTTTATCATTTTAAATTGAAGCAAAATTGCTGGTACAAAAATTGTCCATACACACAAAAAAAATACATAAACAAAATAAACATCATTGTAAAACCAATACATTCCTTGCTCCAATCAGAATCCAATTGTGAATATAAATATATATAAATAAAATAATAAATATATCATATATATAAGTTATATCATATATGCTATATGTGAATATTGTAACAACTTTACTAGAAATAATAATAATAACTGAATAATTATTCCATACTCGTAAATATTCGGAACAAGGAATGTTCGAGTATTCTATAGGTTTACTTTCGAATAATCGAGGTTTATCGAAATTTTAATAAAGAGAACGTCATTTATTTCGATGTTTCAAGGTTTTTGAGTTATCGAGATTCTGCTTATCAAGGTTCCACAATATCTTATATAATAATACAATATTTATATACAGGATTATTCGATATTCATTTAACACGAAATAGCGGTTATCTATACGAACATTATTTTTTTATAAATTTGATTTTAGGGTTTCCTTCAGTTATTATAAAATCTAATTATCTACAATATTTTCAAAATTGTATCCTCATTACGCCATTCCGTCATAAATACAATAATAATAACAACTTTTTATTTTAAAATCTCGTATTCGGAAAGGGAATATTTCTCCAAAAAAATAATTCTAGCGTATTTTGTATGACACTAATATCGGATATTTTTTTGATTGTTGTATAATAATTATTCCAAAATATTTTATAATTATTATCAAAAATTTAATTAAATACTTAGTGTGGTTGTATAAAAACAATTTATCATAAAAACCCATTATTTAGGAAGTTATAACAAATTCCTGAAATATTCCCTTGACTTAAAATTTCGGTAATTTACCTATCACTAATCCTATAGTTCATGAATTCTTGATGGTATTTTTAATCTTGTATAGCACTGAAATAAATCGAACTAATTGAAACTATCAGACCACCAATTGACAGCCACGAGAAAAAATAGACTTAAGTGGTTTAGAAATGTTATAAGAAGAGAGGAATCGGAAGCAGAAAAAATGGTAATGAAAGTAAACATAGGAGGAAAAAGGGGAAAGGGAAAACCGAAAAAAGGTGATTGTATGTGAAAATGATGAGGAAGATCAGTTTACGTGGAAATTTAGGATGAGGGTGGCTGACCTCAAAGAATAGTTGGAACGAATGTAAAGGAGAAGAAGAAAATAAAAACGCGGTAAATGAATACATATATTTTTACCATAGTCAGTAGTGCCTGAGGTTTTAATTACCTACTGTGTATGTTTTAGTGTTCTTACTTACCTATCTATTGCATTGCGGATATGATAGTGGTCCGTAAACGAAACAGAAACCAATGTCTAACGAAAAAAAAAATTAAAATATTATAATATAATACATTTTGATTATTATGATTGTGGTTAATACTGATAATAAGAATGACGCATAACGCATTTGAAAATCATAATAAATAATAATAATCAATACGCATTTACGATTCACACTACAAGTGGGGCCTGTATTCTTTGTGTAATACCATTTTACAGTTTAAATGTTAGTCTACGTTTTCGTTTAAATGCATGGGAGATAATAACGTTATTTTATTTGTGGGTTAACATTAATTAAAACATAGTCGTTATACAATATACCTACGTTAGTGTTATTTAATATTTAATGTGTCTGTCAGAACATTTTAGTAATTCATACATTACCTGTATAATATTTGTATGAAATAAATAGATAAATAAATACTCATTAAGAAAATATAAATGTGTGGCTCTGTATAGGCAATGCATTAATATTATCTATACAGTATGATCAATATAACATAAAGATAGTTATTATCTTGGAAAGTATTAACATTTTTTTTGGAATTCGTTTTTTTAAGAACATTTAATGAATAAGTAGTTTTCAAATATTACATTACTCTTTGTCGTCTTTATTTTAGAAAGTGAAATCACTTCCTACTTTTGATTTTCAAATCATATAATAACCTATAATAACAATTCCATAAACATGTAGTCTGTTCACCTATGGCAGTCATCCGTATCACACGTACATTAAGTTACTCTGTACTTTTTATTTTCATTTAATAGTTTCTACATATACTACAATCTTATACGTAGTACTGTTAAAATCATTGAGAAAATCAGCTTATCCTGTCCAAATTACTCGGTAAATCCAACCATCATCCAGTCTTAAAACTGGAAACAACGGGTAAATATAATTACTTCATAGTACTCAATCGTAACATAACTGTTATCCCCATACAATCAAATTAAGCACATAATTACTCTTATCGTCAAAACACACTTCGATCTCCCCCGGCCCAGCGATCGATCATTAGCTCACTATTTACAATGGGTATAAAGCTAAACTCGTAATCAATCAATCCTTGTACGAAACGTATACATAGCAACTCAAGTGATGTAATCGAAAGCAAATCAGTTATGGATTTAGATCAATGCGGCTCTTCTGAATTTCACGTCAAAACCACCAAAAAGATATCAAAACCTATGTTATTAAACCTTCCTTCATTCGTCAAGCTACTTCTCAATAAAAACCAACAATGACAAACTAGCAACGTTTGTTTCCCTAAATAGGTTTGATCCTATCTCCTTCTAAATTTGCATCAAATATATTAACGACGAACAACATTAAAATCGTTCAATCATCCCCAGCACCTCCATCTATTTTCGCCAGTAATATTAAAGATTTTCATTAAACTGGGTATAGATCTTATACATTTTATCGTCATGAAAAATCAACCACGAAAAATCTAAAAATTAAAACTAAAGATTCTGATGCATATTGAAAGATGTTGATGCATACGTTCCACGCAATTTTGGTATGTACGTATAATAAACAAATTAAATCAGTCCTAGTAATTCTTGGTTTTTTTTTTTTCATCTGATGATGGAAAACTATAATAAACCATGATAAAGAAACTGCGTGGTAATAATTGCACTCACATAAGTAACGCAGTTTTCCATACACTACGTCACCTGCGTCTCAATGTGCGCTGGGCCTTAGTCCCATACACGGACTGTAGAATATAAGATCACTCGGCCAGGAAAACATTTATACAATTATATTATAGTCAGAAAGCGAGAGGTCCGATTATGGCTCTTTATTTCGAGTCACGTATACCCGGGCCGCACACAGACTTCAATAATAATATTGGAGACGTGTTCATAGCGGTAGAAGACCGGTGACATTTCCACGCAATACCTTTGCTCCGCAGTGGAGGGGAAATGAACGAGAATAGAGGACTATTATATACTGGGTGTCTTAGACACGGCACTGGTATTGCACAAATGCACAATAAAAGACAAATTGTATTGAAAACTGAAACATTTTTCTGTACTGTTAAATTCAAACATAACCAAAAACAACAATTTTATTTATAACCCAAAATGATTCCGGAATTTAAGGAGATAATCAAAAGAGCTATCTAAAACATTCAGCCTGACGTTGATAAATATTAGTATATATATTAGAAATATTAATATGATAAATATTAGTTTAAAATGTTTTAAATAATCTCCACTTTTTGTACACAAATATTTAAAAAATGTTAAAAACATAAAATAACTAATATTATGTTTTGAAGATTGAAGATATTTATATAGTTCATATTCATTCTTAAAATGTGAATGAAAATAAACAGTTCATATTATATTTAATTGTTTTCATATTATTCCAAAAATAATATCTGAAACTAAATATTATGTTTTTTTTTTTAACCCTAACTAATAGCTTATTTCAACGAGCTCATAACCCATAACCTAACCATACCACACTATTCTGGGAGTTCAAAACTGAGACATTATTTTCATAAATAAAGTGTAAATCGAATTTTTCAATGTTCATTCAAATAATTATTCTGTTCTATTGTATTTTCAAAACCGACTCCATAATATTTAAGACACCCTATACACACTTACGAATGCCGATAATTTTCTTCACCGATTCACGCGCGTTTTCAAGACGTATCAAAATTGAATGTCGAACCAAGTTTTTACAAGAAATAATACACGACCTATTTCTGCTATAGGTCGGTTGGTGTAGGGAAGGGTACACGTGTTCACACCACTGTAGTGACGACGCATACGTGTACGGATTTTAACCATCTATAAAGAAAGGCTTGAGGGGAAAACGTCTGTAGACTCTCGTAGTCTCTCTCTAAAACTTCTCAATATTAGTTCATTTTCGATGCAGTCGCACACAGTTTTTTTTTCTATAATATTTTTTTGGTAGTTTTTTTAATAATTGAGAAAAACTAGAAAATAACGTAAAATGAAAACTGACAAATTAACGGCGTTACAATTTCATTATTTTTACGCTTTCCGTTTTTTACTAGAAATATTACTCCAATAGAAAGTCAACTAAAAATCATTTTTGATAAATTTTTCATCTAGTTAGTAACCAAAAAAGTAGTTTTTTTTGGCTCTTTAAAAATTAGAGAACCAAAAATACGTAGAGAAAACGAGAGTTTTTATGCAAATAATTATTTTATCATTTCAAATTTTGTTTACTTAAAGTAATTCAGTTAAAAATTCGTCAAGATTTAACATTTTGACAGAAAATTATATTTCCTTTTTCTAGAAGTGGTAAAAATTTCAAAACATTTGAGCCATTTTTAAGTTTTTTATAGACATTTTAATTTTGCGAGGTTTTTACGAAATGTTTTTTATTTGGTAGATACTCAGTGGATAAAAATGTTAGACTAAACAAAAATGCTTTAAAATTTAACATAAGGTATATGTTATATATTGTATTTAGTGGTATAAAAAGCAGATTTGAGTGTAATGCATAATTTTTTTTTTATTTATGAATGATTTTAAATCAAATTTTGGCGAAAATTGTAAAAATTACATTTCAAAATATATCTTACCGAACTTTGCTCCGTATCGTTTTTCGTTAGTAATGGTGTATCGTTGCGTGCAGATATAAATAAAATAAATTTTTACTTCAAAAAACTTATGTGTACTACAAAATGTATTGTTTTTCTTCAGGCTCGGACTATCACTATTGTATTTTTGAAATATTAAGAGCTGCCTATATTATAACCAGTATGTCTGTATACAGGCTATTTAATATAGATCTAGATAGACTTAGTCTAGTGAACTAGACTCAAATATTAACGTCTATGTCGGAAACAAACAATACACACAGTGACGCAATACATGCAATTGTATATGTGATCTACGGGTGGTCGGGGTTAGAAGAATAAATCACGTTTTCGTGCTACTGTACACATGAACGGATTTTGACGACAGAGGTTCTGAAAAAGGAAGGAGGAGAAATGACGCACCCTGTCCACGAACACTGCAGCCGTTTTCTAAACATAACTTCTCAATTTGCCCTTTTCATGTGCACACATTCACAAGAGTACGCACGTCAGTCACACGATTTCACACACACACATAGAAACACTTTCTATAGATGTTGATTACATTTTTTTTTTCGATTTTCTCAACCCAGTCACTGCCCTTCGGTGGCGACGATGACGACGACAACGATAATAATAATACATATAATAATACGTCGTATATACAGTCCACCGGAAAACGAATCTTTCAACGTTACCGTAGATATACATAGATAGCGAACTGTAGTAATGTAGTAATCCGACTGTGAGAAATTGGACGTATATGTTGGTAATTTTTAAGTTTTTTCCGATTTTCTCACACCGCCATTGCATTCTTGTCATAGTCAGCAATCAGTGTCCTCTTCTCTTCTCCAGATCGGATAGACAATTAATTAATCCATTATTAGATTTGAGTATAGCGAGGAACGTATTGATATGATTAATATGATATGCATTTTGTTTGTATCTGTGAACAAGTTTTCTATGAGAAGTCTTGCACTAATAAAAAACGACATATGATCTTTTTCGTAGTATTTTGGATCTAATTTGGCACATTGAGAAAGTAATTTGTTTATTTTCTTATCAATTTTCATAATAATTTGAAAAAACCGGGGAAAAACGTAAAATAACGAGAAATTTAAAATGCTGTAAACTTTGTATATTTTATCATGAATTATCCTTTTCTAGACGTGGTAAAATGTTTTGTCTTTTTAGCCATTATTGAGTTATTTATAGGTATTTAACATTTTCTAGTTTTTTAGTTTGTTTGAAACAGAAATGCTTAACATTTTAACACAAGATTAATCTACATTAGTCTACAGTCGAATACCCATTAAAAGAAATGGGTACGGACGAAAATGAATTTGTGGGAATAGGGATAACTTATTTAAAATAGTTATAAAGAGTTCTTAACGTAATAAATGTTTTTATAATTTTAAATTAAAGGTTTTAGATACCTATACCAATCCTCAAAATATTAATTAGAATGGCGATGAATACTCGTTTTTAAAATTACAACATTAAAAAAATGAATTATTTTCACATTAGATTTGAACAAAATAATTATCTTGCATTTGAAAAAATATAAACGTTGTTTATACATTTGCATTATACTTTTAAACTACTTATTTTATCAGTTTCTCAATTTTTTACTTTTTTTATGGCACGTATATTCACTATTAGTGTGGGAAATGTTTTAAATTAATTCTTTAAAGCACCACCTGTGTCCATTTTCTTCACTTATAAAGTTTCCGTTTGAAACTTTTTGAGCGTGTTAATTGTCTCAAAAACTATGTTAAACAAGGAAAAAATACAAAGGAAATGAATCACTGTAAAATGAATAGATGCCTGGCTCCACTTGAAATAAAATATATAAGGTATCTAAAAGACTAGTACTACAAGATACGAATTGTAAAATACGACTAGCACTGAAATTGCATTACGATTAATAAAATTATAGTAATCAAGTAAATGTGGACAAATTTGTATGCAAATAATTCCGATTCATAATAAATTGAAATACGTGACAATTCTTTTTTTCAGATTTTGTGTTGTTTTTCTTTATGTTTTTCATTCAAGCATTTGTACCAACAGGGTACCGAAGTGTTAATTATTTTCACTTTCCAGGTGTATGTAAGTTAATAAAAAACTGAAAAAAAACCCAGTGAACAAATTCGTAAAGTTTAAAAGTTCAGTTCTTCATTTTAGATTTGGAGCCTAGCTAGGTATCTATTGTTTTACTGAGATGTGCGCAATTTTTTTTATTTTTTTCTGTATGCTAACAACTTTTTGAAAAAAAATCTAGTTTATATAGAGTATAGTATTTTTTCTAAAAGAAAATTTAATGTAGTTGATGCATTAAAAAGGTATTTTTTTGATTTTACAATGGATTTCAGAAATAATTTGAATTGTAGGTAAAACGGCAAATATTTACGGCGCACCATGGTGCGGAATAGAACAAGTGAACGCCACCAATTTGTACAACTGAGCATTAAATAGTAACCGATTTCTTTTTTTTTATTTTTGCAACTTATGTTTCCATCAGAAATCATGCTCCAATTAAAAAAAGACAAGAGATCGATTTTGTTCCTTTTAATATTTGGAAATTTTACCACGTCTAAAAAAGGCCAATATAAGTTTTTTGTCCAAATTTCAAGTCCATAAAGTTCATACGAATATTTTTAACTGAATTACAATAAACAACAAAATTGAAAATAATAAAAGCATTATTTTCGTAAATTTCTCGTTTTTCTTACGTTATATCCTGATTTTTCCTAGATATTATGAAAACTACTTAGAATCAAAAAATGACCTGCTTAAAGTACTATCTAACCAATATTTTCTTTCAGAATTGGTGTTACACATACATATCAGAGCAAGATTTCTAGTAGAATTTTCGTACACAGCATACAAAATTTAAAAAAAAAAAAATGAAAAATATAAAAATCATAAAAAAACCAATATTTTCCTCGCTCCACCCAGAATCTAAAAAACAAAAAATTGATTAAAGCTAAATGAGAATAGTTAATTAGGTTTATAATATTTGAATGTAAACTTTATCAAAGTAAAAGTTAATTATATTATCTTGATTCTCAGAAGTGAAACAGAACAACGAACAAAACGACGGATTTCTGTGTGTTTTGGGTCATAAAATTTTTTTTTTTACAATCTTAAAATATTTGTTTATATTTAATTACCACACAGTAAACGCTTACAGCACACTTTTAAACGTTGATACCGAGAAACCCCTTTGAATATCGCTTTGTAAAGACTATGTATTGCGGTGCAGTGTTTTTGCACTGATAGTGACGTTTATGGTAAACTCAATGTAATAATATAGTTATTTTGGACCTTTTGATATAAAGTTCAAATATTACTCTTTTTTTTCTTTGACTTAATCCCACACAAGTGAGGTCAGCTAAACCGTTCAAAAACAAACATAGAGTGAAAAAATATGTATAAACGTTTTTTATTTAATAGGTGTACAACAGTTCAGGACTTTTCAGTGCCTTATGTAGATGTTAATATTTGAGGTTTAAATTTAAAAATAAATTATAAGAACATTTTTATATCAAAATAAAATATTTCAAAAATATGATATGAAATTTCAAAAAGCTACGTAGAAATGAACAGAATTATATATTGAATTTAAATTATAACCTACAACAAATAAAAACCAAGATAATAAACTGGATTTCCTTGGCGATAACGAAATTTCGAAAATGTTTACTTTTATTAATCAGAAAAAGAAAAATGATTAAATGCAATTTATTCATGAATACCGTTTTCTTAATATTTATAAAACGATCTCATGAATTTTGGATTTCTTCGGAGATTGCTATGTCTATTTTATATTCCAGGGTTATATCCGTCCGTTAAACGTAATACTTGTTGCCATAATTACCTTCAGAAAATGTTAACATATAACTATCGTTGATTTTGTAAAATAATATATTATTTTACAATATATTTGTATGTTGCGTTTACACGATATCGTTGAAATTGTTTAAAGTCCTCGTTCCTTCCTATCTGTTTAGACCGTTCAGTTATCCGCCTATAAACGTACGTTTATCCGTATGAAACCAAAATTGGCTTAAAGTCACTATAAAAACATGATTCTAGCTTGTTAACAGTAATTATCAAAATCTGTTGAGGCTCACATAGGGTTTGAGTTAGATATTCGATATGAGTGTATCGTCTGCATACGTTGCCATACTGTAGTTTAGTTTTCCCTGTTTTATGAGTGGACGACCAAAAATTGACGGCGTATTTTAAAACAAGTAATAATAATATAACGTCATATATACCGATCCATTAAAAAACAATATTATGAGTGTAGTAGTATTTGTAAAAAATAGTCTGTCTGTAGCGTGGATTATTAATAAAAATACACAACTAAATTCAAAAATTCAAATCGTATCGATGGAAAACATTCTTAATTGATTCACCGTCCTTCTTAATCAACAATATCTACACGGGTTTGTAGTTTTCCGTTTACTACGCAATAAACCGCCCTCGTCAAATTGTTTTAATTTAACATTATATAATACCGCAAATTAAAATATGGCGTGTACACCCACAACGTTTAAAAAAAAAAAAAATCATAATAATTATTCTCAAAAGGAGTACCTATACCTCTACATGTTATTATGTAATTAGGATAAAGATAAAATCATAATATTAGAATATATTGTAATAATTTTGAAAATTCGAGATGGCAGGTAAAACTTAAATAGTTATTATAATAATTTATTAAATAAATAATTCACATCGAAAATATGCATTATATAAAATAAATTCAAACTGCGATGAATATTTACATTATACAAACGCGCTTCCGTCAAAAATAAAAGGGACATAATAATCGTACTGTGATGTGCACTTCACACGATCGCTAAGCAATTCGACCTCAGCATGGGAATCCGGTCCACCAAATCGCACCGTTTATTTGATTCCCACTTAATTAGTTAACCGGCCGATTCTCGACTCGAACCGAACGTAGATGATTTTCGTCGTATAAACTAATACAGATTAATCAATATAACACAATATTTTGGAATATAATAGATAATAGCTGTCGATTTTTTTCACAGAGTTTTTACAAATCGATTGCCAATATAATACAATGGTACCACTCTCCAGTATCCACCACCGTCGTAAATAATCCATTCGCTGGGGGTGATTGTAAAATCGGGAACTATAGAATCAATAAAACAGTCCATTAGACAAATTGTTGGACGTAATGTTGATAATATTTCATTAGAATAGGAATTTAAGCACACTTCAGCGCGAGTAACTACAGTGTCGTCAAATGAATATTCCAGTGATAAATATATATATATACATATACATTTATTTTTTATTGTGCAACGGATATGCTTCGTTAATTTGACGGACGCTTCAAGGACATCGAAATGAGACTTTAGAGGGGGACGGAACGCCAGTGTTTAAAACATAAATGTTAGAGTTTACGAACATAATGTATGATTCTCTTTTACGCTGTTCAAATTTATAAATGTCGTAGCTGCCATCATTTTATGACGTCACTTAGAGATTTCTCATCTCATCTGAACCCTAATCCCCGTCTTAAATTGTATAATATTAATTTAATGCAAACGTGGACGGGACTGACGAAATCTAACAGGATCAAATAAACATTCACGATTACTGATCAAATTTCACGCTTAGTAATTTTGTGTACATATTGTAAAATGTAAATGTACCTAATTACACCCATCGCGTTATAGCGTCCATATTTGAGATCCAAAATAAATCAAACGCATTTGTCATTGAAATGTTGTGAATATGCGATTGATTCATTCTAGTTTTTGTCTATAGATAAATTTGTATTGCATATTTTTTAATTCTCTCAAAATGTAATCAGAAAACAATTTTCGAGTTTTGCTGCGATTTTGGAAGGATTTGCAACGCACGTTCTGTACAATGACCCAGTGAACAAATGACGTCGGAACCGTTATAAAATATTATTGATGTTAGCAGACATTACAAAGTTATGGGAATAAAAACGAGAGAGAATAAATTATACGGACAATCTTGAAAAACAGGTCTCTTCGGCAGCCTATCGTTATCTTAACTGCAGATTTGTATATCTACTGTCAGTGACACAACCAAAATGTACAATATTCATTCGACTGGAAATCAAAGAATAAAATGCTAAACACATCTCGTGAACCTACTTGACAGGTTTAATTTATTATTTAACGTCTGACTATTTTTGGATAATGGTTAGGTATAAAAAGTATACGTATATTGCCTACGTTGTATGTAAAATAAAGTAAAATAAATTCCTTTTGTGAAATTAAACATTCGTCGACGAGGGGCGTAAAGAACACGACTAATTCAAAAAATTTGACGATCCATCATTTACCAAATTTCATTTGAGAATATATTTTTCACGTAATTGAATCAATAATTTGTCCATATAATAATTCAACACAATGAAATCAATGTTTTCCTTGCATGCCCATAAGGCCGTAACTCATAACGTTACTGTAAATATATAGTATTTTCGAAGTTTCTCATACAATTCACTTTATTATTAATGTATAAAATATAATAAAACGATATTGATTGTAAATGCTATTAAATATTAATGGCCAGTAGGTATGGATTCATTTAATATTAAAAAGTATACCTTCGACCAAATTCTATAAATAACATCTATTTTGCATTTGTGCATGACTGTAATTAATTAATGGATATATATTGGGTATTAAAATATGTTAAATTTTACAATTGATATAATACTATCTCTGTAGCGTATTAACTTGCGTACTCGTTTTATCATGGTCTTTCATATCACCTTCTTGTACAGCAGTTGATCATTATTGCTCGGTTTAAAAATATAATATATTTACCTATATTGTGAATGATCTGTTTCATTTCCGTCTTCTCGATTGCAGTTTTTACTTATACGAATTCTTGCCAAGCTTCTTTTAATTTGGCACGGCGATGTGGAATTCGTTTTCTATCACAATCGAATGGTTTTATATTGTAATCCCAAAAACGCGTTAAGATGTCTTTGATTTGGCAGAGACGTGCAATTAATGTGTTTAGTAGTTCGTGAATAATCGATATATACAGGCGCACAGAGCAGTAGAAAATAGACACATAAATGCAAAATATACTGAATTGAGTTTTACAATAAATTTGAGATAAATATAAATTACGCTACTGCACTAGTACCTAATTATTGTCGCTCCGATAAACACACTATAATATATCACTTTATGAAATTTTATTCACTCGTTAGCCTTACTCGAAAATTACGATAGATTTATTAAAGACAAAAAATAGAAAAACGCTTTCTTACACTGAGTTCTTGATTGAATTCTTCTTACAATAGCGTTTTTCAAGAATATACTATAATGATGGACTGAAGAGTCATTCTCGCGTTAGGACGATGATCGTGATATACAGTAGGTATATAGTATATACTCATGACTTTTTTTTATTATTATTATTTTTAGTAGCACCTAATCGTTGCGGTTTAATTAATTTATATTATAGTTTCAGTTTCTCATAAAAAAAAAAAAACTATTGAAAAGAATGTTGTAACAGATAGACTTCAAATTCTCTGTCTTTAATCTAAAATTAACAATACGATTTAAATATGCGTTTCAAAATTAAACAGTAAATAAAAACCTAGAAAATAAATTGTACCATAAAAAGTGTGAAGTGTTTATGAAAAGAACCGGTATTCCACTAAAATTTCCTAGGTAAAATGTCCTGAAGAACAATAATGTCCGAATATAAAAATTAAGTTTTGAGTTTAATTTTGATTGGTAATATAAGTTGAAAAAAAATTGTAGAAAAGAAAATAACAAACTATAATATTTCACGATCTAATTAATGGATCTAATTTAGATTCAATATTATGAAGACTTAAACATGATATATTATATAATTTGTATTGGTTTTATTTTTGATAATTTATACGTTATGTTTTATGTTTGTTTATCGGCAGTAATAAATATTAATACGGTTTTTTAATTTATGTTGACATAATTTTCTGATCTGTTGTTCTGTGAATTTTCAATTAAATCATTCCAGTCGTGCGTGTTGTGGACAAGATGTTATTAATATTTTTGTTAGTGAACTAACATAAAAGTACAATCATTAGAATTAGATATGCATTTTAGGGAAAACAAATTTGTTCGAAATTTTGTCGAATGTTAGATGGATTATCATTTTTAACGATAAATGACGTCTCAAGAGGGTTAGATTTCCTAAAACTAGTTATGCCACAAGAAGCTAGAGATTTAGTTGAATATTACAATTCAACTTATAACGGCGCAAGAATAAAGAATACAAATAATTCAGAACGAAATGTAATTAGAAATTAAGATTTCAACTCTCTACAAATATGTTTAACTGAATTACAACAAACAAATAAAATTTAAAATAATGAAACCATTATTTCCATAAACATTCCTGTTCTTTCTACGTTTTTTTTTTCGGGTTTGCTCAATTATTAAGAAAACTACAAGGAAAATCAAAAAACGACTACTTCACTCACAAGCAAAATTAAAAATTCAACAAAAAGGTCTCTTGAAGTTTTTGTATTGTAGTAATATTTCTCGTAGAAAACATAAACGAAAATAAACAAATATAATAAATAAATAAATAAAAGTAAAAGAATCATAATTCCGTAAATTTTTTCTTTTTCATATTTTGTCTTTTTCCCAATTATTATGAAAACACTATTTAGACAGTTAAAAAATGAGTTACTTAGTCATCAACTAGATCCAAAAAGAAACAAAAAAATTATCTTGGAACTGTTTGATTAAAGCAACATTTCTTGTAAAACACATAATGCGTAAAAATTAAAAACAATGAAATCTGCAACATCGAAGAGTACGTGCCGTAAATATTTGTCCATTTTTCCTATAATTTTGCTTCCGGTTTACCCAATTATTTTGAAAACCCATAGAAAAATTTAAGATGACCTCCACAATTCACCAACTAGATCCAAAGTGCAACAAAAAGGTCTTTTATTATTATTTTAATTAGTGCAAAATTGCTGGTGGAAAAGTTGTTCACAGACATAACAAATTAATACAATTTTAAAAGTTCATTTTTCTAATTTATTTATTATTTTTAAAAGTAATAAATTATTACTAATAAAATAATAATCTTAGTACATTTGCACTATGTTATGTACCAAGCATAAATAATTATACCGCGCAAAAACAGTAAATACTTCACAATTATGTACTTTTTCCCGGTTAGCCACTTCTTGAAATAACTATTTAAAAAGTATTTTATGTCAAAAAATTATGCTGAAATAAGTATACATTTTTTTCTAGGAAATTTATTTTACTAGTAGTTACGTGAGTCAAAATAGTTATTGGTTTGTTTACATTTCACAGTAGTCAGCTATTTAGTTGTTTTATTTATCTACAGTACATTCATTAAACTCTATATGATATGGTTAATCTAACCTGATATATATACAAGATAATTGTTAGATTCTGAGTGGAGAGAAGAAGATTATAGTTTTATAATGATGTTTATTTTAATTGGTTTTATTTATCAACAACTTTTCTACTAGAAATATTACTGCGATTTACAAGTGTAGCACGTTTTCTGAAAGGAAATCTGAATGGGGTGGTACTTTAAGGAGGTCGTTTTTTAATTTTCTCAGAAATTGTCTCAATATATTGGAAGAACAAGAAAAATAAACAGGAGAACGGGAAAATAGGTACAATATTAAACAAATATAATTAAAGAAAATATTTAATGGATATTATACAGTTTATTTTAGTAATATTGACTAATGTTTCAAACCGATATATAACGGAACTGTACCTATACCTACATTTAATTATTAATGATTTTATCGCCTATTTTTTTTTAACGATAAAACCTGTACGATTGCACTGATATTAGGAATATAATTATTTTGTTTAAAGTTCCGGTAAGCAAATTTCACTTGTTTGCCGGATTCTTTTATACGCTACCCAATTTGTGTCAACATCTTTTTCTTCGACCAAATTAAAAACGATGGATTTCCGATATTTAATTTGATTAGGCAACCTATATCTAGAGAAGAAATCTATGATATGAGGTTGATTTTAACAAACGCGCATATTTTATAATTTCAAAAACGTATAGCGATTAGGTATTTGACGATTTTCTTAATTTCTTGTTCGAACAACTACCGAATTTGTATGGTACCAGGTATAAGCTCTTGCCTTTCTCGATTTCATAAAAAGCTCATTTATTAGATGTTGAATACATTCCTTTTTCTTTCCCTATTGCATCAAGTGCACGTTTAGCACGTGGGAGATGTCCAAATACCCGTTTCTGCCCCAAAACACAATACATTCATGGAAAGTGAAAACAACCAACAAATTAGAAAAACCGTGATAATATGTTATAATTGGATTTCAAACGTATATAAATAACAGTGACACTTAATCGATGTCCTACTTAAATCAATGTAAAATTAAAAATCTTAAGGTTTGTTTAAAATCGGAAATATTCCCCTAAGAAAATTTTCAAACCGATTTTATAAAAAATAAACTAGCTGCATTATACCGAGCGTATGTGGAGTTCTGAAATTCGTACTACGGACAATATTCAGTCAAAATTCAAAAACCACGCACCAATTATCGTTACTGATACGAGTCGGCAGAGCTGATAAGAGCGGGTAGGAGCCGATAAGCGATAATTAGGGACATGGTATGGGATAAAAACTAAAACGAAATAACAAAAGGTGTGGCTTAGTGATCAGAGGTAAGTGGGGGGTTAAGTTAAGTACGATAGTGGAGGTGATAGATGAGAGGGGTAACTGGATTGTATGGATCTGCGGGAGATACTGAATGCTCGTTTTCACCTTAATTCGAAGTTATATTTAAAATTCTTACTTCTTACTTTTCAGAGTCCTTCGTTAACGTAAATTACCTAAGTAGGTATATAAGTTGAATTTCTCTTGTTATAGTATTTCACTACATATTTTCGTTATGCAATACTTCTGACATTCTTCATATAATATATTAAATATTTATACTTGTATAATAAACGATCAAGGTTACACAGCACAATTACCAGTTCCATCACAACAATTTCTTAAACAGTGTTGCCACCTTAATAAGGCACATATTAATTCAAAATATTAATTACGCGCGTTGCTCACATAAAGGCGCCCACGTAGCTACCGTAGCGAAGTGGAAGTCGTCGGCGTGGGAGACCGCGGAAGGCTTAAATACGCCTTACATATTTTCATAGTAGAATATTAATAAGAGTAAAATAGGCAGAAGAGAAATATAACTTCTTACGATAGGCAATAGCCATCGTCAATAAATATAATAGGTACGTGTTTTTATCGACACAATATAGGTATTAGTACATTTTTCCCGATGAAAAACCAGGAAAAACACGGAAAACCCAAGAAAAACGTAAGAAAAGCGGACAAATCGGTAGAATATTAAACAAATATTATTAACGAAAATATATACTGCCTATTTAATTATTTTACCATAATCATAATATATTAATATGACATATTATACGAGTATATTGTTTACATAGCATCACTATCAACTGAATTCCGCTCAGAATCGTATTTTTAGTATACAATGGTTAATCGTTGCTTACATATACAAATTAATTTCCTCTCTATATCCTACTTACCCAACTTCTCGCCAATAACAGTGGTTGCACCCGACCCCATTATCATAGGACAGTTTTTTTTTAAAAAAAAACTTTGTAAAAACAATTTTTTACAACAATAATTAATAATAAATGTTAAAAATAAAAAACAGAATACAAAACATTAAATTACAAAACCATTCTGATTATTGTATAATATAATAAATAAGGTGTGAAGAATGAATTGAATATGCATTGAAAGGGACATTACGTTGAAGGGTAAGGGAAAGGAAATGAAAAAGAATGTGGGAAATGTCACAAATTGATTCAGAAGTTTGGAGAGTGCAAAGAGGAGAATTATCAAGGGAAAGCTTGTAGGAATGAGAAAGGAATAGGATATGGCCTAGTAAGACGAAAGTAGGACATTTTTTTTCCTACTAAGATTTGAATTGTAAAATCAAGATTTGGGTGGAATAGTAGGAGATATGTTCCTAAACTAGGTAGCAAAATTAGAAGGCAAGCATAACCATTGGTTAAGCCACATTTGTTTAATGTGAGATTTTAACATTTGATAAAAATCAGTCTAAAGAATAAGAAAGGGAGAAGGAGAAGAGAAGAGGTGAATTTGGCGAAATCATGATATGCATAACACTATAATATCAAGGTAATAAATTGCCGATCTATTAAATTTAAAATAAACATAAAATGAAATATAGGTACATATATTATTATATAAAGAATATATTTACTCCTTTAAGGCTGAGCTTGTGATCGAGTAGAGTGCTCAATAATACAGAAAAAAAACGGTTTTTTTTTTCAATCGAAATAAAATATTACATACTGATATGATTGACAAATGACAGAATTTATCAGTAAATAATATCTTTTCAAATGTATAAAAAAAAAATATTTAGTTAAAATAATAATAATACATGTTGACTAAAATTCAGTATTTGGTAAATTAATAAATGGACCAGTACTTTTGTATTTTCCCGGGCCGAAATCTCTCCCCAATCCACCCCGGGTAATGTTTAATAGTATATTATATTGCACTAAATTCAAATGATTAATTTATATAATTAAAATTGTATCTTGTGGACTGCAAAACAAATTATAATTGTACATAAATTAAAAAACCATTAAGTGTTCACGTAAAACTGCTTTACCGTATACCCTTATCCCATCAGTATTACAAAAAACAGTAAAGCAACATTTTTTACGTAAATAGTATACAGTTTATAATATGTTTTTCATTCGTTAAACTAAGTAAAAAAAAGTCACTTAAATTATTTTTTATCTTATTTTCATAAATATCATATTTTAATACATACCTACACCAGAGACCAACGACACGTAGGTATGTATGACTTTTTAAAAACGTGTTGTCGGCTACCAGGAAATATTTCGTTTTATTCAATTAACATTAAAATATATCAAAACATAAATATATATTTTATTTATATTATAGTTCCATTCAACAAAGAGTTCAGGCAGATTAAACGTTTGATAATACAAATATATTGTACAACAAATGGAAATCGTGAACAAGAAAAATCTCTTCTGCTGGGTTGACTATTTTTTATTCGGTACACGGTGTAGGTGTAGAAATGTGTGCGTGTGTGTGTGTGTGTGTGTGTGTGTGTGTATGGGTGTGTGTATGTTGTAGTTTTATAGAGCTAATTTTTAAATCGGGTAAGTATATAATATTATAATAACTACATACGCGAGGAAACTGTTAATTATTTTAAGCTATATACAATAACGTAACAATAATTAATCTTGTTCTGAATAATATTTTACGGGCCAAAACAACGGAAATTGTTTTCTGTTGATATTAATTGTTTTGTTAGGTAGGTATACAGTTTCCTCGTTGATTAAAACGCTCTGTACACGCATAATAAACAATATATTAATAACAAAAGATAATTAACAATAAAAAATAATAATAATGTGCAGTATCAAAAAAGTGATTTAAGGATTCTTAAAAGAAGGATTCCAAATGTCTTGATTATTGTTTCATAATAATTTTATTTTTTACCGCTACAATTTTATACTATTCATGACCTTGAGGTACCTATTTCAAAAAAAAAAAACGCAAAACACACTTTTGACATTGTTTATTTTATATAATTTCAGATTCAGTTTAAATTTCCACATGAGCCCAATAATTACAAAGTATTGTACATATTATATACCAGGTGATCCACATATATTATACATTTGTTTAAATCATTACCAAAAGTTAACGAATATAAACGACCATAGGTAGAAAATTGTGTTTGAATATGATTGTTTAAAATCAGCAGAAAATAAAAAGAACGAGTACAAAAAAATAAGTTAGTAATACAAGGTGTAGAGCGAGTAAAGATGAAGAAGAATTATATGTAGTTGATTTAAAAATTCTGGACCAGATATAAGTTTGGACTATTTCAAGTCGAGGATTTAAGGCGTAAACGTGTCTCTGATTGAAAGTCCCAAGATTAAAAATATATTTTTTGTTTTTTTTTTTTTTTTTTTTTTTTTTTTTTGTTATAATATAAATTTTGTGCAGTGTAGATTTATGACAAATGAAAACATATCATTTTTTTTTTTTTTTTGTATTTAGAATTGAATAACCAGAACTCGTATTATGTAAAGACCAAACAAGTGGACCATATCATTTGTGTACCATTGCTCAAATGATCCCACATGTCCATTACATTATACAGAATCGTCGCGTATTTTCGAATCATCCATCCAGTATGTTCTTATTTTTTTTCAATTTTAAATGAGAATAATAGGTAAGTAAAATCTTTATTGTCTCTATAATTTTAATAATCTGGAAAATACATTTAGATTAAATAAATTGAGATCAATCAATATAATTTTTTATAAGATCAGAACTTTAGTTTTTAGATTCGGAGCGTGATGAGGGACTATTGATTTTACTATGTGTATGTTTTTTTTTTTTAATAATTGAGCAAAAGTTTCAAATCCGAAAAAAAACGTAAAAAGAACGACAAAGTTCACGATAATAATGCTTTTATTTTCATTTTTTTTTTTTTTTATTTAACTCAGTTTAAAATACTCTTAGAGAATTGAAATTTAGATAGAAAAACTTATATATACTTTTTTTAAACATGATAAAATTTCAAAAATATTTAAGCTATTTGTAGGCATATTATGTTTGTGCGTTTTTTATGTAGCTTTTATTTAGTAGGTGGGTATAATATGTGGATATAATTATTTTACCAACCAGAAATTCCTGACAACCTGAAGATTTAACAAAAGGTTCATTCGAATTTGTACAGTAAACGCACAACTATAATAATTTTTTCATTTTTGTTTCTTTTTGTTACACTTTTTTTTTCTACGTCAGCTAACAGTTAGCAAGCCTAGCAGTAATCGCTAACAGCCGCCTCGTGCTGTCATGTAATTCGGTAGTATCACTATAGACAAACCACAAAGTTAAAAATATCAGTTTAGTTTCAACATTATTTTAGGTACAAAAAACTATCTAAAAAGTATTAAACATTTTTCGATTTGATTGGATAACTTTTAAATTATGGACTAGTTTTAAGGGAAACGTCCTCATCACCCCCCTCACTACCATTGTTTATTGTAGCGTATTATGTATTTTTTAAGGAATGATGTAAAATGTCCCGTAATTAAAATAAATAAATCTGGCATCCCGACATTGCTCATTTACTATATTAAATAATTTTCGAAATATGTTCACGATTTGTTTTCCAAACAACATTTCAATATGTTTTCGCGTTCGTTTATAGTTGGGTAAGTACCTACTAGTATTATTTGTTTGTATTTGGTAATATCTTCGCAATCGATATTGCCGCTTTAAAAGCTCCGGCGGCGTTTTTAGAATTTTCTCGTGAAACAAGATACGAGAACGATATTCGAAACAGTAAATACAATTCTTGTATAACCGATTGTGGTTCTACTTTAACGTTTTATTTAGTTTTAAGGGTAGAGTCTTATCGTCTGACAAATAATAAATATTGCTATAAATAATAAATATCATTTCAATCGTAGAATTTTATATTCTCATTTATATAATGATATATTCAGTTAAAAAAGCTGTCCTAGGATAATAGGGACGGGTTCCACTACTGTTACTGGTGTTAAGTTGGGAAAGTAGTATTTAGAGGGAAAATTGATTTATATCTGTAAGCAAAGATAAACCATTGCTTACTAAAAACGATTCTGAGAGGAGTTCAGTTGATAGTGATACTTTGTCAACAGTATGTTTATATGTATTGTATATGTCATATTATGGTATAATAATTAAATAAACATTTTATATTTTCTTTAATAATATTTGTAATAATAATATAGTACTGATTTTCCCGTTTATCCTACGTTTTTCCCACATTTGATGAGAAAACTTCTGAAAAATCGAAAAATGACCTCTCTAGAGTACCACCCCAAGACAATTTTCATTCAAAAAAGGGTCTATATTCTGTACATCGGAGTAAGCTTTCTGGTAGAATAAAAAAAAAAATAAAAAAAATGAACATCTTTGTAAAACCAATACATTCTTCGCTACACACAAAATCTAAATAGCGTGTACAAACAAAATATAATTAATACGCATGTTTGATTTATCGAGTGGTCTGAAAAAAACACTAAGTATAATATTTTGTTTGAATCGGTAGGTATAAATTATATTGTAATAAAAACTCGAATTTAATCATGGTTATAGCACAGATAATATTATCTGTGGCTAAACTAGAAATTTGAAGTATTTTATTTACACCCAGTTTTTACGAAATATCAAATTAGATACTAGTTTTATTAATTTTTTAGGTCAGCACTATCTTATATTTATTTATCATGCTATATTTAACATTGAATATTGTACTTGTACTAGTCTATAATAAATTAAATTGTTTAATTATATAATATTATTATTATAATTATAAGTACTATACAGTTATTTATTAAGTATTACCAGTTAGCTTTATCACTTATTGTTTTTAAATCAAAAACTTGTATAATACAATATGATAGAGGAGAGAGGCATCATATATGAATGGATGCAGCCACAGTTATAAATAGTTTAATGTATATCTGTAAGCAACGTTTAACCAATTCTAACGAAAAAAACCTTTCTGAGTAGAGTTCGGTTGATAGTGTAGCTTTTTCAATAATATATGTGTTATATTATAGTAAAATAATTACTCATGCATAACTATAAATTAATATATAATAACTGTATAATAATTTTCTTTAATAACATTTGTTTAATATTTTACCTATTTTCCCGTTTTTCCTACGGTTTTTCTCGATTTTCCTGTTTTTTCCCATTTATTGGGAAAACTCCTAGGAAAATCAAAAAAAAAAAACCTCCTTAAAGTACCTCTCCAGTTAGATTTTCTTTCATAAAAAGTGCTTTCATTTAAGTCGGAACAAGATTTCTAGAGGAAAAGTTGTTCACAGATAAGAAAAAATATTAAAACAACCATCATTATTGTAAAACCAATACATTCCTCGCTCCACTCAAAATCTAAAATTCAAATCAATGATTCACAACGTTTCATCGAGACTCAGATTCGAAAAAAAACTCGACATCACACAGGAGCATTTTTGCCACCAGTAGATGCTGATCACAAATTAATAATCATGTTACGTAACCTAAACCAACCGAAACCATGCAATAGAACCAAACTCGCTGTTAAGAAACTGATGAACAACGTGATTGAAGCAACGATAATTTTAGGAAAAATCAAAAACAAGGATCTTCTGATTCCAAGAATACCACTAACCGGCTTGTTTCAATTTAAGCGTGACCAGTTTCCGGTTCGTTTTGAATTCACAATAGCGATTAATAAATCGCAAGGCCAATGGTCGGAATAAACCTTAAATTGCCGTGTTTTTTCTATCGTCAGTTGAATGTGGCATGCTTGAGAGTTAGTAAACCATCAGCGTTATTCGTTTACTTTTCGGACAGAAAGACAAAAAAAAATCGTTAGAAATCACCAAGCGTTACGACTTACGATGAACGCATTAAAACACTAACAAATGATTGTCAAAATAATGAATTACGATTTATTTAATTTCAATAAATTCACGCTTGTACTTGAACTATTTTGTTTCAATTCATGCAAATTCAAGGAAAAATTCGGTTGGATGAATTCCTTTTCGAATTCTACGTTTTTTTTTTTATCTAAATAGTTGCGTTATTTAAAGAAGATTTTTAATTATTGAAATACACTCTCAATATTGAAAAAACTCACCCACAATTCAGGTTTTAGGTATTTTTGGTATAAATATCAATTTATTTTTGTTGATTTATCGGTTGCCTAGAATTACTTTTGGCCTGGTCAGACTGCCTATTTTTCACCTGTTTTTTACCGTTCAATAGTGGAACGGGAAATGCCTGGTGGAACATCTAGTAAAATAAAATAAGTACGAACCGTCATTTTTTTATGTACATATTATAACAAATATTTACAAGGATTTTCAGTGGTATCAATTTTTCTTTTCTTCCACATTAATAATTTCATATTTTTGTCCATTTGGGACTCACTGTAAAATGTATTACAACATTTCGGTTCATTTGTTATACAAAATATAATATTTTCATTGCATAAATAAGAGGAATAAAATTATTGTCATCTTGCATCTTGGTTAGTAATTTTTCATCGATTTTTTGAAAATTAAACTTTCGTTACTATTTTTTTTTTTAACTTCAAACAACGTGACTCATAAAACAGAATCTTATTACAACGTGAACACTCGCTAAAATTTAGTTTATTTCCATGTACAGATTATTTATTAAATTGGTTACAGTAATCTCATGAAATATTTTCTTATAATGTAAAATATAATTACACAATCATTTTAATTTCAGTCGTAGATTGTGTCTTTACAGAGACGTATCTATAAGTGGATGGGAGAGCAACTGAAAGGTGCTAAAGTTGAATGTTGTAACTGTAACATTGTAATTCGAATCATTGATATTATATTTTTAAGGGAAAATATTATTGTATACACAATATATATTATGAATTTGAAATAGGGCACTGATAGCCAATTTAAAAATCTATGTTTTGCATCACAAGAAGAATTTTAAATAAAATATATATCTTAGGGAAAAATCGACAATGTAGCTAGAGCGCAAAATCTAAATTTGCCGCAGAGTGCTTAATTCGCTAGCTACGCCATTGGGTCGTCATCCGTCATCCACAATTCACAAGTGCTCAATGTGTATTGTTCTATAGAAATGTAAAATTACCCGGAATGGATTAGTTGATATCAATATTGGTAAATCAAACTGACTAAAATAATACGAGTAGTACATGTACAAATTAATTGTGATGAATTCCGATTTTTTATTTTTTTTTTTTTTTTTAAACCAAGTATTTTTGGAGGAATAACGCTTTTTACGTCATCATTTCAATCGACGACGAAAAATCGTGTGCACGTTTACATGCGGCGTGTGGTGTACGTGGCAATTTTCCAGCTGTAATAAGTATGCGCGCGCTCGTACATATTTAAGGAAAACGTTGTTATCCCTTTTCGACCTTTTCGTTTTTCACTAATATCCCCGACCAGTAGCCAAAAGGCTCTTCTCGTCGACATCCCCTCGCCCGGACGCGCTTGTAATTCCAAGTGTTATGCCGAGAACGCTCCCACGGTTTAGCTGTACAAAAACGGGAGGATGAAGGGGTGATGGAGGGGAAAGAAAAGAAAAGAACCGAGGAAAAAAAACCCCATCGCGGAGAGAGACGGCCTTTGCCGGTACGATAAAATTTATTCGTGCAAGGACCGGCACACCTCGCCCGTATCCCAGATTCCTGTGGCAACTATACGCTGCGCCGCGCCACCGCCGTCGCCGCCGCCGTTTTTTCTGGACCCCCGTGTAGCAGGAGGATTCGCAATTATTTCGGCGACCGTTTTATTCCGACGGTTGCGTTTTTAATAGGATTTAAGACGTTTTTTTTTTTTTTTCACCGCGCGTACCTCGCTCCCGTGACCGACAATGAGTTTCCGCCTTCCCACGGGAACACCACCCACCCCCATCGCCACTATACAGCCACTAATGTTCCCGCCACCGCCGTCGCCGACCCGTGTTGGTTCTAAATTTCACGCGTCGTCGTCGTCGTACGGGCTCGTCGACATAATAAATAATAGCGGCAATTTTTTTTATGTACTTATACGAACGCTCGTGCACAAACACACACACACACACACACACACACACACACAAACAAAATATAATATGTAAACGGTATATTTTACGTATAACTCACAATGCCTTCACCGATCTCTCCGCTCCGTTCCCCGGGTTTTCTCGGCTCCGGTTTATACACAATTAACGAAACCCCGTTCTAGTGCCGAAGCAATTAGTCAGGTAACCCTTATTTTCGTTTTGCACGCTCTGACAAAACAAATAACGCCGCGATAAACCCCGGACGTGTGCGCCTCGGCTGTATTATTTTTACGAAACGACTCGCAAAATTTAAAACATCCTCTTGCCCCCAGCCCGAGTATACTCGGGCTCGTAATACTCGATGGCATGGCCGAATCGCACTTTTTACCTATAAATTAAAACGATCAAACTGCACTTGGATCAAAAAGAGGTAGGTACAATGGTCGAAATGCACTTAGACTAAAAAAAAAATGATTTTAAAAATAAATTTAAATGAACGGATTAATATTAAATAATAAAATGTTATTATAAAGGGTATTTTCCATTCGGACCATAGCGATATTGTCTCCCCTCCTAAGGAAACTAATAGGGGGTAATGAACCCCTCCTCCAGATCCGAAAAATAAAATAAAATCAGATAATTGTTCCAGCAGCATAATTAAGTAATTAGTATGGAAATTATACATATTTTAGTGGTCACGTTGTAGTATTAGGTTAAATATTAGGTACGATATAGGCAAGGCGCTTTTATGATAAACATTTAATCACCCGTAAAAACTGATTATTGATAAATTACGTAGCTAGTTATGATTGGGTTACAATTGGAATTTACATATATATGTAATATTGACCAAAAAAATGACACTATGAAACTATGTCACTATTTTAAGAATAGGGTATCGATATTCTTGTCGAATATGCATTGTGTATTCCAAATATCCGAGTACACTTATAGCAGGCTTAAAAATGGCTCATCCGGTGATTTTCGAATATTGCATACTGCAGTTTTTATGACAGATGATAGTGTGGCGAAAAAAAATGCTTTGAAATAATGTTTTCCGAATTCAACTTCACTTTAATGCACATTTCGTATTCTCCGAGCAGTATGGCGGTGGCTATGGAGTAGTAAAAATAACATTAATCCAAATCGTAAACATTTGATGAATTTGTTTCGGCATATTTTGTATTCTCCAAACGAAATCAATTGTGTTTCAGTGAATGAAAAATTAATTAAAGACGACATTTTACAACAGTATAGAAATTTCCAAGAATATTTTAGGAAATTATGGATAAGGAATCGAGAACGGTATTTGTGTTTTCGTTCAACACTATTAACCAGAAGGAATAATACGAATAATGTAGTTGAAACTTCAATAAGAATTTTCAAAGTGGTAGTTTTAGAAAGATGCAAATCTTTTAATATGTGTGCTCTAGTCGACATTATTTGTACAACGTTTGAAAGGTATCATAAAACTCGTCTGACCGACTTTGCGAACAAACGTGTAACAAAATCTGCGTTATGTTACTTAAAATTTCTTTGTATAGCTAAAAATTTTAAATGTCAATAAAATTAATAATAATTAGTTTAATGTTCCAATCATCTACTGACAATGAAATGTCGTACAGTGTGTCTGCAGATATTATTAATACGTGCGAATGTATTGACGGTCATGGTGGGACTTTTTGTAAACACCTTTGCACGGTCCACGAACAGTTTTCTAATATTTCTACGGCGCCAAATTTATTATCTTACCGTAGGAGTAATTTAGGTTTCGTCGCATTAGGAAATCACACGGAGAAGTAATTTATTTGATGACACGTGCCAAGAAAATATAAAAGATATAGAAGGTAAAATTGAAAATCACGTTGGCGAAAACAACGTGGGCTACGGATCACATTCATCGACATCTGATTTTCAACCAAGTTGTTCATGGACGGACGTCTAATCAAACGGAGAAACAAACACGGGGTTCATTTATGATTCCGAAGTATCGGGATTGAAAACTAATGTCGGCCCTATCACTCAACTATTTATGTACAAACGCGTGTCTTTGTGCCACAAATTGAATAAAGAAAACCGATATCCAATTGGAAAAGGTCAATACTCGGTTATCATCAGTGTTTGGTTCAACGCGTGTGATTAATTGTTGATTACAATTACAATACGGTACAATATCTACGCGCGTTTCTGAAACCTCGACACGTTACGAGCCCCGTGTTGATTCGACGCGGAGGTTTTGTGAAATTGACTGTTTCAACCGTGTCCGTGCCGCCCGAGGGACTGCGGCGGCAAAACGCAAGGCGCGCGGTCTCGTGCAGGATCAGCCGGGCGTTGTTGTGCCCCGTCCCCGGATAGTGTCGTTGTCGCAGGCGCTCCGGGGGGAAAACCGCGGCGTGCCGTCGGCGAACGACGGGCGTCTCGCGCGACGTTCCGGCGGGCCGCGTACGGTCTGCACCGCGTACACGGCGTCACGCGCGGCGGCCGCCGCGGTGCGCGCAATCGCCCCGGAATCCGAAACGCACCGCGGGAATCGTCCGTCGCCGTATTTCGCGTGCGGCCGGTGCGCGCGCCCGTTATGTGTTTGCGTCACTGCGCGTATCGCGTCAACCTTTTCTCCTACGGCCGTGGTAATGTCGTCGGTCGACTGAACGATTTCCCGACGTGAACGGCGTCGTGTCGCGTGTGTTGCACACGCACGACACATCACGAACGCGGCGGCGGTGTTCGCGCGTACAATAATAACCCGCGCCCCCCTCCCCCCAACGCGGCTTCGACGGGACGGACGTGTACGCCAACGCGCGCGAAACCAATTTGTCAATTTTCCCCCCCCACCCCCCCCCGGGGGGGGCACCGCGCGATAACAATAATAACAACGACGACGACGATAGTAATGGTTTCAATTACGGCAATGACGTCGGAGCGTTAACGGCGGACGTCGTCGCCTGCCGCGGCGTTGAATCCGACGCGAGCGGTTTTTTTCGTAACGCCGTGCGACGACAACGACGGGGCGCGGGGATTCGCCTGTCCGTCACGCGTCGCGGTTTCGGCGCGTCAGCTAGCGGATCTCGCGCGACCGGACCGGACAGTCCGAACCCGCGGGAAGGGATGATGGTGAGGGGGGTGTGGAGGGGCGGCGGCCGGCGTGACAATCGCAGTATTGTTTTTCGGCGAGTCCCCGGCGTCCAGTGTACGGGTACCGTTATAATACACGCACATCCGCGGAAATACGTGGAAAACCGTAACAATGTTTCACCGTCGGACCAATCGATTTCGCCCGGTAATCGACCGGGCGGACGAAAAAAAAAAAATGCGCGCGAATATTTTATAGCAGACCCGTGGCCAGACCGAATCATCAGGTGGGGCAAATCGAATTTTCGGGGGAGCATTAGACAGAGAAAAAAAAACAAAATATCAATGCCCACTATTTTCAATTCATTTAGTCCGCTATATTAAACTTTCAATATTTTTCCGGGGCTTGCAATGAGAATTCTGGTTTTAAAATACAAACTACACAATATTTTTAATTAAAATAATGAAAATTACTTAATAATAACATTTTTTTTTTTTTAAATTATTGCAGCTGCAGTTTCCTACGTTTTTGCTTGTTGAAATCCATTAATAATGCGTCCAAATTTAATTTTTCGGTCCGTTCTGACTCAAACGCCAATGAAGCCAAGTTGGAAAACCGGTCATGTTTTATTGATTGTCTTTGAGGATTTTCGAGTCGAGTTAAGCAGGAAAATGTCGATTCACAAACCGCTGAGCCAGATCCAAATACTTCAACGGCTGCTATCATTTCAAATGCAACTTTGAATGCTTTACGTTGTAGATAAAGCTCCAACAAAATATCCTTATTAGATATATTATTTTCTTTTAAATTGTCTTTTACACAAATTGTTTCTTCTTTTGAAAGAATGTTAATATTAAGATCTTCAAATATTTTAAAACCATCGTGATTCAAATCTTATATATTAGAAATAGCTTCAATAAGTTCATTATTTTTTTTTTGTTTAAACTAATTTCCATTTCAGGTTTTATTATGTCAATAACCTGATAAAAGGTACGTAATAACGAAATGTTAATATCGTTTTCGATATATGTACGAGTATAAGTACCAAATAATTCACCAAAAATATAATCGTTGAAGTTTATAGGAGTCTTTTCCTTACGTTTTGGAGATTCAGTTTTGTCTTTGATTAATAAACTTTCCCAATCTTTTAAAACTTCTTTGAACACAACTTCGTTTCGTGATTGTTTTGAACTATTAATCACATAATGAATAATCGGAATTGCTGCTACTTCTACTACTATTGCTTCTACTGCCAATCAAATTATCAAGCAATAATATTGCATAGTACACATTGTACATTTAATAAATTTGAGAGGGAAACGATCAGGTGCAGGGGAGACAATCCCTCCTGTTGCCCCCCCTCCCCCTTGACCAATGTAATACGTATAATAATACTGCAGGCGGACGAAAACGTTTCGGACGGACGCGTCGGTTCGTTATAAAATACCCGTACAAAGTACTACGCAGTTTTCCGAGATTTCCGATTTCTTTAGGGGGTAATAATAATAATATAATATAGCGTGATAATAACAAAACACCCACGATATTTTCAACTTCGCAGTCACGAGCGAATAACCTATTCAAATATTCTCTGCAATGCTTTCATCAGTGGTGCCCAAACCATATACTTCGAGTTGCTACACACACATGAGCGTCCATTGGGGGGGAGGGCAATGAGGGGACATGTCTCCTCCTTGGCTTTTCCGGGTCTGTTATACATTTATACATAAAATATTATAATTTATGTTAAAATACATCGAATAAATGAAAAAATGATAATCATATTATATATTATATGGTAGGATTATTTTCTCTTGTGGTTTCCCATTGGTTGTTGACGACATGATTGTAATATCAAAATAGCATTAGGTAGGATTATTGAAAAAATACAGTGTCCCTCTTCCCCCCCCCTCCATTTTCGAAGATGGACGCCTTTGTACGCACATCATATTTTATTGGGTGTTCCCGGTAATTGGGATTTGGGATAGTCGGGTAGAATGGGTATAAACATTCCCAGAGTCATATAAATTTTAGGGTCGAAAAATTATAATATATTTATGCGGGTAAAAGTTTCCGAGGCGAGTGGTGGTTTTACATTTAAAATTCTGCTACACTACAAAAATACAGTTTGGGCGACACCGATTTCCATTAAGAAATTATTACCTTGTACGCGATTGTATCATTTAATACCTACGGAAAACGTGTCGTACACAATCGAGTATGCTGAATGGATGTGCCACGATTAATTCGAATTGAAATCGTATAATTCATTCAATAGATGTGCATCTGAAAACATTCTGAACCATAAACGGGCCGCGATTCGCACCCGTTTTATCGCAGCCTGTTTACTTATTGAAAATATTTACTCGCGCGATTTTGAATAGGTAGGTACTTAATATTTTTGTTAAGATGAAATAATAATATTTATCTTGCGGCCCGACGGCGTTACGATATTATAATTACCATTAAACGGGATAAAACGATTATATTAAGAACTCATATCCGCTGAACGCGGTACACGGGGCTGGGACACGGTGGGCGGTCTAAGTATATTAACGCGAAACGCCGTTTGGTTGGTTTTATTATGATTATTTTTTTATTTTTTTTTTCAGATAAACGTTTAATAGCCGTGACTGCAGCAAAAGGCGGCACGACGACGAAAACATTCACACGGCGCGTTATTCTATTTACTGAATAATTGAAAGTCTGAGCACGGACATTATGAAACAAATTGGATCAACTTGTTAGATAATAGAGCCACCTAAATATGGTAATTCCGACCAAAAACTCAATTAGACTGAAATTAAAAAGAATAGAAAGTAAATTAACCTTTTGTTCTTGTGACCCTCGTCCATCGGTCGCGGTAATTAAAAAGTAATAAATCATAAAGTCCAGTAGGCATTTCCTCGTCCTGCCCGGCGAATGTACCGACTCGTATTTAATACCCAAAGTACCCAAGTTATGAGAAAGTACTAATTGCACAAGCAGGTGTGCCCAATGGACACTACCTATGGACAATACTTCACTATCCTTCATCGATACCTACATCAATAAATTTCTAAGAAAAAATTTATAATCCCTTAAATTTAAAAATTATATTTCACGTCAATATAGCTCGCTCTAAAATGGCCACGTCCGTTGCACACTCGTCCTCAGAATTAACCCTCTTTTTTTATTTTTTTGACGTTCTGACGTTTACGGACCACATGTCATATACCTAGGTAATGTGATAAAATTTTAAGTACAATTAAAAATTAGAATTTCAAATTTTGTAGACGAAAATCGCATAGTATTCTTTAACGCCATCTAGCGGTGCTTTTAGAGGCAGTGTACCATTTTTTGCTGTACACTGAACAGTTCATACGAAATTCTCGCTTGTATTCACTTTAAACACATAGCATAATATATATACCAAATGTTTAAACTTGTATATTTGTACTTGCTTCGGCGGTACATATACTAAAATTGGAACGATACAGAGAAGATTAGCATGGCCCCTGCGCAAGGATGACACGCAAAATCGTGAAGCGTTCCACATTTTTTTGCAAAAATGTCTTTTAAATAGATTTTATTTTTTTATTATTGACAATGTTAAACTGTTGAACCAGAGCGTCGTGAGACGCCAGCATGCGATATTTCTACTTATAATAATTTTACCTTTGATTCTTTAACCCATTGTATATTTTATTATAATGAGCAATCCAGCAATTTTTTTAAAAAAAATAAACACAAGTTGATAATCGTACTTTTATTTACGCACCATAACGATTTTCTTCTCTACTTGTATTTTGTAACATTGGCGAAACAAAGGCAAGCTTCTCGATTTTTTTTAAAAATTTAGAGGTGGGTGCTCAACATGAAAATAACTAAATATTAATACTCGTTTAGATGCTTCTAATTCGGTACAAATATTGGTAATATTGGTGGGTGGATATAGAATAACATTTATAATATAAATGATGGGATGGGCCAATATTCTGTACACATATGCTACTGATATAAAACCGAAAACAATTAATATTTTAATATAAACAAATATTTAAAAACAAAAACAATGACTACCATTGGATACATTCGTAGAAAACCCAATTTATCAATGTTTTTTCATACTCCAAAGACATATAGGTACTTATCTATAATAATTAATATAATTTTTCTCAGAAAAGATCTGGTCAAAAATCGGTTTTGAAAAAACCTATAGTAAGTAGGTACCTACAGATATTAGAAGTACTTGTTGATATTATATATCATTATTGAAATTATAAAACCATAAACAATAACAACTATGACAAAACTTATACTCTATCCCTAATTGAATTTTGTTTCTTTCAAGTTAATATAATTTTTTAATGATCTACAAGTTTAACACCTGTATATAATATTTAATCAAAATAGTTATTTAAATTCTTAGAATAATACAACTAACTAATGCAGCCACTAGTCAGTACAGATATTCTACAGGGCATTATATTTGTACCCATACAATTTACAATATGTTTAATATTTATGATATATTCATTTATAAATATGTTAATGTATGTTTACCAAAGGATTTTTTTGCTATATCCAAGGGGAAACTATACTAGAATAAATTTCATACAATTAAAATTAAATATTAAATTTGCTATTTTCAAGATATTATTCCAATTTTCATCACTTTTGTTAACACTTTATTATTACAAACAATATACATTAATCAAAATCATTAGATGCCAAGACTGTAAATCTGTATCTTATCCAAAAAATAATAAATCTTTAATACACATAATTTTTATTCTGAAGATACTAACTACATATTATAGACAGATGATTATTTAAACACCCATCGGTTACAATTAAGAAAGATATAAAGATGTAAATAATCATATTAAAAACATAATCATTTTTCCCATACAATATTATTACATTTTCGTTCAATTAAACATTAAAAAGAAAAATTGTAAAAAAAAAATTATTATAGGTGGGGAGGGGGAGCATATAATACATTTTTCGTTTTGTAAAAAATAAACATAAAAAAAAAATATATATGTTATATATATTTAACTCAAAAAAAAAAAAAAATAATAATAATAATAATAATAATAATAAATTATTACCCCTGATCTAATGAACAAATGAAACATTATTCAGGAAAATAAAGTGAAATCTGTGATACTATTGAGTAAACGAAAAGATTTATGGTATGAAAGAAGAAAATGACACGTCTGTATGATTACCATTTTCTCAATGAGTAATGTTCATTGACTCCTAAGGACAGGTTGTCAAATTGTAAATACGGACTTGACCCTTAAGTCAGTTGGAGTTCCAATAGGGTGTGGCGCCTTGGTTATAATTTTGCTTAACATTCACCTTACTAGCTGTAGGATTTACAACTTGGTTACGGCTCATGTTACCTGTTCCATTGCTTAATTCTTGCTAAAATTTTTAATTTTATAATTATTAATTTTGACTTTTTTTCAGCATTTTTATTTCTTTACTTACCCCTTGCCTGCTCTGAACTCTCATATCAATCTAATAACAGAAAATACAAAATATTTGTAATGTTAAATTTAATACATATTAATTAACAAAATATAAAATTTTTTTTAAACCTGATGGTGCAATGGTGGAATATGATGGTGGGTTGGAGGCTGTGGATTGCCAGGAGGAATTGGTGAAATGAATACTGGAGCATAACTTCCACCACTATGATGACCACCTACTCCACCATTGTTTAAAGACACAGAAAATGGTGGTGGGGACTGAAATGACTGCTGTTGTTTGTCATAAGGCTAAAAATAAAAATTCATTTGAATTTTAGTTTAATAACAAAAACTCAAAAATATACTTACACTGACTTTATTTAGTGTTGACTTGCTAGAATACATGACAGCAAGATCAGAATTATTTGTCTTGCCTTGAGGAGCTTGAGAAGTCTGCTGTCCGGCTACACCAACTTTTGTCGCACTTCCATAATCATTGGATGACCCAGCGACTGAAGACGAACCAAGAGTTTCATATACATTGTTATATCCTGCAGGTGCTGCTGCAGACTTATTGTAACCGGACATACTGTTGGTAGCCCCTGTACCGTGACTGGTTGCACTTGCAGCTGGCGCCATCTGATAACGAACCGCGTCGGTGTGTTTTTTCAGTGTTCATTTTATTATTTATTTATTTTATATATTAAAATAAACATTCATAAGTTTTATTATTTTTTTTTTTTTTTTTTTTTACTTTTTTAGAAGAAAAAAGTCCTCTCTTTTTTTTTAGAAGAAAAATTACATGGATGGCACATATAAATATGTGGGTGTATATGTATATGTGACTGTATGTGTGTATGTGTATACGTACATACATTTTAACATATACACATATACACGTACACATATCTACATATATTATATACATTTATTGTTTTTACAAAAAAGGATTGAATGATGTATTTGCTCCCCCAAAACCTGAGAATTTTTTGATTCAAATTGTTTACAACTAAAACTAAGGAAAAGGATGACGAAATAATTTGAAACCGGATAAGGTGATTTGGATGATTAAACATTCATCAAGTATTTTGTTCGTCCGCTGTGTAGCAATAGATCTAACAAAAAGAAAAAAAGAAAAAATCATACAGAAATATGCTTAAGAACCGAAGTTGCAATAAAATTAAAGTGGTGATTTTATAATACACACCCTTATTTACATCTTAAATCTTTTTCTTAGAATTGAACCTTAAAATGTGTTAATAAATATATTTTAAGTTAATAATTTATTACTTGGTAAGTAGATGGTAAATTATTAAAATTATTAAATATTATATATTATTATTAAGTATATTCACTAAATATACATTATACATTTTTCAAATCTACTATTTTTACTACAAAATAAAAACAAAAACACTAAAAACTGTTGTCATATTTATAAATTCTATTTAAAAGAAAATTTGAACAAAATAATGTACATTCAAATATAATATAAGTGTTATATATAAACCTATCTATTTGGCTATTTGATAGTTAAAAGGAAATTGATTTAAATTGATAATAAAATACACTACAGCAATTTAAAAACAAAACACTTATACTATGTTTTAATTTGATACATCCAGAATAGAATTAGGAAATTAGAATTTTACATTTTCAGTAGTTGATTTTGAATTAGAATTTTAATAAATGTAATACACAATGTCCCATCATGTTCAATGTATTTTTTTTTAAAGATGTTAATAATTGTTTTATTTTTTTCAAACGGCTGTTTTGAGAGCAATCCGTCTAGGAAAAAATTTGATTTTTTTTTCAACCCTAATCTTTTAAAAAAAATTACTTTTATTTATTCATTTAACAAAGTTTTTAAAAAAGGCATTTTATAAAAATATAATATGATTCTAAAAATTTGAATGTAACATACATTCATATATTATCAATAGTTTCTTAGAAACAGCAGTTTTAACTTCTCGAGAAAAAATGTGAAAACAAGACTACTGCATAACACATTTAGGAATAACTTGATTTATTGAGTCATAAATTGAAAATATTAAGAAATTAAATTGACTATAACTAAAAATGTATGACTAAGGTATGAATGATACATTCAAATTTTTAGAAATCATTAACAAAATTTTGAAAATGATAAATGAATAAATAAAGTTATAATTATTTTTATTTTTAATGATTAGGAGATGAAAATTATATATTTAATTGTTATCTAAATATATGTCCCACTCAAAGAAAAGGCTGGTGAAAAAAAAAAATTTTAAAATAAAACATTAAGAACTTTAGAAAAATCGAACACGGGACACTGTAAGTATATATAAATTTTATTCAATTATTAACATTTAGATATTAAAAAAAATCAATTATGTTTAGAGAAAAGTAGAAAATCAGATAATATGTAATCAATTTTTTCTAGATTCAAATTTTTTTTTTTAATTAACATTGCCTGTGATAAGTCTTTACATAAATAAACAGTGTATGAATTATAAACATTTTTATAACAAATAATTTGTGCTGCCCAAAAATGCCCAGATTTTCTACATTACATTTAACATATGAATATAGGTATAGAAATACTTAACATATATATTTGTATTTATAAATATAAATAATAGATCAGCAATTTACTTAATTATGAATATTACCTAAAATAAAACTAATAAAATAAGAAAATGTTTAAGTTACTGTTACCTACAAAATAGGGTAAAACATTGACTTCAAATGTATATAATATATATAATTATATCCTCAAATTTTATACTTGTACATTAACCATTCCAATTAAAATACTAACTGTATTTAATGATAATAGTATGATGATGAAATGCTCAATTAAAATAACTAATCACTTATTGTTAAGTTCTATATTATTTTAACATAATAAATAAATGAGATCAAAGTATTACACAACATTAATATTTAAATTTATCTAGAATAGATTTTCTGTTTGGGTAATTATTTATCAACAACATAAATTGCATATAATTATTAACCTCGAATTTGAAATTATTTGCAAATAATATGATAATAGGCTATCAGAATACAAATAATTTGTTACTAAAAGTATTCCATTAATAAAGGAGATTTAGAAAAAATAAATATTAAATATAATTAAAATAATAATTTCATAAAATCAATTTAATAGTAAAAATTGACTGCAATGGCATACGGATGTAAAAAAGATATTACTTTTAAATTAAGTTTTTATATCTTTTATAAGTAATGGAAGTTAAATAAAATAAAATAATATACATTTATTTTCTTTATTGAATATTTTATTAAAATTATACAATTTGTTTTATATAATCAAATGTTATTTATTAATAGAGTTAATTCAATAAATAAAAATCAACATTTCTTAAATTTTAATTTATTTTTAAAAAATAATGTCACAAATCACAGTCTACTGTCACTAATGACAGTAGCGCATGTTTAAAAATCCTTAAAATTAAAAAAATAAAACTAAAAATGGAAATTCAATTTCTTTCAAGTATTTATTGAAATTAATCCATTTGACATTAAACTTTAACAATAGAATTAGAGTGTCTGCAAAAAAAAAAAAAATTATCGATTATCTTTTAGGAAACTCAATTCTATATTGTAGCTACATTGATATAATTAATTTCACAATTTGTTTAATAATAATAAATTAATACATTTTTAATAAGATTAATTTATTTATCTATGCCCAATAAGTTAAGATTAAAATTCATAAAACATATATATATATATATATATATATATATACATATATATTTTAAAATATAGTATAACTCTATCCTTGTATATTGAAAAAAAAAAAAATGTAAGAACAATCATTTTTCTACCTTTTACTTTATTTAACAGAAAATTATGTTTTTTAGAGGAAAATGTATAATTCAGCATATGAGAATTACAATATAAAATAAGTACTGTAATTTATATTGAACATTTAAACATAAAAAATATGCAATTTATGTAGTAATAACTAATTTTAATTAATTAGGTACTCAATCATCATTTAATAATCAATTATTAAAGCATACCTAATCTAAAAAAAAGCAAGTCATATACTCAATGGAATTTTTTTAAAAAAAACATAACAGTTATAAAATAAATTGATAACTTACTGGATACACAGTACCATATTGGAAGGGATTAGCAGGTATCACAGATTGACCATAATAATAGGTGTAACTGGGAGTTAACGCTGGATTTAACAATGTTTGTTGATGAGCCAAAGTTCCAGACTAAACAAAAAATTTTAAAATAAGATTAATAAAATTCATTTTTTTAAATTTATTATTTATTATTTCAGCAAATAAGTCATTTAAATACACAGGCTACATAAATATTTAACATTAAAAAATAACAAAACTCATGTGACTGAAAAAAAAGAACTAATCAACAACAATCTACAATCTACAACATTCAATTTTAATTGTTGGATTCTATCATTGGATGGCTTCCTGTTTAGTGTCATCAAATGAAAATTAATTTGTTCCTTCCTCACATTTACTTATTGTGCAAAATATGTATAGGTTGTAAATTTTTCAATAAAAAAAAAAAAAAAAATTAGTTGACAAAATGTAATTTCTTTGATTTTTGTAAATACTATTGTACTATAAATACTATGTATATTATTAGTTTTTTTTTTGTTAGAATTTTTTACTTAGGCTATTAATAAGAGTAGATAGAAAAATTTAAAAAGTAACAAGATATTTAAAAATAATTGTATTAATAGAAAATGATTTAGATTCAATGCACACCTAACCCAAAAAGAAATTGGGTTCACAATATATTTTTTATTTTGTGTTTGAACAACATTTCTACCAGAAATCTTGCTTTGATAACACTATCTTTATAAAACCGAACATTGTCAGAGCCTTTTTTTTTATTTTTTTTTTTTAAGTTATTTTAATAATCAGTAAAAATTATTTGTTAACAAGAAAATTAAAGAAACAACAACAGTTTGTTATTTTCATTTCTGTTTATTTGAGGCAATTCAATTAAAAATAAACAATGTGACAAACAAACATTGAAATAGCTTAAGCTTCTTATGAGTAAAACAAATATTTTTTCAACAGATTGAATTAAAAATTAAATTAAAGGGGGATCATCTTTATATCCTAACTTGTATAGTAACAATTCCAAAATTTAAGAACATATAAAAGTGAATTTGTCTGCACTCAATAATCATTAAGATCTAAAGATTTCATTGAATAGTGTTCAAGCTGCTTTTAGACCAATAAATAAGTGGTGGGGAAAATTAGACATACTTCTAGAGATCCGGTTAAGTTTAGAAACTAAAACAATTATGGTATTATTTTTGAAAATTCCAAATTTGTATTTAGTGTCAAATGAGTAATCAAAAATCAACAACAAACCAAAACATACTTAAAATTAAAATTGAACATTAGGATATATAATTAACTCTTCTTAAGTATTTTTCCCTCTCACAAAATTCCAACAAAAATACAAACTCAATATTACTTTTTTAATTTTTAGATTCTGAGCAGAGCGAGAAAATGTATTGGTTTTACTATTGATGTTTATTTTATCTGTGAACTACTTTTCTACCAGCAATTTTGTACCATTTTTAAATAAAGATAGATCTTAGATACAATCCTAAATACACCACTAGTAAAATATCAATGGATCATAATCGACAGAAGATTAACATGGGGCTCCAGCTAAAATCCAAACGCAAATTATTCAATAATCGCCTACACATACTTTATCCAATATTTAAGTCCAAACATTCAATAAATTCGAAATTAACAATATATAAATATCTTTAAGCACCGTCTGGACTTAAGGTTCACAAATCTGGGGAAGTACTAAACTGTCCCAAATACAAACCATTCAAGCATTCCAATCTATATCCCTGTCTCATAGCCTCTGCATAGTATTTCACAAATAATGCACTCCACAAGGACTTAAAAATCCAAACTGTTGAACAATACCAAACAATATTAAATTACACAAAAAATTACAGCAACATCAGCAATACAGAAATTATCTTATATTCCACCTATCCTCACTTACACTACCTGACAAGCCTCAAAAGGAGCTGGTGTCGAGTTCTTTTATATGATATAAAAAAAAAAAAAAAAAAAAAAAAAAATCAACCATCTTTACTGTAACTCTGAAAGGTTCTATTTATTGGATGGTCGCCCTTATGCCATTCTGTCATTTATATTTATATTGTTTTGTTATGCATGTTACCACATTTACTCACTGTGTTTGTTAATATAGATTGTACAATTTCTAATATAAAAAAATGAAGATAGATCCTAATTTGTAAATGTAATATCAAAACATAATAAATTTTGTTCATCAGGGACAATTCTGTGTTGTAAGTTTTTAATATTAAGAGTAAATTAATTTATTATCAAATTTGGATAAGAATATGTGGTGTTATCATGTTTTTTTTTTTCATAACTTTAAATTTTTTAAGCGGGATATGATTGAAATGTCACAATATAAAAATGGTAACATTTCATTTAAGAATTAAAATAACACAAAAAAAAAAAAAAAAACCAAAAACAAAAGTCCAAAAATTCTTTAAGTACAGTAATAGGTTAATTCGCTCTAAAATTAAACTAACAGCACAGAATTTTCTCTACTGAATAAAAATTTACTACATTGCGCGGATGTAAAATGGAAAAAGCACATGCAGGTATACTATCCTCATAACCTGTATTATTAGCACAATTATTATAAATAATTCATTATTTAATATATAACAAATGTATATTTATAATGTTATTATGATATTAAATTACCTGTTGCGATAAAGTAGATGGAACAGGTGAGGCATTATTGTCTGAACGTGCAAAACGTGAATCTGTTAGGGAAGAGTACCCGGCAACATTGGAAATACCAGATCCAGCGGTTTCTCTACCAGTGAGACTGGTGGATACATTAGGATACATTGGATCAGGTGAGTAAAAATTAGTCTAAAAGTTACAGTGTAAAATTAAAAATGTTAGTACTGATTTTTTTATTATATAATTTTTATTTTACCATATGGTGAGGTAACCGTGATTGAACCATTTGTACATGTTCTTCACTGTACATTACAGGATGAGATTGATGATAATATCCTGGAATACCCTGTTGGCTCAATATATACTGAGCACCAACAAGAGGTGCAACCCCGGGAGGCATACCCGATAATACACCACTTTTATTTGCTAAAAAAAAAACCAAAATTAATTAAGGTTAAAGTTATGCAACCAATATTTTTATTCTAAAAATGCTATTTTTAAAAAATTATAATACACATAATTTTAAATAAATATTCTTTAGTCTATTAAATGTATTTTAAATTTTTAAAATTAGAATGAATTAGTTATAAAGATCAAAATAACAATCAATAATTTATGGTTGCTACAAAATTCCATTTTTAATTTTCCCAGTGTTTACCAGAGTAAACAAATAACAATGTTTGTTACTTTCATTTTATTTTTTTTGTCTATTAACAACTTTTTTTTTAATCAGATATCTTGATCCAATCAATAAATAAAAAGGGACTATTTTTGTTGCATTTTGGATTTTGAATCATTTCATGATTTTTCAAGGGGTTTTCACAATAATTTAGAAAAATCAGAAACAAAATTGTTGGAAAAACTGACTAATATTTGTGGAGCACAGTGGCAGACTGATTTTAGACCAGTCATATATTCTTGAGTAAGTTTAAAAAAATAATTTATACATTTATGAACTTAATCAAAAAACAAACAATATAATATACCAAGAAGTGTTATAGATTTGTATTATATGTATCAAAAAGTATTAAAATTCAAAAATTACTAACAGAACCAGTGTTAAATGAATGTACACTTTCCACCAATGAAAATAATTTTTCAGAAATATAATCAGTATTTTACTTAATTCAATTTATATGAAAAAAAAGAAGAAACATAAACCCAAATATAATATAATTTTTGTTCATAGCCTGTAATATTTACAGTAAATTAAGTAACTTTTAGGTATAGCATAAAGATACAAGTATGCTAAGCTAAATTGAACACGAGTATTGTATTTAAAACTTTTTCTTTTTATAAACTAGCTAATTTTGATATGCAGCAAATGAACATTAAACTCAATTATATTAAACCCAATTTATAACTTATAAAAATAGTACAGCTAAGAAATTCTATTTTCATTTTAAACAAAATAATTACTTGTCGGTGTGGTGGATTTGGAAGTCAATAAAGTACTCTGTGCGAGCCCAATGCTTGATGTTGTACCACTTATATTATTACCACTTGAACTAGCATTTGATGTAAGAGGGTTACTTGAAGGTTGAGATTGTTCATACTAATGACAAATATAAAAAAAAAAAAAGTAACAAACAAAACATCAATTTATTTACCATTATTATTTACCAGACTGTCTTTAGTAGAATTTGTTGTTGAAGTCAATGAAGCTGTAGACTTTGACAAATTAGTTGTATTGCCTGTCTGGTGTAAATTTTGATGAATATTATAGTTGGAATATGAAGATGGTGTATACATTGATGCTATATTGCCAGCTGACACAATAGGATAGGTAAGTCCAGATGCTTGATATGAATGGGCTGGATTTGGGTAAGAGTATGATGGAAACGGTGGTTGTGCAGCCGTTTGTTGGTAGTTGGCATTTAATATTGAGTGGCTTGATTGAGACAATTGAGGAATGTGGGGATTAGAGGTATTTACACCAATATTGGATGCCGTTGCACCATATAAACTTGAATGGCTGGAAATTCCCTAAAATAAATATTGTGTTAACTAAATAATTTTCCAAAATAGGTAATAATAGGTCTATCTAACATCAACAATATTGTGAATTAACTAAAAATAAATATTTTCCTGTTAAATGCAATAGAACCCTATATTGTTTCTTTACTAGTCTTGATAATTATTTGGGCCGCAGAATGGTGTGGTTTATAATCTAACAACACTGCAGTGATGTCACTCTCTAATAGTAGACAATTTGATTTAGTATTACTATTTTATGAATACTTAATCACTTTTATTAAAAATATAGAAGTGTGTGTACAAATAAAATGTCTTAACTAATTTCTCAAGGTCCACAAAATCCACAAGGTAATTCTTAATTTGTGCTATCAAAGTAAAATAAGTTCATAAATTTAGCATAACTCAAAAAAGAAATATTGTGTACATATCATATCATTTAAATAATAATTAGCTAGACAGTTGTCTAAATAAAGTCCAATTTGTCCATTGACTGTATGATACATTGACAAACTGTAGTTTCTTATTCTGTATGTAACTTAAATTAAGGTCACACAATTAAATCTATAACTTTCCTTTTACATTTATGTCCTTCACCCAGCCCTTATTGGTTAGCCACATACAATTTTTTTAAACAGCATTAACTATTCTCTCAAATTTTGTATAGTATTGGTAAAAATGAATAATACAATTTAAAACAAATGATTAGAAAGATTATTTAGATTAATTACTTTTCATCAGATCATGTATAAATTAAAAATCAAATTAAACAATTGAACTAAGATTTTGAGTTTAATTCAATATTTAAACAATTGGGCAATCATTAATTTATTATAGATAATATAGATAAATTTTAAATTTACATACTTGTGGATTAGTTGAATATACGGAAGAATTGTACATTGATGTAGGTTGGCCTGAATTAATAGTATTTACATTTTGATAAGGATTAGTGGCTGCAGTATTTTGTTTAGTTAAGTAGTCTGCAGGAGGAGGAACACCAGGAGGCGGTCCTATTTTTGTTGTTGTTTGAGGTGGCTGATTTACTACCTGAGGAGTTCTTTGATTCTGGACTACAACTTGATTAGCAATTGCTGAATATTCAGTCTGTGTAAGCACAGAATCTACTTTCTGAGCAACCGAATCATCATATTTAACAGGTGGCAAAGGATTTTGATCCTGTGAGTCACCACATTGTTGTGTCACCTCACCAGAAAGGTCTACAGCACCAAACGAAACATCTAAGAAGTTGATATTAACACTTGAATCATCAGGTGGCATTTCAACAGCACTTAGTGGTATCTTGGAAGGTGGAGGTATACGAGCACGCAAGGTTGGTTTTTTTCCCGGGCCCATTGAATTTTCTTCAAAAGGTGAAGAAACGAATTCCACTAAGCACACATAAAAAAAAATGCATTCAATTTTCATTTAATTACATTAATATTATATGTTTACCTGGAGGATGAGAATTGAAAGTATTAACACTTGGTTGGGGTTGAGTAGTTCCTTTTTTTAATTGGCTCTCTTGAGTCAATGAAGACAAGTACTGTGATTGTTCTGGTGTCAGTTTTGTTTTGGTTACTGAAGCAAGTTTCTCAGAAGCTGGATTCTAACAAATACAATTAGATATACAAAATACTCAACTTTTTTCGAATTTATTATAAATATTATAATCATTACATTATTTATAGTTGTTACTGGCGGGTTGGGTGCTTGAACCGCATCATTCCAGTCATTTAATTCTAAATATGCATTTTCATTTGGCTTAGTTTCTAGAACTTCATTATTTACAATAATAGACTCAGTACCACCACTAGGTGTAAATACTTTAGTGTCAGCCAATGACCCAGTGTACTCTTCATTATCCCAGTCTTCAGGAGAAGGAAAAGTATCCCAGTTGTCTATTGAGGAAATATATTTAGTTAAATTAAATTAAATAACTATACAATGAAGTCAAATTATAATATGCTATTATCGAAATTGAATTGACTAACACACAAAAGAAAAATAGGCATGGATTTCTTATCTATAAGTTCAAAAATTCATTAAAATTGTGGCTTAAACCTCAATTTTTTTTTTTTTAGATTTTTAATTTTATCAGCACATATCTAAACCTAAAATTTCAAAATTAAGACTACTATAAGTAAACTACTAGTAGTATACTACTAGTTAAGTATGGATATAGTTTCAAAATAGTTAGTCATACAAAAAACACGATAATTTAGGTTTAGATCAAACTTAAGAGATAGTCTATAAAATCAGAGTAAATCTGTTTTTAATAAACTAATTTACATTAACTTCAAAATAGACTTGTTTCCAAGTCAAAATATTAATTAAAATAGTCAACTTAGTAAAAACTTCAACAGTTTTCTATAGAGTTAATACAATTTTATTTATGATCACTATATTTTAAATTACTTAAATTTTGTACAAATATAAATTGTATATTTGTACTATTAATATCATCACTATCTATATAGTAATACTTATCCTGTATACAGTTTTTAAGAAACCCATGTGGTAGATAGTCTACTTAATAAATTTATTATACATACAATATATTAAACCACAAATTATCATCATCTAATAATATAAAGAAACAGTTGAATACTAATACCTAGTGTTACCAAATTGATATAAAGTAAATTATAAAATGTTATATTTATCAATTATATATGAATTAGTAATTACAGTACAACATAATATTAATTTTAACTTTTTCTCCTATTAACATTATCATTTATTCTAATTTATTCTACTTCAATTTAATGTATCCCATTAATAAGGAAGAAGACAAAACATGAACAAAAAACAAAAATGGAAGAGAAAATGGCTGAAAACTCGTCAAATGTATTTATTATTAAATAATATTTAAATTTAGATATTTAATATTAAATTAATTAGACTGAAACACATCCACTTTGGAGGAAATTACAATCCTACACAATTTTTTATTTTATTTAAAGTATAAAAATAAGTAATAAGTATATGATAAAATAAAAAATTTATGAAAAATTAATAATTTTGCAAATTTCAAGTAACTGTAACTCAAATTATTTTTAGCTAAACAAATAATTCTTAATCAAAAAGAAGGTCTATTAGAATCTTAAGTAAAATTTTAAGTTGTACAGTGCACATGCCCCGCAAAAAGGTTAAAAATGTTGGCATCAATCTACTTATGTTTTATTGTAATTACCTTTTTTAGAGTCTTTTGAGGCAGTTGGATTAAACCAAGTATCAATAGGTTGATTGAATCCACTATTATTACTACCGCTTGGTCCAGAATTTCCACGTTCACTATTTTGGAACATACGTGTACCTCTAGAACGACCACTGTAACGTGGTCCATTAGCACCCCTACGTGGTCCTCTGCTTTCAGAACGGAAATTACGATTTTCTCCATTAGCACCATCTTCGGGTAAATTTTTTTCACCATCTTTGTTATCGCGATCTCTCCCTGTTGACATAAAATAAATTAAGTGAATTCAAGATAGGAGAAAATAACACCAACATTTACGTGACTCTCCAAATCGCTGACCTTCCGTTGGTCGAGGCCTGTTATTAAAACTTCCCCGACCACCACGACCACGACTACGTCTTTCACTGAAATTTGCATTATTATTTTGAATAGTATTATTAACTACAGGTGTTGAATTTGCATCCCAATCTACTTCTAATAAAATAAAATACAAACATTTTTAAAAAATGTGAAACAAATATTAGTAAAAATCAATTAATAATATTTATTTACTAACCAACTACATCTACTTCACCATTCTTTAATTCATCTTGATCTTTTTTATTGATACTACTAGCTCGATTCTTCTTTTTTTTGCCTGTTGTTGACCATGATTCCTTAAAGAAAATTTGATCTTCATTAAAATTAAAAAGTAAGAAACAATAATATACTATACTTCAAATTATATACCTGGGTTCCTTCAAAAAGTGCATCAATAGTTAATGCAATATCTAAACCATGGTCATGCAAGGCAATCACAATTTCATCTTCAGACTTTTGAGTAATCAGCATCACCTAATAATGATATAAATGTAATAATAATAACTTAAATTCTATAAGTCAAATATTTATCTAACCTGTTTAACTTTGTCTTTTATTTCTTCATCAGGTTTAAGATCAATCATTTTAGCAATTCTTAATTGTTCTGCAGTAGGCTAAAACAATAATTTACAACTCAGTCATTTATATTAATTATTAAATCACCATTTTATATTGTACCTAACATTAAATACAAATGGTATAAATAACTTTTGTTCAATTCTCATAATATAATGGTAGCTTGCATGGGAACCTACCGCAATATTTCAATACTTATCTATTATTAAAATTATACATGGATAGGCCCTAAAATAAATAATGTTTAATAACTTATAGAATTTTTAACAAATTAAGAACACTTCAAGTATTATAATATTGTAACCAAAATATATAGATTTAACATATTATTTACATAAGTTATTAAACCCTTATAAGCTAATGCTTATTGTGGGATTAAGAGTTCAATTAATTTATTTAGTTTTTAGGATGTAAGCTTTATTACATACAAATTTAATGATTATGATCAATAACCTGAATTAAATTGGATAAAAAATTATAAAATATTAAATAAACAGATATATCGTGAGTAATTAATCAGAGGTTATGTAAATATTTTGGGTATATTTACCCATTTAAAATTAAGGTAAATATAATTTTTTTTATCTTGACCAAATGTTTATTCTAAAAAAATAAAAAAATTTTCATTAATTTATCAAATTGTAATATTTATATAAAAAAAAAAAAAAATGGAAAAAATATAGTTTACTGTCCCAGAGTTCATTTTTCAAAACATGTGTTTTTAAATGCTTAATACATTGGTATAATCAAAACTTAACTATCATAGGTACTTACATCTATGATTTTTGTACATAAATCTTGAAAAATAGCATTTTTGGAATTAATTCAAAATATGGTCAAAAATAGATATTTTTGTTATTATTATTTTTAATAATTGATAATTTGATAACAAAGTTTATTTATTGAAGTTAGAATAAGTCTATTTGACTTGGTTTAATTTAGAGTTGCAAATGTTCAAACGTGCTGTATTTCGCTGCAGTAACTCAAACAATTTTAATCAAAAATAACCCTCGATTTGTTGTGCAAAACAACTATGTCGGATAGGTAACAGGGTAAAGTTTTGATTACACCAAAATATTAAGCATTAAAAAAAACACACATTTTGAAAAAAAAAAAATTGAAAAACAAACTTTGACTGTAAACTAATATTTATACCAATTATTGAAATAATTAATAATAATAATAATTTATTTAAAATTTTAATTAACAACTTATTAACTTGAATTTTATTTGTTTAGAAACATTTTATTTTTGTTAGATTTAGTTGTAAAAGATTAAATAAAAGTGTTTAATATTATACAAAAATTAAGAAATTAGTTACGATGTTCATTAAACATTTGATGGTTATAAAAAAGTATAAAATCAATAGAACTCACATCATATGCTATCTACACTGCAACCGTAATCTACGTCATCCCATTCGGGGGTTTTTTTTTTACCCCTGAAAACCTGTTTCTGATTATTTTGAAGCATTTAACTTTTTTATTATTATTGAAGCAACAAACAAAATGTTACAAAAAAAAAAAAACAAACGGGATATAAAGTAGACTTAATATTCTGTATCAGCAGACTACATACATACACACACACACACACACACACACATCTGCGTTTTACAGGCTAAACAGATCTGGTGTGAAGTATAAACTAATTTACTCCGAAATTGGATTTAACCGCTAACAAATACATAATTATACCAATGACACAAGAGCACACCGCCAATGGCAATCAATGTCCGACCCACATTTATCGACTAGATAACATACAACGTGATTAGTGTTTATGTAGATAGCTTACAATGTGAGTTCTAAAAAGAGAAGTTTTGATATAAAATATACAAAATATTACATTTAAAATTAATGTATGGGGTAAATACTGGGTATTAAACTAAAAAAAAATTTACTAGGTCAATACCCAACACTACTGCAAAACAATATTAGACAAATTTGGCCAACCAATTCAGTACTATCGAGATTTTTATCACTTACTGAGGTAATTTATAACCTTACAAAACAATACTATTTTAGGCTGGGGGCGATTAAATAGTTTAACTCCTCCTTATTTGAAATCCTTAACAAGTACTAAGTTTACATAAGTTTTTTTGGCTATTGATGCCTATGCAGTGAATTTTATGAAAAGTTGAGTATTTTAGAATTCATCAAAAAAAATATGCAAATATCATAACTTCTATGCTCAGATACTCAACTCTAATTAACTATGAGTAGTTCATGATAACACAAGAACGTAATCTACGATTACAACCTTCATAATTATTTTATTTCTCCATTGAATCTAAGCTTATAAATAATTCTTAACTTTTACAGTCTAGTTTTCAATATTTTTGATAAATAAAAATTAATAACCCGTATAATATTATATTAAAAAAAAAATGCAATAGGTATATAATGTTATTATTTATCAATAAGACGCAGTTGAATATATTGACCATCATTCATTTGGAGTAATCCGATTTGAAGTCACGCAAGATGTACAGTTCATTTTAGGCTACTAAGAGTAAACCCTACTCAAGTTAACTCTAACAAAGAGTTTTTGAAACACACTAGAATATTTTAAAAACTTTATAAACACTCAGCATCTATATTTAAATGTACATAATAGTAGGCATATTTATTTTTAAGATAATATTTAGAATCATTTATGTAGAAACCTACTATTTACAAATATATTAAGTAAAAAATGAGTAGATTTAATATTAATATGAATTGAATCTAATTATACCTAGGTTTTAATGTTATTTTAATTTACATATGTACATACATAATATAATAATACATCTAGAGAGAATTATACTAATATTATTATCTAGAGTTAGAAATAAAATTAACAACAAATTTAAAGTTAAAATACTACATTTATTCCCCATTTTACCATTATAAATAATATTAAATACCTATTCAAGTAATAACACAAAATAATAATGAAAAATAGGTCAATTATATGTCATAAATTTCATCTATTAAATTTATAATTTCTTTAAAAAAAAAATGAAGAAATTAAGGGTACTTTAGTAATTATGTGTAATTACTTAGTTAATACCAAGTAAAGATATAATCAACTACTATAAACAACCAGATAAAATATTTTATCTAGAAGTTTGTTTAGTTTAAGATATTAAGCTAAACAAATTGCTACATTTAAATATTGTTTTAAAATGATTTTTCATTAAAGAATAATATAAATGCTTAAAAATACTTTTCAGTGTTATCATTTTATTATAGATAAAAACTAGAGTTTATATTTGAAGACTAGTCCTTTAACTTTATTATTATTATTATTTTTTTTTTTTTGTAACTAATAGAAAGACAATCCTTGTAACAAAATGTTTTTCATTTCATTTCCTTGTTAATAGATAATACATATTTACCTTGTTTCACCTTAATTTGATATTATACATTAAATTATCAATTTATAACAATAATTTTGAAAATATTTGCCGTATAAATTATGTCGTTAATAATATATTTAAAATAACTGGTAATGAGTAGAAAATACACACGTGTAGTTATATTTTAATATTGGTATCTATTATTCATAATTAAATTGAATATCAATCCGCAGTCATTGACTGTTTATCAGTAGTTATTATTTTTTTTTTTTGCCAAGTGCTTTTTAGTTCAATTTTTTTTCATTATTATTATTATTTAGAACATTTCAAAACCAAACCCTGAGTAATAAGTTAATAATCTAGCAATAACCTATTAAATTCCTCTGTAGAATAAAAAATTAAAGATTTTTAAAATGAAAAATGAATTCAAATTTGCTCAAGATGTCTACATAATAATAATTTCTAAAGATACTAAACTACCTCATCCAAACTTAAATTTAGCCAAGCCCCCATATAAACACCTTATTTGTAAAATAGATAATGAATATATTAGGCTTAACTACCTAGATAAATATAATATAAAAACATACGCTACAAACATCAAATAAATAGATACCTAAATTAACACATTAAATTTACCTGTAATTTTTCTTTATCATGAGTTTTGTTTTGAGCAACATCTTTTGATTCTGCATTTTGTGTAGATGTGTTAGGGCTGCTGTTTTTGCCTGACGTCTTGGCGTTGTTTTTCACAACACCTTTAGCGCCACTCATTTTAATGTAGATATTATTATTGGACAGTGATTTTATGCCACCTATCCCCTATGTACAACGGTATTTACAGGGAAATCTGAAATTACAAAACAAAATAAAGCACTCGAATGCAATTGTTGTTTGAGGCCTAAAAGAAAAACCAAAAACGCATCTAACAGTAAATACAGTTAGGCATTCTAAGCGATAGTTTCACAATGAAAACAAGTATATTAGAAAGACTATATCGGGTATCTTATGAACAACACACACACGACACAACAGATTTAGGTGATGGTGGCTGATACACGAAAAAAAAAAACACACATCATATACCTACCTACAGCTCAAGAAAATAAATGTCTTTTTCAGACAATGAGAACAATGCGAAAACCAATACTGGAGAACCCTTGTTGCGCGTATACCACACACGTCCCAAAAGTATTATATCATATATTTACGTGTGGAATATCTACCGGCGGCATCGGCGGCGGCGGCGGCGGCGGCGGAAGAGGGGGAGATGCGCGCGCTAAGGGAGCATATGTGCCACGGTTTGGCGCGATAATTTACGGAATTCAAGGATTCAGGGACGAACGGACATCGACAAAGCGCGAATTCGAATTTTCGATTTACAAAAACAAAGTGATCGTATCGTATCACGCGACAACGTGACATGTATTAGGAGGTGTTCTGTCGTTAAGCACGCCGGAAATACGGTGGCTGTGGCGACGACGCCATTCTCGGCGGATGGATATTATGTACATCACCGACGTCCGTCGAGCTACGGACGCCGTCGTCACGATGGGTCGTACGCGCAATCCGCCGCGGTCGGCCAACCAAGTTGATATAATATGATTATAAATTGATATTAAATACGCGCCATACTTACCAAAATTCACAAACACATTTAAAAACTTAACGCACAATATCGGCACGATCAATGCATTTAACCTTTTACAAGACGTATAATAGTATCAATCAGACTAACATTATTTTTGTACACAAAATGTAAATAATAAAAATAAAAATACACTGCTTCTCGGGTGGTGTGTGTGAATACTGTACAGTGTGTGACTGTGTGAGTGCGAGTAGTGTTTGTTCTGTGTTTTCTGGTGGGTTGTTATGCCTTGTGCGCGTTTTGCAGGAGTACGTGCGTGCGTGTGCGCGGCAGCGGTGCGCGTTGTGCATGCGGATTAGAAAGAGAGAAACTGAACGGACGATCGGCGGGCACGACGGAGACACAAAGAACGCGACGGCCGAACGAATGCGTCAATCATGGAAGAAACGACGCGATATTTTATTTCACCATGATAAAATCTGAAATAATGCGGATAATAGGAAGCGAACCTTTACGGAATTTTTTTTTTTTCATTTCCCCCCCGATAGTCCGATATTATATTATATTGTATTATATTATTTCGTAAGAAACTCGTAGACTGTTTCCATTTTATCCGACATTCTGGTGACAAATTGTTTGAATTCAAAATTTCGGCGTGGTGTGATTGTCAATGTAGTAACCTATAGTTTGTCAATTAGTCGAAAAATCTAACAGCAGATGGTGTTGCTGTTTATGTTTTGCTTGTCTTTAGTTCTATACGATTATACAAATAGAAATAATATTATAAGTTGCAGTTTTTATAAAATAAAATCTTCATTTTACCTACCCATTTATTTTTTACTTAACACATTGTGTTTAAATTATCTTCGAAAACACAACAGAGAAATCCAATTTCATTTACTGAAATTGCAAATACCAAAAATCGAAACATAATATCAATATTGTGTAATCGAATTCATAATTTTAATTATTTTTTTCGATTCCTGTTCCAAGCTAAAAGCTTGTATTTATAATTTAATGATAATTTTTTTTTTCGCTTACTGAACGCACTCTATGGGATGTTATGTATATTTATTCATTTTCTGTTTAATAATTATATGTCTATTTATCATCTATCATTACAAGCGTAGTTTATTTTACTTCAAACAATCTCAATTTCACACTCGTTATTATTTATCCTGTTTATACTTTGAATAGGTACTTTTTTATGGCCTAATTCGTAACACTGCCTACTTTTATTTTTATTTCATTACTTATTTGTAATGTTGGGAAAGAAACTATAATATTTTGATTCAATATATTTTGTTTTAATATCTCTGAATCTCTTTAAGTTATTGAAATACAATGTATACTTTGAATATACACATATTAGGCGGTACGTAGGTATACTTGTTAATCATTCACGTGTTTGTTATTCAGCTTGTTTATTTAATGTTAATATTATATAGGTACACAATACTATTGTCATTTTTAAGTTGTAGTAGTTGAGAAATATTTCAAATAATTTTAAAAAGAGCAGGTAGGTACCTATGATAATATTTAAATCCGTTTCTAGAGCGTTAGTATTATAAATGGAATGCAGTAATATTGTTAATGACTAAAATGATTACTTAACGAGTATTTAATTGTACTGTTATATGGTATTTGTTTCTGTAATCGTATACTTTCTACGGCATACAAACAATAATATAGCGAATTATATTTTCGATAAATGATATTTTAATGGGTTGGGCGCGTCGTCGACGAATTATTATTGCTGTTTTAAAATAAGTGATTTTTACGATGTATAGGTATAGTTGTGTACGTGTAGTGTGGTTGTAATGGTTCACAGTGGTGGAGCGTATCGTGGCTGGAATCGGAGGGCGATTTTTCCGAAACATATTTCAAATACCTAACCTAGAATTATTCTCTGTGACAATATACGATCCCCTGCTGGCTTCCCTCGCATCAACCAACCCCTACGCACCACTCGTTTGGCTCCACGTGTGGTATTTTATTGTACAATGTATAATAACGTAAACTGTACCTATATGTGATATTTTGTGTCTGTATACGTTCTGCTACTCGGTCCGCGCGTCGCCAAATGTGTAATGAAAACACGTAGGTATTCTACGCACCGTGTTGCCAGTTTAGGTACCTACCACCCAACGACGAAAAAAAATAAAACGAATATAATATTATGTACCCGCACAAAAAAAAAATAAAAACGATTTTTTTTTTTTATCTCTCTCGTTTATTAGAAATACAAAGTTAATAACATACGTGTAGTTACTAACCTCGCAATAGCATGGGATACAGGATTAGAAGAATACTATGATAAAATATAACGTTATTATATTATAGGTAGTTCTAGATTTAATCAATTGCGTTATTTTCAATAAGTGAATATTCCTATGTATATATATAAAATAAAAAAAAAAACAGTAAATTTAATAACCGCTGTACGTAATTAAATATTCAAACCAATTTAATTAATTATTATTTATTAGCTCTAGGAACATACGAAATAATAAGAATAATCTATATTTTTTATAAACGATGATCATAAACCATTCGCGCCTATTAAATAGTTTTATACAATTACCATTAATTAACCCCGTAAAATTTACCAGATTGTACCGATTTAATAATTATATATATTATTAAATCGGTTTTAATATTTTATACATTCGAATTTGGAATTACTATTACTAAACGTTAGGTATATTATGTATAGTAACTTGTCCAAAAAAATAATATGAGAATTTTGATTTTAAATCTTATTTTTCTCTTTATAATAGGTTGGTACAAGTCCGCCGTAAAACATCTTTCGCACTAAAATTTGATTACCCTCTTTTTTGACTATCATTTATTTCATTTTGCCGCTTTAATTTCTTTAAAATTTTATGCCACTCTACGCATGGTTTACTTGTACCCTAGCGACGGGCTTGGGTTGGGTTGGTATCTATTTATATATTACGTACTTACCTATATAATAAATTTAATAATAAAAACTATTTAGTAAGTACCTATAACGAACGTAGACATGTGATATAAATGATCAGCCCCTCTGCATGATTTTCCTGTTTTTCTTTACATAGATAAATTATCAATTATATTATAAATAGTGTCATTCTGCATTTAATTATCATCACATATAGTATTATATAAAAAATTTGAATGATCAAAATATATAATTAATCATTGATAACTACTGTTTTTTCCCATGAAAATGCTGATTTTCCAAATAGTTCTTTAGATTTCAAAATGCTATCAAATAATTTTTTATAATCTCGTACTCATATTTTATTCTAATGATTCACAAAATCCCAACTCTGTGTATAAAACCTGTTTTATTTCTGTATGCTTACCTACTCTATAACCTTACCTATTCGTACTGTAGTACACTTGTACAGTAGGTTAAATTATAGTTTAATGAACACACACTAAAACAAAAAGGAACCCATGTATTATTATCATAATAATTACTATTAGTCTAGCAGATACCTACATAATATTATATGTTATTGCTTATTACATTCAAAGTTTATTTAATTCTATATACCAGACTCTGTATTTTCACCGAAGAGAATAAAAGTAAATTTTAACCTAATGGCGATAAGATTGTTTTAAAAATGAGTGGGGTACTGTTATTTGTTGCAGTAAAAGATCGATCCGGAATAATAATATGCAAATAACGACAAAATAAAATATCACTGCGGTGTAATATTTTAATACGGCGAGTGTTGTACGAAGATTTAATAATAATTGCACAAGGTCGAGAAACATGGAGGTTTTTGTGTATCTACCGTATTATATTATCATTCTGCTCATTTTAATGTGACTGTACTACAGATATAATATAAAACAACTATAATAGATAGTCGCCTTCGGTATTATTAATGTCACCAATAAAATGGCCGCCATCTTTATCTAAGAGGTGAATGTTTATGTTTTGTAGTATTAAAAAGGAACGATGTTCGGATGTTATAATATTTAAATATTGTGTAAAATGTACATTTTTATTTATCCGTGGACTGTACAAATATACATCGAAAACGTTACAATAATAATCAACGCAATACATTTAAAAATTTAAATTCTCCATATTTGAAAAAAATGAATAATTAATTAAATTTAAAAAAAAAAAGTTAAAATAATTTTTTTTTTATAAATCTCTTGAAACGCATTGTTAATTTCCACGTGTAACACTTATACATTGCGTTAAATTTATAAATGTAATTTTAGGTAGATGGTGACGGGGAAAGTAATGCTAAAACGGTTTTCCCTGGCTCAGTGGCGATTGCAGGGAGAAAAAAAAGGGTAATATGATAATTTTTTAATTGCGAATAGAAAAATAAAATAGAAAAGAGTTATATTAAAGTGGTCATTAATGAGACATTGATAATAAAACAAAAATTATACATTTATCAATAAAATATTATACAATAATAACTCACCGATAAATGGGCAGTGTGCATTGTGCGCTTTACATTATAGACTATAGTTTATAAAGTTATAATTTATAACTATAAGGTGTAATATTATTTTATGGATTTGAAGTGTAAAAAAAACTTAAACATATAATACGATAAAAAAATGCATAGGTAACATTAGTTAAAAAATATCAAAAGGTACAAAATATGAAGACATACAAAGTTATATTCTAAAGCACTTATATAAAATGATTTTATGAATTGAAATGTTTATGCATTTTAGCTTCTAGGCGAATCGAAGAATGTACATTCTGGCTTTTATAATTTTTTTTTTTTTTTATTTTTTTCTGTGAACAACTTCTCCACCAAAAATTCTGAAAGGAAATTTTATTTGGGTGGTATTTCAATGCTTGAACATTTAACTGAAGGTTTATTATAAGACATATCTACTTTATGGTAAAACAAAATTGAGTGTAATGTAGAATTTTTTAACATCAAAGTTTGATGAAAATCGTAAATATTACAGCTTTTTAAAATGTGCATAACTAAACTCTGCTCAGAATAATTTTTCGTTGTGTACAGATATATATTAAATTCCCATCTATATTCTACCTTCCTAACTTCTCACCTACAACAGTGGCCCACCCATCATGCAAAGTTGAATGAATGTTCATTTTTTTCATTATACTATTTTAAATCACTGCAGAATAAAATATAGTTTCTTGGACATTATTAAAATAAACCATATAACAAAGCATGAGCTAGGGTAGGTTAGGTAGCACTATAACTTAAATGGGCATTCAAAAGTGAAATTGCACAGAGGGGATGGAGAGAATAAAAAAATGGATGCTACATGAATTATAAATTATAATTTATTAAAATTACTGGTTTATATTATTTTCAGGGGGATGACAAACACCTCTTCCCCTCTGTCTTGTCCTTTCTATGGGCACCTATGCTAAACACCTATATTATTTATAGAACTGGTAGATAATACAAAATATAAATTAATAACAAATTAATAATGTAATTATGTCCATTCTTCTTTAATTATTGAAATGTTTTCTAGGTAGGTATATTAAATAAACATATCAATATGAAAAAAAAACATCAAATCATAAATAAATAATAATATACTTATAACAATTGGGTTGCAATGAAAAAACCTGGTTGAAATAAATAAATCATTTAAAACTACATAATAAGTAACAATTAGATATCTATTATTTTTTAATCGAATAGCGATGTTTTGAAAATTTTTTTTTATATAATATACAGTTGTAAACAAAATAATATTTTTATTTAATATAAAAAAAAAACGACAAAAAATAATTATTATAGATGTGAGAACCCTAAAATATATTGAGCACCTTGTATGACACATACAAATATTTGATTATCAATTTACTAAAATATAAAATAACTAAAGTAAAAAAATTAAGAAGCAAATTTACCATTAACACAGCCTACATGAGCTTTCAATCAATCTAATTGCATACACTGTACAAGAGGCATATTATCTTAAGTTCCATACATTAAAATATATAAATAATAATAATCTTCCTTACATTTAAATATAAGTAATTCATTAATTATACATGTTTAATTTTTTACAGTACAATAGCTATATAAAACTGTCCATTAAATTAACAAGTAATTTATAAATTGCAAAATTATATTTTATAAACAATGCGACTAAATATTAGTTAATTTAAATCTTATACACAACATAATAATATACTATGTCATAATAATTGTACCTATTTTTACTGTGGCACATGGAGCTATAATACATACAAAGAATAATGATTTTTAACATGATACATAAAATTAAACAAGGTATTCTAATATATATGTTTTTACGTTGGTATTTTAAAATAATTCAATTTTATAAATAACACTCTATTATTATTCACCTAAATTAATAGTAAACAATATATTTTCATTTTAAATACATTATTCAAAAATATTAATTTTCAAATTATATTTCCTTCGATTATAGTTTACAATTGTACTAATTTATAATTTGTTATTAATAATCTAAATGTACTTTAATTTAAATTTATAAATATTTAAGAAAAGACTCTTTCAATGTTATTGTCAACATTTGAATAATGTAAGAAATTAAAATATACAACTACATTGAGAATATTAATATTTGTCTAAAAAATGTATTCAAAACAAAAATAACTTAATAAAAATAATATATAATATACAGGGTGATCAATCTATCATAAGACACTCATTTTGGAAAATATTAAATTTTTCTGAATATTAACATTTAAAAAACTAACTGCTCCATAATTTTATATTTATCCACAACTTACTTTTGATTTTCAAATGCCAACCTATACTAAAAATCCCATGAATAGATGGAGTATTATTTAAAATAAATTTTAGTGCTGACATTTTTGATTTCTGTTAATGCATTGACAGGATATTTAACTTTAAAGTTTTGGTCGGGGGAGAGTGGTGGTGCATTATAAACACATAATACGCTGCGTGCCATACGGCCACACAAATGATCCTTCACTACTCTTCATCAACCCAAACTTAAAAGTGAAATATTTTGTTAATGGATTGACGGAAATCAAAAATTTCAACACTAAGATTTATTTTAATTATTACATTATTTATTTATATAATTTTTAATATAGGTCGCCATTTGAAAATCAAAAGTAGGTAGTAGTTTTACCCTTAAACACAAGGGTAACAAAAAATAACAAATATAAAATTATAGAACAGCTTGTTTCTTAAATATTCAGGAAAACAAATTCCTGAAAAAGTTAATACTTTTCGAGATAATGAGTGTCTTACGATAGATTGATCACTTTGTATGTACATTTGATATTTATTTTAGATTTTTAACAATAATGGACAAAAATTATATAATAAATAACAGTACCTAAAATATCACAACTGTATTAAAATAAGAATATGACAAAATAAAACAAAGTAATGTTACAAAGTTGAACATGACAAAATAAAACAAAGTAATGTTACAAAGTTGAGGCTTCATCAAATATAAGCACTTACTCTAATGATTGTTTTATTTTAATTTTAAATATTAAAATCAGTCAATATTCCAAAGTTTTAAATTTGGAAATAAAATGGATATTTATAATTTATTATCGAAACATGACACATATTATAAACACAAAAATTGGATTTATTAATGTACTAATTGCCAGCCTACAGTAATAATAATAATCATTTCATAAAATACATTTAATTTCATTAAATAAGTATTCAAAAATAAATTTTAAGTTTATAACAGAGATGCAAAAAAATATATAAATCATTTAGCTTGGTTTTACAATGTACTATAAAATGTTGATTAACACTAACTGTGAGTTAACCAATAGAATATTGCTGGTTCGCAGCAAATTTAACCACTAGTTAGTGTTAACTGGACATTGTATGAACTTACAACTTAAACTGTTTCATTAAATATTTGGGCATAACCTTACCTTAAGATAACGAACAGCTATTTGGTGATTGTAAGCTAACTACAGAAGAAGTATCAAAATTAGATGTTATATCTTGCGTTTCATCACAACTAGAATCCAAAGATATAGCAGGATGATTATCTGTTTGTATATGATCAACCATTTCTGAGGTAGAATGACTTCCTCCAGTGCCTTCACTTATTGATCGTGATCTAGATGATTGTGTAAGAGCACTAGATAATGAAGATGAAGACGCTTGGGGTGTAACTGTTGGAGCAGGTTGTTTAGATGTTATAATTCTATTTAATACACCCAATTGTGATTGACATGTAGTCATGAAAGGTCGATAGCCAAAACTAAAAACATACAAAAGAACGACTAATTTAAAATGTAATTATTTGTTTGGCGGCAAATATATTAAAAATAATACTTTAGGGACATATTTTATAGATAAATAATTAATGATTAAGTACAATAATGATATTTAAGAAAAATAACTCTAAACAATTTTGATTTAATGCCCCAAACAATTTAACTAATAAAAAAAAATTTTGATTTAAAGGAATGTAAGTATTTTAATTTTAATTCTGATTTTCATTAGTTGTTTATCAAATGTCATAATACATAATACATTTCCTGAAATAAAAAAATATTCAAAATATTCAAATAATAGGATATATCTCAATAAATATTATCCTTCTAATCTTCGAATCTTTAAGTATTTTAACTATTTAAAATTGGGTACTTGAGATATAATATTCATTTATATATTAATATAATTTCAAGAATTTGTTTTAATTATTTTTACCCATAATATGGTATATAAGTACAGTTTGGAACAAAAGGCAATCTAGTGAAATTGCAATAGTTTATAATATTCAAAAATGTATTTTATTACTCTAAAATTAGACTAAATTAAACTAACACCAATAACAACATATATATATATATATATATATTTAATTAATAAAATAATTTATGATAATTTTATTAGTTCATATGAAAGGTGCAAAGGTGAAATTATAAATTGCATATAATGAAATAATAATAATAAATTAAAATATCATGCATGCTGTTTTTATCTATGAAATGGACAGACAGTGTGATTATGAGGAACATAAAAAAAAAAATAGAATAAGCATAGAACATAAGTCTACTAGGAACCTTAAAGTTCTCTTAAGCTAATAACTCAGGCAAATCTATAACACTATTAAGTTTACTGAGAAAACTAAGATTGGCAAGCATCCTCTGGTCGGTTAGAGTAGCTAGCTTATAAGTATAACATTTACCATTCATTGCAACTCCACTGATACAATATAATGAACGCTTGTTTTAATCTTGAAACAGACTCAAAACTGTGTTCTGGAGAGCGAGCAGTAGATATGAGTCGTTGGACAGCTAAGGCATCACGAAGAAATACTGATACAATAAAGCTCCATTCCAAACACCCAGCTTCAATTAACAATTGCAACAAATATCTGTAATATAAACAATAGCTAGATAAATAGTTACACAATAAACAGATTAATGAGAACTAATGAAGTATTAACCTAAGTTGAACTTCAGCTTTGGAAGTATCTTGTGATAAGTGTTCATTAGAAAGTTGTTCTAACATATGTGCATTAGGAATAATATTCCAGTTATCAACATTAGTTTGCGCTCTTTCTTCGTTCCATAACAAAGCATCTTCAGATTCACTAACAGTGCTAGCTTCATCTTAATATAAAATAATCAAGTTAATAAAAAATGCTCCAATACATTTATTAATTAATAATTGTATACTAACCAATTCCTGTTAAAAACCCATCTTGTGGATATTGTGATGATATTTGAGGAATATCTTGACAACTCATGTAACCACTGTCTCCTACTGCACTACCTCCATCTACCCACTTGGGTTTATCTATATTAAATATTTCACCTGATGGAGGTAGAGAACGTTTTTGAACAGGAGTTAGTGATCTTGTTATAGAAAAATCAGTATAAAGACTTCGTAGGGCTACAATATAGTTATCAATTCGAGCTGCTCCATTACGTTCTTTTATTAACCATTCAACTAAATGAAAGTCTAAACGAGCAGCAAAATATCCAAGTGTTCTTAATTTATAATTGAATAATAATTTAGTAGCATGTTTTTGAAGAATTGTATCAGTAAAAAATTCTTCCATAATGGAATTGCAGGATGCCATTTCTTTTCTGAAAGACATTTAACACATATTAACTGTAATTATTTACAAAATCATAAGATCAATTTTGTATTAATAATTCTAATTTATTTTGAAAATTAATAAATATAAAACCAACCCATTTTCAGATTTTCCATTTGAAAGTACAGATCTTTTTCTTTGTGAACTATTATGCTCAGTTCTAGCAAAAGTTGAATTCATATCTATTTTTGGTGTAGTACCAGTACTAATACTTCGCCCTCTTACCTATAAACAATAATATTTAATTAATAAAATTGCTTTCTAAGAAGAAATTTTGAAACATGAAAGAACGCTTGAACAATGGAATGAAGGATAAAACAATCAAGAACTCCAAGATAATTGCCAACACCAATCAACAATTAGAAGAATAAAATGGTCTGCCATTTCATTCTTACATACCCATTCTTTGCAAATCAGGGACCAATAATAAGGACTGTAATCGAAAACAATTAGTTTGAAGACCTCACTTAAAATGGAAGGATTGGGTCGTTAGAAAAATGTAGAAGCAGTGAAATCTGGAGTACAATAGCAGCAAAGGACAGAAATATGTAGAGAAATACTGTTCTAAAAGACTTATAGATTATAAGAAGAAGAATTAATAAAACTAATAACTTAATGTTTGAAAATTTCAACAAAAAATGTATTTTAGTTGTTTTAGAGGTACTAACTATAAATATAAAGATTGGATTTAATTGCAATCTGTCAATGAAAAAGAAACAATACTAACTCACCAAATTGTTTAAACATAATTCACATAATTGGTGGTTGCATATTTGTTGTAGGTGAGAACTTGGGAAGGTAACATATAGAATGGAATTTAATGTATATCTGTACGCAACAATAAACCATTGCTAACAAAAAATGATACGGAGTGAAATTGCTTTGTACGTACATTTTCCCATTTTTCCTAATTATTATGAAAACCACGTGGAAAATGAAAAAATAATTTTCCTAAAGTACTACCCAGATAAAATTTTCTTTCAGAAAACGTACTATACTTGAAAATCGGAGCGAGATATTTGGTAGAAAAGTTGTTCACAGATTAAAAAAAAAATCTTTGCAAAACTTAAACCGAATTTAAAAACAAATTTAAAATTGCAAGGAATATCAGAAAAATTATATTTTACAATTATCATCTGTAGATTACAAACCAAAGAGACTATATTCTTCTTACCACTTTTATATTACAATTCTTATTGCTTCAGATTTCTCTCATTCTATGACAAACCATCTCAGTTTATTTTCTCTCATTGCATTTATTTATTTACTAAAGATAATACCCAAGTTACAATTATGGTGTGAAGTTGACAATATACGGTACATATTACAAATGTTAAATAAGATAATATGGTAACATAATTTTATGGAAGAAATAACAGATCTTTATTGGCAAACTTCATCATAAGGTTAATTGCCTTGTTTTTAAATAATTAGTAGGGCAAAGTGGAACAGAAAAGGTCTGTGAGTTGTGGGTATCTCTAAGGGTTAGAATTTAGAAATAACCAATTTAATTTTGTCTACTATTGAAACGTATCTCTTATATATGCGTTTCTCATGTTATCTTCTCTTGTCACTTCCACTGTGTCATCCGATAAAACCTATTAGATTAAATTATTATTTTTATATTTTAAAATTATCCATTGAGCACATTTTGTATATACAATTGTAAATAATTGCTATATAAAATTAAAAAGGATTTATTTTAATTTATGGTTCATAAAACAGTTGGAACATCAATTAAATTCGGTCTTTATTATTTATTAACTAACTAATTATTAAATACATTTATTAATTTGTTATACTAAATACCTGGATATTTCCCATCAAAAATGATAAATCTTCTTCATTTGGGTTCACTGTTGTTCCTTGTCCAATCATACTGTATTTAGCAGGAAATATACATGATGTTCTTGGAGAATCTGCATCATTTGGATCTAAAGCATAATAGAATTTAAAGTTAAAAATATTTTATGTTAAGTGAAAAATAGTTTAGTATTTTCTTACCAATTGCTTTCAAAAATCTGACAAGGTCTTTGGATAAATCCCATTGACAACTATCTAAGGCCGAATCTAATAATAAAGTAGCATATTTACAACTGACTGATGATGATTCTAAATTCTGAAAATATTTTTTAAATTATTGATTTAAACTATGAATTTATTGATTTTTTATTGTTATTTTATCATTAATTACTATAGATAAATAAAATTATATTTTTAAATAATCTTAAACATAATTATATATTTACAAAAAATAAAAAATAAAAATAAAAATATTATAGTATTTGTTCAGACGATTGAAAATGATTAATTTTTTCATAAATTAAGATAAATAAGCTAGAGTAAAATATACAAACTTCTAATAGCCAAGTCTATGTTTTGAAAAATGATTTAATTTTGTAAACTTCTTTTTATGTTTTGTAGGGAAAATAATTTCAATTTGTTTTTTTTTTTTGTTCAACATTTTTTAATACAAGTTAATTTAAAGAATAAAAGGTAAACACATCAAATACTTTAACTAAATTAACTTAACAACAATCAGACAAGAAATCAAAGAATTCAAATGATTTTAAAATAAAAATTAATCAAGATGTAGTGGGTCAATTTCCCACTATACCTTTAATGGATATAGGACAGTAAATTAGTGGAAAAGTCTTGTGATATTAAAATGATCATTAAAAGGTAATTTTTGTTTTAATTTTTCAAAATTAGGAAAACTATAACGAATCTATTAAATGTTAGTGTAACAAAATATGTGTCATCATTGTTTTTTTAAATTTTTGTCATGTTTTAAAATAATGAAATTAATATATAAAATGTTATCATTACTTATATTATTCAATTGTGATATTTCACATACTCATATCTCTATTAAAAATTTAAATATCACAAAAAGGGTACAATAATGTGTAGATAATGTTCTTATAGTTAAGGTAGATAGTTAATCAATTCACTTTAACATAAAAACCAACGACACAAAGCTGTTCATGCAAATTTGCTGTCATACTTTTATACAACAAAGATAGTACATGCGGGTATCATGTCCTTTTAATTATTTAAAACTATTTAAATGCAAATAAAAATAGATATAATTCTTGTTATATAAATAGTATTTTATTTTACATATAATATAAATAACTAGAGTGTTCGCTCCTGCTCGCTTTGTACTCCAATCCCCATATTTCATGGTTATAGAGATTACTATGGTAACAAAACGTTAGATTATTATATAATATATACTTCTATGCCAGTTAGCAAATGTATAAAGTCCAGTTTTGTCATTATTTTAATAACTAATAACTATTTAACTAATTTATTTTAACTTTTCTCATCAGATGACTCATCTATAGCCTAACTTAACCCACTGAACACTTGTGTTTAAAAAAATCACAAAAATCTGTAGGGTAGAATTTCAGATATAACTGTCCCAAGATATTGCCGCACGTTTTAGTAATATAATAGATAATAGATAAATAATATATAGAGTATGAATTATATAAATATAAATTTTTTTTTTTATATAATAGAAATATAATTGTAAAACAAATAATCATAATAACCTGAAGTATTATAAGATATGAAGCAGCAGTGGTTAAATTTTGTCTTTTTAGACATTCTTGAAAAAGATCTTTAGGTTTTCCAGCAGCAGAAAATAAATATGGCCACAAAGCAATTTCAGTTTTACGAGCACACTGAACAACAGTTTCTAAATAAAGATTGGGAAATTCTTGGATAAATTCTATAACACTAGGTAACTGAGCATCTGGTATAGGTTCCTTGCTGGTGGCTTCTTCTTCCAAAACCTAAAGATAAAATTAATTACATTTTTTCATCATATTGTAAACATTAGATTTTATGAATAAATTATCAAATAAAACATACTTCATGTAATAATAACTCTAATGAATGGGAAAAGTATGGTAAATTTGTACAACATCTTGCAACTTCCCAAGCATGAAAACCTAAATTTCGGCGTATCAACTGTCTTAAAATTTGATGTAAATAAACTTGACTCTAAAATATAAATTAATAATATATAATGTAGGTCTGATAGATATACATTAAGGTAAACCTTATTTTTCAACTTTTTAATTTTTAATCGAGCATCTTTCCCCTTCATATTGTTTATTACTATAAAAAATGATCTGCATAAAATCTACCAAAGTTTTTCATACATTTTTAATTTTCTAAAGGAATTGATAAAATACTTAACTATACAATTATTTGGAAAAATGACTTTTACAAGATAATTTGAACATATTTAACAGATAGTTGAAAATATGAATTTTTTTTACAATGTTTCTTCAAAATGTAATTTACTAACAATAAGTTATTAGTAAAATATCCATTGAATAAATTGTTTACTTTTTATTGTAGGATTTATGCAATACTTAGAAAAAATACTTTCAGAATGAATAATACTTAAATAATGAAATCAAATAAAGTTGAATTAACCTTTTGTATATTACATAAAAAACAAAAAATTTAAACCATATTTTTTAGAATCAAGACAATAGCATTTTGAAACAAGCTTAACTAAACTTCGCTCAGAACCGTATTTCGTTAGCAATGAATTATCATTGCATACATATTATATAAATTAAATAACTATGTATCCTACCTTCCAAACTTCCCACCTAGAACAGTAAAATACCCATTAGCAGTACAGCTCTTTTTTTTTTATAGATGATTTTATGTTTTATATTTAAGGTCTGATACATTTTTATGTAATTATTATAGGTTTATGAATTCAATTTGAAAATTGGTTTAACTACAATAACTATGGACATTTTTCAATATGTATAGAGTTGAGCTATCATCACCAAATTTCATCAAAATTAATTATTGATAAAAAAAAATAGGGGGCTGGGATTGCTCGATCAAAATTATTCAACTTTTGTCACCTATAATAAGAACCATCATATAGACGGATGCAGTACAAGGATTATTATAATAATATGATACCAATATATTATAATATTGGTCTGCCATGTTGTACGATTCAGAAAGTTGGGCAATGGAAACAAAAATATTTTGGATTGACAAGCATATATAATATAAGAAACGAGTATATATTTAAACGAAACTCGAAAGCAGAATACAATGTAACATTTATATGAGCTAGTTAAGCCAGTGAGGGACATGGATGTTAAAGATAAAAGATTTATAGATGTAATTAAGACAATTAGTTTGTTAAGTGATAGTCAAGGACTGGGTTGGTTCACCCTAATTAACTACAAGAATGAAAAAGAAAATGTAATAATTTATTGTTAATGTATATAAATAATAATAAAATATACCGTTCTTTCAACTTGACAAAATGGCAAAGAAAATACAGTAGAAGTATCTGATGTGTAAAGCAAAGTGTCATTCTCTGCACCTAATAATATAGCATCTTCAAAAAGTATAGCTGAAATGGTAGAATATACATTTATATTATTAGGTAAATTATTATTATTCAATTTCAAAAGAACATTCAATTTAATAGCAAGTTTGTAAAAGGGAGAGAGTATATTTAATTTTAAGAAAATGCAATTAATCATATGTAAATATATTTAGTACGAAAAATATCAGTAATAAAATGTCTTAACTAAACAAAAGACGCCATAAGCCATTGATATATTAATATAAAAGTTTATTTTTATAACTACATTGTAATTAAGGGGATTCAAATATCATATTTTCTTACTTTGTCTAACATAGCAATTTAGAGTTCATATATATCAATTTAACTCATTCAATATATTGATATATGTTTATCTTTAATAATATTGATGATGTTTATGGCAAATATCAAATTGAATTTATATGTTCAATTTTGTATTGATGGTTTTAAATATAATATTTAAACACAGTAAAAAAAAAAAAAATAACATTAACTTATCATAGTATGTTTGAAATCAAAATGATAGTATTTTTTATGGTACACGTTTGAAATAAAATTTCAATACAATTTCTTGTATGCCAATATCAGTGCATTGTGTATCAATAAAACAATATAATAAATTCCAAGTATCTACATCCACAAATTGAAATATTGATATAATTTTAAAAATGTCCAATCCTAGCTTAGATCAATTTTGTGTCAGTCTGATCAAAATAATGAAGTTATAAGAATTCTCAAAATATATTTGAATTTAGCTTGAAAGATACACAATATCGTTCAGGCTACTTAATAATTTGCAGTCTTTTTTCAAAAATTAAAAATTTGATTTGAAATATTATTTAAAAAAAAAAACAAACTAAAATTAAATTGAAAAAATCTCATTAAAACTTCATGCTAAATTCAAATCTGTTTTCTGAAGCTTAATACTTCACTACATTGATTTGATTATGGTAGAAAATTGGTCTTAATTGCTTTGCTCTACATATTTCAGACACAGTAAGAAAATATTAATTTCAAATAACTTTAATCAGTAAAAATAATTGAACAACTTTATTTTATACTTGATAGATATTTGCATTGATAATCAATAATACAAAAACTCTAATTCTATCTTTATCATACCTAATGGGTATATTTTAAGTTGAAATGGCAACATAATCCTTTTGGACATAAAAGTATGTGATTTATCCCCATTTTTTGGAAATAATGGAAGCCAAACTCTCATCCCATGTGCACCACAAAACAGCCAAAGAGCTTCAGTTAAATGAGGCTTATCACGACGGTATTGACTTGAAACCCAAGCATTCTCTACACAAGATGCCAATAGAATTGGAGATGGAATAACTTGAGACTAAAATATGAATAAAAATATGATTAATTTATTAATAGAAAATCAAAAATTATAATGTAAAATTTATTTTTAAATAACAAATATATATTTCAATTCTAATGTTATATGACTTTATTCATGTGGTGAAATTTAAAAACATTTGAGCCATTTTTTTTTAAATCTATAGACATTATAATTTTGAGTTTTTTACGTAATTTTTATTTGGTAGGTACTTTTAAGGATAAAATTGTAAGACTAAACAGAAATGCTTGACAATTAAACAAGAGGTTCAATAAAAAAAAATTGAGTGCAATATAATTTTTTTTTTATAAGATTTTTAATATCAAATTTTTAAATATTATCACACCTATAACTGAACTTTATCCCGAATCATTTTTCAATAGCAATGGTTTATCATTGGTTACAGGTATAGATTTAATAACTTTATGTATCCCACCTACCCAATTACAACAGTGGCCACACCTGTCCCCAGTATCAGCTCTTTTTTTTGTTACTTTGTTTTATTTATGAAAAATAAAAGATGAATTATAATATGTACACACATTTTTAATTTAATAAGTAATAATATGAATATGGATTTCCTTTATAGTTGATAGAATATAAGTATTCACACTATACACTAACAATTAAGTTTGAAATACTTACATAATGTAAAATTTGACCTAAAAAATATAATCTTAAGATGAAATTTTAGCCCATGAGATAAAAAGACTTAAATAAACAAGTTCCGTCATGTCATGATCAAATTCTACCACCACATGGCCACCAATGTGTGAATACCACAGAAAAAGCTCAAAAATGAAGAAGTTTTGGTCCCTGCCCAGTTGCATTCTCTTGTGGATCAGAGTATAGAATACAGTTACTAGATCATATTATTTAATTTGAGTAGTTATATTTTTGTTTGAGAAGAAAAATACCATAATATATTGTAACAATGTAATAAAAACAAAAAATAGTTACATTTTTTCAAACTTTAAAATAAATGTATAATACAAAATTATTAAAGTTTATAAGCATTCAATTTTAGAATATAACATATGAATACATTTACCTGATCATCACAACTTTGCTGATTTACTAACAATAAATTTCCATTTATATTAAGTAGAAAATTATCTCTAACAGTAGATCCTTTAATTTTTGGTTCAATACGAAGAGTTGTAAGTACAACAGAAACAACACAAGTTGGATGTAAACATAAAGCAGACATATCAATAGTTTGCACTCTTTCTAATATTGCTAAAATATAAAGTCAATTCTATAAGTATTCTTACACCATAAATTAAAAGTTAAAAATGTCATAAAATATTTAAAATTATTTACCCATATTATGATTAGGAGATAGTTCAATGTTAAATAAATTAACAATACCATCAGAGCAAAACACCGCTAATCGATTACCCAAACAATCAAGTAATAGAGCTTGTCCAGTCAATTGGTATGCAATCATATTATCATTAGATAATCTAGAATCTCCATTATAAATTCGCACTTGATGTTCATCTTCAGGTACGCTGTAACATCCACAGACAATATAGCATCGCCACCATAAAACTCCACCAGTTACTATCATATCCTTTTCTTGTATTTCATTGCCGAATAGTTTCCAACGATGTGTAATTAATGAATAATGTGCAAGACCAGAACGTCCAGCTATTGCTATGTGTTTTCCATCATCATCTATACAAGATGTCTAAACATAGCGGACAAAATTTATATTAAATGTAGAGAAAAAATTAAGTATAAATTATTATGATTAACTGATTATATATTTTAAACTTACTCTAATTGGCCAATTAGTTCCTAAATATGGAGAAGGTGCATAAACAATGATCCATTGTTTATTTTCAACTAAAGCACTGGTAACAGTTAATTGATCTTTAGTTTTATTATTTGATTGAGTCATTTTGTATACTTTAGTTAGACCAGATGTTACATTCAGATAAAGTTTATCTTCACCTTGAAGATACAAATGTGGTCGGTGGCTCTAAAATATTAAAATTTTTAATACTTTATAATACAGTTTTTTTAAAACAAATCATTAGTGTATTTAGAGTTCATTTTTCTTAAGGGAGGAGAATATAGAAATTAAAAACACATTTCTGGACAAGAGTTTGAAACAATAAATTACTATATAAATGAAGTGCATAACAAACATGTATTCAAAATTCCATGAAAATATCTGAAATTAAAGTATAAACTATGCAGATTTTATAAAATAAATCTCAAATTTCAGTTGTACTATAGAAATAATCAGTAAGGTTAGGTTACTTATAATTAAACAGTGATTAGCAAAAGTGTATTAAATAATAGTATAAATAACTTGTATTATAAACTAGAACAAACGAGCTCAATCTCAGAAATTAGGGTTTCATAATTATATTGTTGAAAAACTAAACAAATTTAGTATATTGAGTGCAAACAATTTTTTTTAAACAAATGTTTTATTTTATTATTTTAAATGTCTTAAAAACAAATAAATTAAATAATTGTGTTTTTAAACCAAGAACCCTGACAATTTTAAGCTTACCATTGTTGGATTTACCGCAAGAGCACTTTTTAAAAATGACATTTGTAATACTCTATCATCATGAGTAACTTTTGAAGCTCGATTAATCATCCACAGTTGATAGCCTTCAATACACCAATCCATAGAAATTATATTGAGTGGATTTCTAGAGTTCAGATCAACATTGACACTAAAGTTCCATGCCAATGAACAGACCAATAAAGCTCCAAAAGTACTCCATACAGCGAAACCCCCATTTTCCCAAGCCATTACTAAAGCACAGCCATCTGGAGTCCACCGAGTGCATCTTACAGAACCTAATCCTCCACCTGGCCATACTTGACTTGGTATAACAAGATTGTGAGATAACTGTAAACCTCCAGTACGCTCATCAAGACCAAATACTACACCCTGGGAACTAAAATATACAATTTTAATTATTATAAATCAGATAATTTGCAATAGGCAACCAACTTTTTTAATCCATAAGCAATCAGTCTGTACTTGTGATTCAAACTAGTACATGTAGCAGTCTCAATTTGAGGGGCCCAAATGCCCTGAACTTGCTATTTAAATTAAATTTGAAACATATTAACATTAATTTTAAATATTCAAACATTTTTTTAAGTTTTTAAATAAATCTTACATTGGGATCAAATTTTAAAGAAGAAGCTGTAAGTAATGCTGCACGGCCATTGTTTAAAATAATTCCAAATCCACCAACTAATGGTGAGTATTCCATATCAATAATATAGGTATCTTTGGTTGTTAATGGTGCAGCTTTTTAATTAAAATAAAACAATATTTATCATTAAATTCATATTTACATGAGAAAAAAAAAATAAAATTATTTACCATTAGACACATGCAGATCCACAGAAAATGGTGTTCTACGTAGATCTATACAGTAATCTCGATTAATGGCACTATTCCAATGATATCTCAAAATATGTCCTTTACAAGTGGAAACCATTAATTCATCACGAATACAAGCCATACAACCAACTCCCCCATCTACACAAACTACTTGATCCTATACAAATGTGAATAAATATATTTTTTTTAGTTTTTATTAGTTTGATAATACAATATTACTTGTTGAATATGTAAAGATGGTATAGTCTCCTTTACAAATAGTTCATCGTTTTCTCTTTTCAGACTAGAAATATGTGAATCTTCCAAGTGATATAAGCTTCCAGGATCACCAATAATAGTCAAATTGTAAAATATTAAATAACCTTTAGAAGTCTGTAATACAAATAAGATTTAGCTAGTATCAAATACTGGCTATAAAAAATGGTTATAACTTCTTCTCCTTCATCTTTATTCCAACCCCCGAAGTATTAACACTGGTTGGCTTCTTCAATCACGACTACTGTCTCGTTAAATACTTATTTTTTTAAAAATTATTTTTAACTACTATTATCACTTGTACTTATTGTAAAAATATTTCACAGATAGTACAACAAAAAATAAATGACAAATAAAAAACCTTTATCCCAACTAATTGTATGTTTTACATCTTCATAAAAGCCAACATTCTTTTCACAAAAGATCCTTGGTATTTAAAAATCTCAACCTCATCTATAACCATTTATTTTTGTTAGCTGTCTTGTCCTGTTCCTTCAAACTCACACTCAAATTCTACTTTTCCCTAATCCCAAAGTGTAGAGTAGTGCTACTCTTCATTCCTTAAGTGTATTGTAAACTTATTCTACATATTCTCATATCAAAGCTGAATCTAGGAAAAAAACAGCACTGAAAATTACAACATGGTAAAAACGCCAAATGCATTTTACTTAAAAATCACAAAAACATTAGTTTTAAGTCAATTAAGTCTGAGTATTACTGCTAAATAGCTTCTCTTCTCATTCCTTTGAGTCATTTTAATATATCTAAACACTCATATACTTATTGTAAATATAATAACAAATGTTAAAAAAATAAAAAAAATAAATTAAAGTTAATAATAGTAAGTCATAAATATTGTATACTTTATAGTATAGGTAACTAATACAAAATTTGGTATATCTCTTTTCCCACTTTTTCACATAATGTTTGTTCAAATATTATTACTATTTAAAAAAAATATATTTAGTTTCCCCCCCCCCAAAAAAAAATCCAGGGGACACCTTTGAAATATATAGCTAAACAATGGAAGTTATTTTGTCAGCAGCCTACAATTAGCTACTAATATTTGTAATTTTTAAGTAAAATACGTTTGATGTTTTTTACTTATTTTTTTCCTTGTCATTTTTTTGTCGATTACCATTAAGTTAAACTATCTGTAAATATCATCCACTATGATACCCTCTCCTCTTACCTGTTGTCTTCGCATAAATCCGAGATGGGATAATCAACCAAAGTCATAATAATAATAATAAAAACAAATACTAACCACTATAACCAACATACTGGAATCTGGTCGCCATTCTACACGCCAATTAAGACCAATTTCATTAAGACTTTGTGTAGATCTTGTATATGAAGTGATTTTTACACAGGGCTAAAAAAAAAATTGAATACAAATTATTCTTTTAGGTGATTCTATAGGTAATCCTTAATGGTAAATATAATAGAAACAATAATAATATTAAAGCATACATGTTCAATTTTGTTGTCATTAAAAGATGCAAATAAATGAAATTAATATAATTTACTCTCAATGTAACATATAAAATGCATCTTATATTTCAAGTAAAATAATGGAATTGTAAGAACATAATACAATAACGAATACATCTTAAAGTATATATTTTAAATCAATTTTTTAATGTATTAATATTAATATTCATAGTGTATTTACATAGTGTACACAAATATTAAAACTATTAAGATTTGTTTAAATAGTTACAGTCTTTCAGTAACTATACAAAGACAATTGACCTAATAAAGTAGATAAATGATTTTTCAAAGAATATTATTTAAAATAATCTGATGGACAATTTTATTACTGATTAATAATGTTCTTTTAAATAATATAGTCTATAATAATATAATAAAATAGTCTATAGCAACTAACAATGAAGTTTGGAAAACAAAATTTTCAAATTGTAAATAGTAGGTACCAGTTTAAATTCAAATTTAATAACTATAATACATTTTGAATTGATAAAAATCTGGATTTGAGTTATTTATTTTTTTGATAATCGGTAGACATCAAAAACCAGAACAATACATTTAGTACGTTTACACCTATCAATCATTAAAAATTAAAATGACTTGGCGATCTGATAATAATAATCCATTAGATTTAAACGTTTTACACAATAAATAATATCTTTTGTTTAAATCCTACCCAATTCAGAGTAGTAGTCATAACCAACACCACAATGTTAACAAATTAAAATAAGTATATACAAGATAGGTAAGTACCTAGTTTACAAATATTATACTTTGGTGAGTTTTCTGAACAATACAAGGGTATAGAATGATTATAGAGGATAAATATTTAATAGATAAACACTAGGTATTCAGTGAAATAATACGTAAAAGAGCTTACCTTGCAAAACCAAATTTCCAATTGCTCATTGGAGAGTACAGCGAATAGAATTTTGTCTCGATTGCATATCACTTGTACAAGAGTTTCAGCGGCGTGTGCCGAAGCCAAAACTTTTGGCCAGCCTATTGGAAAGTACATCGTTTTTGCACTGGAAATAAAAAAAAATTGTTTACCGGATTACATTTATGCACGTCTAGCAATTTAAATTTAACATATCAGGTCCCTATATAAAATAATTAAACTAGTAACGTTGACAAGACCTGAATTTTATTTTCTTATCAAGGAATTTGTGCCATCAAATAATAATTTATTGTTGACGATACAAAAAAACATAGATTATGGAATTATAAACGATAACGTATCACAATTTCCATTATTCGGTTGAAGATAACAAATTGCTTGTTATAACCATGGTCAGATCGCGTTTGGCAACTATGTTCGTCATAGATCGCGCCACCGTGATGTAAGCCATCTATAATATTGTATTTCCAAATTTCCCATCTAATATAGTAATATATACCTACTACCTGCCTATAAATATAATCTATATATAAAGGTTATATTTTAAAACGATAGTTTTATTATTATATTAAAAACTACAAGAATAATATTTTACACGAATCACATAAGTTTTTTTTTCCTCAAAACAGTGATGTAATTAGGTTTATTACTGTTAATACAACTTACTGATGGTGATGAAAGTGTTAGACGATTGATAAGTACCTGCCTTATAATGTTTCAGTTAAATTAAAAATCTACTACTAATTGTCATATGCAACTATTTTTGTAGAATTTAAATTTAAAAAAACATTATTATTATATAATTAAATATACACAGAATTTACAGAATTTTATGTTACAGTAATTTCTCCCTATAAATATACAAAACAGAAAATAATGTATAATGAAACATTTTTTTTAAATAGTGTAATATTTTTAAATATACAATTATATGTGGGTTTGACATTTTTAGATTCCCTTTTGGGGGGGATTTGAGAGTCAACTTTAGAAACTCAAAAGGCAATCTATATTCAAATTTTCTATAGATAGATGCAGTATTTCAATATTTGTTCAAACACATCTTGGTGTTGAAATTTTTGATTTTCGTCAACTCGTTGACGAGATATTCCACTACTTTTTAGTTTAGAAAGGAGGATAGTAGTGGAATATAATTTATGTTGTAACACAGCGCCAGGTGTTTGAATATTGCTTCACTCCTCTCCCCCTGCCTAAACTAAAGAGTGAAATATCTCTTCAGCAGGTTAATGGAAATTAAATATTTCAACATTAAAACTGATTTAAACTAATACTCCATCTGTTTATGGGATTTTTAATATAGGTTCTTATTTGAAAACCCAAAGTTAGTATCACCGCATGTTACTTTTTAAATGCTGTGAAAACTCTAAGTACCTAGACGAAAATATCATCTTTAACTACACCTTAAAATTCCAAAAATCAGGATTTTAATTTATGCATGATTTACCCTTAAAAGTAGGGCGAGCAGCATGCTTAATGAATCGCTCTGTATATAATTTAAACCAATATTCAATTTACAAAATAATCATTAATTTATACACATATAACTACTAATGGTAATCTTATATAAGTAAAAAAGCTTTATCTTTATGAAGGACAAATTTATTTGGACCGTACTCTGAACACACTTTTATATATCTATGAATAGGTATTTAATAAGGCTATAGGTTATTCAATCGGTTTTCTCCAGTAGTGTTTCGTAAAAATGTTTTTACTTATTTCAACGTACTTTCGGGCGTCGCAGTTGCAACTTGAAACTGATAATATATCTAACACATTTAATATAAACAGTGTATATGGAAATAAGTCAATTAGGTACTTTCAATTACCGAATACGTGGACGATTGTTTTGAAAATGTGTAATCAATTTTGAATATAACTATGATATATACATAATACAGTATACCATGTAAAATGATTTTGTATTGAGTTTCGTTTATTAATTTTTAAATCAAAAGTTTATTTCGACATCAGTGAAATGAACGTTAGAAAATAGTTCTATAATACGAGTTAGTATTTATAACTATAGCTAGTTTTTTAGAAAGATTTTTAGAACATTTTTGGTGGTTGAAACTTTTGTTAATGTATGGTCTTTTATTTTCTACTATTGGTTAGTAAAATATAATTTTTTTTATTTTAAGTCTCTCTCTTCCTAAAAAAAATGTTCATATATAAACAATAGCGCTGAGGCATACTAAGTATTTAAAAAAATATATATACAAAATATTGAACACAACAAAAGTTATTGCATTTGTCGAATGTATTACAGGTATTACAGGTTTTTTGAAATGATGTCACTGTGTTTTGTATCACCAAAACAGAATGTTATTAGTTTTTTTTTATAAATATATTCGGAGTAGAACGTTTTGCTAGTGGTTTTGCTATACCTATAATATTTTTTTTTTGGGTATGTCAGCAACTTTTCAACCAGAAAACTTGCTCCAAACGAAAAAAAAGAGACCTTTTTTGTTGAATTTTTAATCTAGTTAATGCATTGAGGTGGTCACTTTTTGATTTTCCAAGGGGATCTGCATAATAATTGGGAAAAACCGGAATAAATCATCGGAAAAACAGACAAATGTTTACGGCATGCCACGACGATGTCGATTTCATTTTTTTCAATTTTCACGCATTATGTTTTCTACTAGAAATCTTGCATTAATCAAAACATTTTTGAAAATTTTTGATCAGAATTAAAAAATTTTAAATTAGTATAAATATAAGATTGTTTACCTACATACATTTCAGTTCAACTAGAAAATATCTTTATTATTTATAAAAAAAAAAAAATCATTAAAAAAACATTACCAAAATAAATAAATATTACAAATCACATCAATCGCAGATTCAAATTATAATTATGCAAATTACATACTATAAACTACTTAATCGTACATTTATAACTACCTGGGTATTTAATAATGCCCTTGATTTTGGCATTGACCATTGTGTAATCACATCCAGTGACGTAAAATATTAATATTCTGATTTATCATAACAGAATTTTAATAAAATAAAATCATATGCCCAGCATAATGCAGTAAAAGTTAAATCGGATAAAAGGTTTTTTTTTTACACAAGATAATAATAATGTTTTTTAAATTGAATTTCGGAGTACAATAAGTACCTACCCGAATATATATATTACTATTATTAAATACACGGGCTTCATAATTACACGTGAAATCTTAAGCCCTAATTTGAAAGCAACTAAGCAAGACTTGTGATAAGCTGATTAATATGACTGATGGAAAACTTAATAAAGTGTTTAATAGTTCAGGAATTACCAAAGGCAAATTTGAATTGGTAAAAAAAAAAAATGATGTACTCAAAATATAACACGTAATTTTCCATACAATAATTATGAATAGGTAAGAAAAGGTGTTTTATTTTTTTAATTTCTACTAATATTTTTACTAAAAATGATTATACTTGGAATAGGTAATAAGTACCTATTTCGTTTAAGAATAAATAAATTATATTTTTGATTTTTTATGGTGTGGTGTTAACATCTTCTTCAAACTTTACCCCAATTTGTTTTCTCAATTCATCCAGTATCTCTAGAACAATATAACTATTGTTCAAAGTAACCGTTGGTGACTCAATTAAACCTTAAAACAAAAAAATTATATAAATTCATTAAGTCCAATAAACATGTAGAGTAATTTACATTAATTATCAAACATAGATAAATACTCAAACCTTTTTTCAAACATTGTCTAACATGTTCTATTTCGTAACGCAACTGTACACTGCTTGGAAATAGTGTAGGTTTTCTTGTGACTGGTTGTATAAATTCATAATCGTTGTTGTTAACCGTTACTTTTTTCGAAGCGTTCAATGGTTCATGTAACTAAAAGAATTAAACACATTGGCATTGCTGTTTCTATTTTTTTTTTATAAATACCTACCAAATATAGAAGTTAAATTATAAATATTGAAGGAAATTAGATTATGGGAGACTGGATTTATCTTGTTCCCACCCAGTGATAGCTTTGTCAACTTTTTCACGTATTCAAAATTGACACACACAATGACCACCCTCTTGGGATTTTCTCAGTCCCCAAATGACACATACAAATTTAATCATGTTTTTTGTCACATATATATGTATATTATACAAACATAAACATAATACCATTGATTATAAATATATTGCATTTACAATCAATGATATGTATATTTTGTTCCCCAATACCTAATCAAAACTATTGAGTAGCTATAGTACACATACGACATACGCAAAGACATTTAAGAAATTTAGTCTAGAATAGAATAAAAGACACTTAAATTACTAGCTTGTTATGTGATATTATATTTTAATGTAACCTATTTTTTATAATTAATAACAGAGATAAGAGACAGTTTGATAAAGTCCGAATTTATATTCTCTTAAAAAACCTAAAATATGATGTTAATATTCTCTTAAAAATTATAAAACATTTAAAGAGACTTGTTACTATCACAACATTTTCATGTTTTAAATTTGCCAGTTTTTAACGTAATTTTTATTTAATGGGTATTCGGGAAATAAAATTATTAAACAGAAACAGAAATGTTTGAAAATTTAACGTAAGGTCTAAAAAACAAATTTGAGTTTAATGCGTCAGTTCAACAGCGTTTTTAGATCATATGATCTAAAATCTGTTAACGAAAATCGTAATAATTACGGCATTTCAAAATATATCACTGAACTTAGTTCCGAATCGTTTTTTGTTAGCAATGGTTGATCGTTGCGTACGGTAGGTATACGTACCTATACTTCTTTGGTATATAGACTGTGGCTAGTGATAATCTACAAAAGATTACAAAACATTGGAAAAACTGGTTCATAAATAAACATATATTATCATTCCATTATTGCTTTAGATATTTTGTTATAAAATATCTAATATATTGAACAGGAATACTCAGAAAATTAATAGAATTTATCTTTGATACACTTGTTCTCTGTTCTATTTTTCTGGCTAACGTCTAACACTCCAAGCCACACAATATAGTCAGTCTCACAACACTTTGGTAGAACTTAACTGAAGTCTCATTGGAATTCTTTTGTTACATAAAACAACTGACGCTTCTCTTTACTTGATCTAAATATACTGTGTTTCACATTCTAAACAAAACCACAGTTGATTTATATAAGTAAATTGGTATTACTTAAAACTATCAACTTCACCTATTGCGTCACCGTTTATTATTATAACGCTGTTTTACACTATTCCTCTAAACTTTTATTCTGTTTTGCTTCTAATTATTATCAGCCCCTTTCTTTTAAGTGCTACTTTACATTCCTCAAGTGTATTGTTAACTTATTCCAGATTTTATTCTATTGAAGCTTTATTATCTATCAACATCATGCACCATGGTACCTCCCCTCTCACCTGTTGTCCCCTTGTACATCCGAAATGGGACAATCTGCCAAGGTCTACTTTAGAACTTTTAATAATGTTTGGAATAATTATACACCAGCTGATGACCTGACACAATTCCATTTGTCTCCTCTTACGACAGGTGCCGTGGAAGTATTCTGAACCTCTCCTACAGGGAGATAATAAATAAATACGTAATTTTGTATTCGTAGCAAAACTCAATAAATTATTAAATTTAGTCTTGTTTTAAATAATTTTTAAATAGAAAATGATTTTTCTATAGATGCACTGGTTACTGGAAGAGTTAATGCTGTAAGTAGACTTGCATTTTATGTTGAAAAAATACCAGATAATCTTGAAATGTTTTGAATATTGTAATATTATACTTTTTATTAACCGTGTTAACTGAAATGATACAATTGCTATGATATAATAAATTAATTATTTAGTTATGCCACTTGCAATAAACTGGTCAGGATGTATTCAATTGTATCCAAGCTCTAAGAAGATATCCCCTTCCCTATATTTAAAGGTGTTGTTTGAGGAACATCTTAACCCTAAGATAGTCGCCATCTGTCCCTACGCATTTGACTGCCTCTGTCATGGTGTGCAGTATTAGTGTGAAGTAGGATTTTTTTTCTGAATGCCTTTATATATATCTTATTAGTAATTATTAATTACATAACAATGATGTATGTATAATGTATATTGTACACCAGTGACATAGCGAGGAGAATGTGTTGGTGTTCAGACACCCACCTTTGACTATATTTATGCCGAAAATTATAACTGTTACTATATTATACAGTTATGTGTCAGATTTCTACAAGATGTGTTGTGTAACGCATAGATAATTATTAAGTATAATATGTTGTGTGTTTGTTACATGCGCACAATAAGGTTACAAAGTTACATTTAAATACAAAATAAAAACACCCCCTTAAAAAAATCCTGGCTACGCCACTGTTGTATACAATATCATCATAAACTCATTTTTAACTTCTGAGAATATTATTATTAAATTTAATTACGTTAATAAATAATGTATTGTTTTTAAGAATTACCTTTATTGTTCCGTTAGTACCATATACGTAAGCCGAACAATCCATTTTCACTTTAGTGTGTGTAGAGATAACGGCTATTTTCCCTTTTGGATACTTGAGGATAGCAGACATATTTTCGTCTGTGCCGTGGCTGTTTAATATTCCTTTCGATACTATGGACTCAGGTTTACCGGGCCCAAAAATTGCGTTAACCAAATGTACGGTATATATACCAAGATCCAGTAAAGATCCACCTCCTACTTCCTTCTTCCTGAAACACAGATAGGTACAAAATATAAACACACTTAAGACTTGACATTTCCTATATTCTCATGCATAAAATCCAGTTGTATACATTTTAAATACTCGGATTTTAGATTCGGAGCATATAGTGAGTGATTAACTGATTTTACTATGAATTGTACATTTTTTTAGTCTGTCAACAACTTTACGACCATAAAACAACCAAACGACAAATGACTATTTCTGTGGCATTTTGGATTAAATTAGTGCATTAAGGAGGTCATTTTTTGATTTTCCAAGGGATTCGCATAATAATTGGGAAAAAAATTATCGGAAAAGCACACAAATATTTACGGGGCATCGCGACATTATCAATTTGTACGCATTATGTTTTCTACCCAAAATCATGCTTAAACCAAAGATGCTAAGAGACCTTTTTTTGTCGCTTTTTTAATTTAGGCGTTGATTAAGTAGGCATTTAGTAACTTTGGACTTTTGAATAGTTTTCATAATATATAAGAAAAGCCGGAAAAATACGTAAAATTAAAATTGATAAATTTCATTATTATTACATTTGTACGGTTTTTGTTTTCTACCAGAAATGTTGCTTAAATCGAAAATTAACATACGACTTTTTTTTGTTTCATTTTGAATTTAGTTGGTGAGTGTGAAAGTTGTTTTTCATTTTAGTTCAGTTTTCTTAATAATTGAGTCAAACCAAAAATAAATGTAAAAAGAACGGGAAAGTTTACGGAATAATGGTTTTATTATTTTCAATTTTGTTTTTTATTGTAATTTAGTTAAAATTACTCGTAGTCTCAACATTTTAAAATGCCACTCATTTTTTCGTTTTTTAGACGTGGTCAAAATTTCAAAGTAATTTTAAAATACTTCTGAGTTTTTTATATACAGCTATTTTATATATGTAAGTTTTTTTACATAGCTTTTATTATTACCTATTGGATAAAATTGTTTAACTAAACAAAAAATTTAACATGAAGTACATGAAGTTAAAATATAAGTTATGCTTAGTGGTCAAATAAAAAAGTAGAATGTAATGTAGTATTTTTTTTTGTACATAAGTTTTTTGTTTAAAATGTTGACGAACATAAAGGCATTTCACTCAGAATTGTTTTTTATTAGCAATGGTTTATCGTTGTTTACAGATATAAATTAAATAACTTTACCAATAACCTTCTCAAATTTCTACCAACAACAGTGGCATATCCGTCCCCAGTATCAGATATTTTTTTTGTTTGCAATTTAGCATTTAATGTTATAAAATAATTTGTGTAATATTCCAAATAGCATTAATATCAAAACAAATAAATTATTTGATATCGTATAGTTTTATAATTTAATGATTTGAGTACATAATTATTTTACCAAATTCGTTCGACATTCGATATAGGTATACCGAAGTTGGCCTGTACGTTTAAAACTTCACCAATAGTACCATTTTGTATTTCTTCGAGTACTTTTTGGAATGCTGGTGTAAAATAACTCCATAAAGCTTCCATAAGAAATAATTTTTTTTCTTTTGACATCTAAAAAATATAATTTAATATTTATAATTCGTTATAATAATGATCAGACTTTTTAATTGTTACTTAAAGTTAACAAAATTTGTTACCTTTATTAATTCATCGAGTTGTTTCGCATTGATACAAAATGGTTTCTCGCATAATACGGGTTTGCCGCTCTCAAGCATAAGTTTTGTCAACGAATAATGTTGATGGTTAAGAGCACCGATATAAACAATATCTTTAACATAGTAATAAACAAAGTAATTTAATTCCTAGCATACATTTTAATATAGTTTAATATACAAATTGACAATAACGGGTTCAAGGGGGGCCCAAGTTCCCTCTTGGCAGTTATATTATATTTTTAGTTGTAATAATATGAGTTAATAATGATTATAAATCGTCGTTCTAATTGCGGTTATACCAATTATTGTGAATAATGATAGTCGATAAAATTGATACTTGATTGTAATCTCATTTGTATTTTATATTTAGTTTTCATTGTTCAAAATTAATATTGAAAATAATGTTGCCCCCAGCCCAAAAATAAAATCTATATCCGTCCCTGCAAAGTGATATTTAATAAACATAATATAATGTACATGATATACAGAATGATTCACTAAACGTGCTCACTTCATCTGTTTGGATCAGTTTTGCATACATTCAAATTATGATTTTTGGAATTATAGATTCTGAGTGAAGTGAGGAAGCTTATAGTTTTACAAAGATGATTTTTTTTTTCTGTGCACAACTTTTCTACCAGTAATTTTGCTCCAACTCATAATAATAACAATGTTTCTAAAAGGAAATTTTACTAAAGAGGTACTTTAAAGGGTTAATTTTTCGATGGAAAAATGTAGAACACTGGGAAAATTGGTACAACATTAGACAAATATTATTAAAGATAATAAAATCTATTTAATTATTTTTTACTATAAAATAACATATATTGTTGACAAAGTATCATTATCAACTGAATTCCGCTAAGAATTGTTTATGTGTAAACAATGGTTTATTGTTGCTTACAGGTATGCATTAAATCTATAGTTTATATATATATATATATATATATATATATACTTTACTATAAATTACATATTCTTTAACAGTGGCTGCAACCGTCCCCATTATCCTATGACGTTTTTTTAAGTATATAGTTAAAGCCGATATTTTTGAAACTTAACATTACAACGTTTAAGGAGTATCTTGTGGTGATACCAACTTTGGTTTTTAAATGAGAACCTATATTGAAAATTTCATAAATAGACGAAATATTACTTTAAACACATATTTATGTCAGCATTTTTGATTTCCGTCAACCCATTAACGAGATATTCCACTTTTAAGTTTAAGTAGGGAGGAATAGTGAAGAATCTATGTATTTAAAAATATCGGCTTTAATACTTAAAAATTCCAAAAATCAAAATTTGAATACATGCAAAATTTAACAAAAAAAAATGAGGCGAGTACGCTTAGTATATCATCTTGTAGGGATATGGTACTATATACATATACAATTTTTACCTACCGACATTAGGATCGTTTCCAAGTTCCTCGTATGTACCGTAGTACGTAGGAATTCCATGATCATCGGCGAAATCTTTTGCCCTTGATTTATCTTTTGCAGCTATGGCTACTACTTTATGATCTCCGGCCGACAGTGTTTCTAAAGCTAGAACGAAATCATAGGAAATTTTGGACGCACTCAATATTCCCCATTTTGTTGCCATAGTTCCTGCAGTCAACAATATTTAATATATTTATATATTGAGATCATATATTATTCTATTGAAATATTATGTCGGTATGTATTTAACAAACTACTAAATATGAGACAGGCGTCACAATAAGATTGAAAATAGGAAAAATTATATCTCCACGATGATAGGTAATTTAGAACATAAAATTTTATAAATAAAAATAGTCTAATAGATGACACTACGATAGTATCGAATTTCCATTACTAGTACACAATATATCTATTAGACAAAAGTAATTCGATTTTTCGAAAAAGGTTTATTTACCTACTTAATATTTTTGAACCTCTAAATATGTATATCGTATATACTATATATCATTTAAACAAATTCAATATCGACGAGTTGTATACTTGTATACCTACTTAATTATTTAAATTATAATAATCTTCTACAATCAAGGGTTGGAATTACAAACAAATTAAGAAACTGAAATGTATATAATTATTAATATAGGTACCTATATCATGCATATACGACATAGTAAATAATTAAAGGGATTCTGAAAACAAGTAAAACAAAGTACAAACGCTACATTTTTTCAGTAGGTACCTAAATGGTGGCTAAATATAAAATGACAGAAACTATATTATGTGACGAGCACATTGTTTTTTTTTTAACTGTTGATATACCGATACACCTACATAGGTAGGTACAGTTAATTAACTATTAATGTTTGTTTCTAACTTCATTATTAATTTATATTATTTTAGATTCTCAGAAAAGTGACGAATTTTATTAGTTTTGTAATAATGTTTATATTTTGCAAGTTCAAAATCGAGATAGAGTTGAACATATCTGAAAAGTTTGATCTGGAATCCTTATAGATTTTTTTCTATAGAAATATAAATAGATAAAATTCTATTTGTATCTTTACCAAATCTCCAATATAATATTTTTTTATAAGATGTTTCATGTTGACTTTTAAGAAAATCAATTATTTTTTACAACTTCGATGTTTTACAAAATAATCGAAATATCTAAATACGAGAATACAATATCATATAATTAACATCAAATTTTGTTTTAATAATTGAAGTCTATGTTCTTTAATACTGTTGAATTTATTGGTTTTTTATAATAAATACACATACTAAAATTATAATAACTTACTAACTTAACCTATCAAAATATTGTGATACATCAAATATATATTTGTCAAATAACAACCAAATGCTGGCAGAAATAGTTTTTTTTTTCTAAATTATATAAATTTTGCTGCTATCACTTTCAATAAAAAATAATTTAAATATTCGTTCCATCCTACCAGCCCTGCGATAATCTAACCTTGAACAAAGCACCTCAATATTTTTAATACAAAGCATGTTGATAGTTCAAAAATCACCAACACCATTTACATTTACATTTAACAGCAATATGCTAAGTGTCTCATGAAGTATCCTATTACGATATCTCTTGAAATAATAAAGATAATAATTAAGATAAATTATGACTTAAAAAGAGATGACTATAAATATTTATATTTTAATTGAATTCATGTATGAATTCACATTTTTTGGTTTCAACTTTTGGGTTTTATTAACTTCATGATTTTTAGTAGTTTTTTTGATTTACCTACAGACAAATAATAGAGTAGGTACCTATTAAACATAATGGTATTTTGGTATTACTCAAAATGTATTATTAAACAAAACTTATCAAAAAATAAGATGAGGTGATTTCAAAATACTACTACGGTATTAAATTATACACTATTTTTTTCGGAACTAAAACTATAGTGAGAATCTCAGCATACGAATGCGGAGTAAATTAAATAAATTAATAGGTACTTACTAATAGATGTTACCTATATAATCTTAAATCACCGATTTATGTTGCAAAAAACTATACGAAGAACTAGAGCACTATAACAGTAATAAATATAATATTAAGTAATACGTAAGATCGAAATGGGTTTGTTGACTATAGATATTAAGAAATTACTAAAAAGAGAAACGAGTATTATCATAGATAAGAACTTCTTATTAAACAATTTTATCTCAATCAATATTATATTAGTATAAATTAGAATGTTTTTTTGTTAATTACCCATTGACCTGGCAAATGTAGGTTTATCGTTTGTTGAGATTATACCGAGAGTAATGTGGTGTTTTGAGCGTATAAGAATGCATAAATATATATAATGAGGTAATAATATCAGTACATTGTTTCTATTCGTCAACTTATAATGGTTATATTATGATATGTTATATGATTTTACAGTGAAATTTTATATTATTTTAAATTAACATGTTACTTCATGCTCGAGACTTGTGTTTAATTTTCAAATTATAATTTAATTACCTTAACAAAGATTTGAGATATAGGTAACACCTTATCATTTCGCATTGAATTATCGTTCAAACACTTTCAATTACGAGTAGGTAAGAGATGAATGATAAATAAACACGAAATCAACCGAATTATACTCCTATATACCTTATAACCATTCTTCTAGATTCGAGTTTTTATAGATCTTTATATTTTAATGGTCTTTAGAGCGATATAGTTATTGCGAATCTTCATAAATACTTCTGCGCTGTTGTCAGGCCATGACGGCGAATTTGGACTAAAGTGGTAGATTTTTAATATTTGGGAAAAGGGTCGGAAGAGAAGAATAAGAAAGATAGATATTTATTATCTTCGGTCTCAGGGAAAAAGTGCTTCATTCTATTTTTGACATTTGTTTTTATAAATTTATCTTATGCATTTTTCTTTCTTTTAAATTTTGATCCAAATAGCATACGTATATGTATAACACATGTTATACTGAAAATTAAGATAGCTTAAGTCGCTATAATGTACCTTTTGTATAATTAAAAGGCATGTCATGTTAGTAATTATATGGATTTGGTAAACCATTTAAAATTCCAGCATTTAGGTTAGGTCATTTAGTAATTATACTATTAAGTTATTTTAAGAATTTTCAAAATTGAATTTGTGTTTGTATTGAAACTTATGCAACATCGCCTTTCTTCCATGGGACCAAATACCCATACATTAATTGTATTTAATGAAGTGGAAAATTAATAAACTTTATTAAATACGAGTTTTTTTATTTTAATTAAAAATTTTTTATTTTCATTTATTTACAATCTATAAAATAAGTATAATCAGTAAATCTGATAGCTAAATTTTACAGTAACATTGATGTTGGAATAGGAATGCTTCCAGCAGTATCACCAGACAAGTTAAGGGATATTCTTAGGTATATTTATCGATAAATAGTAAATAATTTTAAATACTATAAGGGAGGTTATTATTAGTAACATACATTTTAAACTTATAAATATATATTGCTCAACTTGCAAATAACCAATTTTGTGTAGACGTAGTCTACATTTAGAAGGTAGGTTCAATTTTAAAACAACTCATAAGGACAAAATAATATTTATACATGAGATCAAAACTTAAGTACAGCTATAATAATAATAATAAATAATAATTAATAGTATTATACATGAACCGTTACAATATTGAATGATGGCAAATATAATACATTATGATTAAGCGTTCGGCATTGAATATGTTTGAAAAAAAAAATCATTGTATTACAATACAAAACGACTCGATTAGATGGCGTGGAAAAATAAAAATAATCGGTTTAGAATTTCAACAGGAGATGTTTTCGGTGAGAGCGGCCGGCGAACACATTGCTATGTCGTCGCCAGAGCCGCTGCCACCGTCTGGGTCTGGGGCAGTGACGGCACCGGTATAGTCTTGAGCCGGTGACATTGGCGCCGGACTGCAGACTGATGACGCCCCGGACGACGGGCTGTGCGGTTCGGACGACGATGTCTGCACGGAAGCGGCTGCGGCTGCCGCTGCGGCGGCCGCGGCAGCCGGCCACGATTGGTTGGCGGTAATTATCCGCTGTGACAGGGCCTTGTGCACGGGCGATTGGTAAGATGACGACGGTGGCTGGGCCGCGTGGTGGTGCCACGGCAGGCTAAGTAGGAACGCAGACGCGGCCGCTGGATTGAACACAGCTAAATTGGGCCAAAATTGATCGGGCGTCAGCGGAAATGGCAGCGGTCCTCCCATCGCCGGAGGCGGCAAACACTCGTTCCTGAACACTACACAGATACCATAATTAATCATTATAATATACCATATTCAGAAATTATAAAGTACATTTCACCGTCCCCTCTCCCATTCCAAAAATTCAAATTTGTTTTATGTCAATGTTTAAGCATGCAGTATAAACATAAGTGTATTGTACGACCGGTTTTGAATTTAAAAAAAGAGCTGATATTGGGAATGGGAGTGGCCACTGTTGTAGATGAGAAGTTGGGAAGGTAGGATACATAAGGTTATTTCATTTATATCTGTAAGTAACGATAAACCATTGCTTGACGAAAGGCGATTCCGAGCGTAGTTCGGTAATACAAAATTTGAAGTGCCGTAATTTGTTTTTCGATTTTCGTTTAAATTAGATTTCAAAACGCTTAAAAAAAATAAAAAATCGTTCGATGACTTTGGAAATTTTACCACGTCTAAGTAAATCCAATATAAGTATTAATGCCAAGTTGCAAGTATCTACGTGTATTTATAACCGAATAACAGCAAAAAACCTCCCAAAAATTTAAATCTCTTAAAAACTCAAAAGTGGCTCAAAATGTTTGGCGATGATACCGTAAGAATGCAAATCAAAAAGGTAACAAAAATGGTATCTTGTGATTTTTTGATTATATCATTTTTTTTTTGTTAGAAAACGTCGTCCGTGTTTTTATAAAATAATGAAATCGTGAAATTGTACATTTCCCTAAGTTTTTTCCTACTTAAGTGCTTTTATTTAAAAAATAGCATCAAAAATCAAAAGATGACATATTTTTAAAGTACCATCTAGACAAATTGAGTTCTCAGAAAAAGTGCTACAATTATATATTGGACCAAGTTTACTAGAAAAAAATGTGTCTATAGTCTAGAAAAAAAAATAAATAGCATTGTTAAACCAATAGCTCTCTCATTACGCATGAAATCTAAAATTCATCATCTGGTATATCATATTCAAAATGTAAAACGCGACTAAATATAAAAAATTAAATGAAGGAAATCTTTTATTCTCAAAAAATATAATTTTTTAGCTCAATATTCTACAGGCTTGAATGTATTCCATTAAATAAACATAATTATCAACACGATCTCAATATTATCTATAATATAGCCCTGTAATGTAACTGTAATAAATTTTATATGGTTAAGACAAATAGACATTTTAAAATAAGATATAAAGAACACATTTCTGAAATAAAATTAAAAAAGACTGTCCCTAATTCAAATTTCACTAAACATGTTTTAGAAAATAACCATAATATAAGTTTTGACATTAATACAGACTTAGAAATATTAACTATCCAAAATAATTTTAACATAAATTCAGTTTTAGAAGAATTACACATATACAATGTATTAAAGAAAAATAATTTTAATAATATTTTAAATGTTCAAATCGATTTTAAAAATATATAACTAACAAATCTATGTTTAATAATAACTAATTTAAAATAATCTCTCCTGTAAAAATTAATTATTTTTATTTTTTATGCGAAACGACCAATTTGTACAATTTTCTTTTTCTATGTATTCCTTCATTTAATTTTTATATTCAATCGCGTTTAACATTTTGACATCTGTGATATGCCTGATGATAATTTTTTTATTCGAAACCAGTCGTATAATACACTTATAATAATACACTAGGTGACTATAATCTCATGATTATATTGCTATTTTTTTTTTATTTTGACGTTACAACGATATTTTGTTTGATATCGAGAATGATGTATAGGCATCAACGTGAGCAGGGGGACGATAGGAGGCTATACTTTTCTTATTTGTTTAAAAATACAACAATTCCATAATTTTATTTTAATTGGATATTTGTTAAATAATTTTATCTTCAATATATATTACAGCCAAGTTAAAATGATAGAAACATGATTTATTGAATTATTGTTTTTTTTTTTTATCCGGATTTTAAAATCCATTGTTGAGTTAGGTATAACAAAAGAAGTTTGTACAATTTACAATCATGAATCGTGATTATTATTCACTGCATCCACACCCATTGAAAGTTCCTGGGCACACCACTGCGTATAGATGTACCTAATATGAAATCAAATACAATTTTATTTTATTAAGACGCCCTCTAACGGTTTTTCGTAGGTTTTTTTTAGTTTTAATACCGCCGTGATAAACTAATGAAATATTAGGCATAACGCTGCCAGAAAACCGCTTCACATTTGAAGGCGTTAAATAAGCCACCCATCACCCCCGTGCCTATATGAAAAATAATGATTTTTTTTTTTAACGGCAGATGGTAATTCGTTAATCGTTAATAACACTAATGGTAACGCCGTTTTAAATCTAAAAGGAGGTGGGAAATTTCCAATACATTATAGTTTTCAACCTATATTATTATGGGTATCATAGCGTTCATTTGAGCATTAAAATATATTATATACGTCGTAACCCCAATAATAATAATAACAATAATAATAAGCTATTGTTAAAAACCACGTTAGAATAAAATTATATTAAACACGAGTATTCGAATTGGATACTCCTATATTTTAATTAGGTTGTTTCGGTCTTAATCGGTCCAAAATTATTTTTCTTTTATCGATCGTATGGATTATATATATATATATATACACGAGTGGCGAGTATAAAGTTTTGAATGATCAATATTATATAAAGATTCCGATCAAAATCCGTGATTTATTAGTATGATTACTATAATTATTGTGAAATATCATACAGGTACCTGTCATTGTATAGAAATAGTTTATATAGCAGGAGTACCTGCCTATTAGGTTTACCGGTAAGTGGAACGAATTGTATTTTAAATTCCGACTATTTGCTCCAACATTTATAACAATTATAATAAAGTTATCAAAATAATTTAGACCCTTATATTATACAACGGACATTGAACTTACATGTGTGATCAGGAATGTATGGATTTGATTCTCTGCCCATTGATTTTTCTCGTTTTCTCCATTTAGCTCTACGGTTTTGAAACCATACCTTAATAATAATAATAAAAAAATAAAACAAAACAACCATTATAATATGTATTATGTACGGCACGCATGCACTATGCGCAAGACATTATATTATTATGTATTGGTTTTATAATAATTGAAAAGTATTTATAAAAACAGCTTAAAGAAAAAGAAAGTAAAGTGATTTTTTTTCTTTCGAAATAATAGGAGTTTTACATGAATTGTTTTTAAAATTGTATTTTATTATTTTTATTCTTACGATATTAAAATAATAATATAATAAGTTAATTGTCGGAATTCATTATTTCTTTAGTAATTTATATAGTTTCCTTAAAAATACAATAATACTCTGTGATCTGGAATGAATAGAAAAATGTTCTCGTAATTTTGTATTTGTTAGTTATTAAAATTCTGATGAATGCATTTTAAAGTTCAAAATATGGGATTAAAAATTAGATTTGTATTATTTATCTGTCAATTTATAAATTAGTACATTCTATATCTATTTCTCAACAACCTTATAATAAGATTCTTAATTAGATGATATTAAACAGTATAACAATTATAGCCCCTACACTAGATTTTAATTTTTTGTCGTATTTTCTCCGAAAATAGAGACTATTGCAGTTTATCAACTGAATTATTTTTATATATTCCCCCCGCTACTTTTGTGCATTACTGGTGGGTCCATTTGGATCAAATGAGCTCAAACTCAGAAATTGGCGTTCTTTTATAAGAGGATTGAGGTGACACACGTTGAGTTGAATTTTAATATACGAATTGAATGAATATGAGGGTTTTTCTAACCTTTAAATATCATTACAGTATGTCCAAATGAAGCCGGAGGAATCTTATTTTATATAATATGTAGAATGCATTAGATCAAAGATGTGTCTTTTGAGGGTATATAACTTTCAACCCCCGTCCCCACCATTTTTGTGTTCAATTTCGTCATTTTTTTTTTTATGTAGTACAGTTATAGTCAAGGCCGTAATCAAAAATTAATTTCGAGGGGGTGGGGGGGGGGTGTTAAAACTTAAAATATGCGGTGTTCTAATTTTATTGTAATATCGTGTATGTAAATAATTTACCTATAATATAATATCAATTATTGATATAGTAGATAAGTAGAATAATATAATATGAACAATTTCGGCGGAGGGGATTAAACTCCAAACACCCCTTCCTCCCTCAGGTACAACTTTGATTGTATTAATATAGTATAGTATTGTATTGCTATATAATTTTCGGTTATTAACTATTGTTCAAAAATGTTCTACAAAGAATATTTCTATAATGCAAAATGGGCGGGGGAAGGAAATTCTGACTCCAGTAACGGAAAAAGTACGGCCGTACTACTCGTACATGATAATATATAATACACGGGTAGATTATTCCTCAATTACGTACATAGAAACGGATAAACTTCATTAAAATACGAAGTTCTTGGCCGTAGGACACGAACGGTTGCGTCGGAGATTGTTTATTGCGCGTATAATAATAATAATAATAATAATAATAATAATATGTATCATAATTAATTTAGTTTGGCTTAACGGCGCGTGTGCTTGGAAAAGAAATAATAGTTAAGAGGGTAAGTATATATATATATATACACATATATAAAAGCGTATACGCGGAGAGAGAGAGAGAGAGAGACGGCGAGGAAAAAAAATCCTTTTTTTATTGGCCAGGTTAAAATATTGACAATACACTTAAAACGCGGAGTTTAATAATAAACCGGTGGAAGTTTCGGCACCCAAAGGCCATTGTAGGACGGCGGCAACAACGGCGTCGGCGTCCGTCTATGGACCGTCGCGCGCGGAGGAGGGTTAATGCTCTCTATTTGGACGTCCGATTGGGGTTGATTGTGCGAGCCGCGTGCGTACGAGAGGGTGTGTGTGTGTTGTGCAATACAATGGGGACTCTCCCCGTGCATATAGACCGCGCCGCGAACAATGCACTTAAATGATCGTTAGGAAATTAGAGAGATGTTAAATCGGTTGTCGAGAAATTGCACCCCAATTAACTTGTAATTCATTATCGGGGAGCCGGCGCGCCGCCGGGTTTTAAGTCCATCTCAATTGGTTTATTGAATCGTTTAAAGAGCGAGACAATCGACGGCCTAGGCAATAGAGAAAAAGAGTAGAGAGAGAGAGAGAGAGAGAGAGACAACGCGAGTGAGAGTGAAGGAGGGAGTAGAGATAACACGTATATAAACTGGGGATTTTGTATCCTCACTCTCTCTCTCTCACTCACTCACTCACTCACTCACTCACTCACTCACTCAATCTTTTTTTTTCCTACCGTCTTTGTGTCCGCTAAGTGTTCTGCGGTACACAATTAGCGCGGTGTTTTTGTGTGGCTGTAAAGCAATAATAAAAAAAAAAATCTATTAATCTCCTTCCATTGTTTTCGACTGCTTTCGGAATTATTATTAAGTCTCGCGTCGCTATATACGACGTGGTGGATTTCATAATTAAGCTGTTACACGCGCGATTCCGGAACAAAAGTATAATAGTATATAATATTGCAGTCATCGTATACGCGAGTAAACCCCTATATATACGCACAATTAAGGGGACCCGAAACGGAACCCCGAATTGGCGACCGAAAAAAGAAGAATCGTATATGCCATTATATTATAATATTGTATTTTTAATTTCGAACCCGTAAAATTACGTCGTACAGGTACATCTGCACATTACCACCGTTAAAAAGACGAACGGGATTGTTTTACTATCTACGGCTATTATAATATGCATACTAATATTGGTTATTGTATAATCGATTTTATATTGCTGTTCGCCATATAATGTTGTACTATCTACCCAATTAGTACAATAATTACAATATTTTATTGTTAAATAATAGATTGTAAAGCGGCGCTGTATTCGTACGGCGTCTATAGATGTGCAAATGTAATTAAATTAGAATATGAATATGGTTTTCGAAATCATATTTCAATTTAACAAAGGATGTCTAATAGTGTCTACAATAAATTTCCTCACTCGATTCTACATAGTATTTATTTTTACATAAATTATATTTGATAAACGTAAATATTCACTATACTGTAACCCTGATTGTGTTACAAAATATTGCACAATCAGGGGCGGATCCAAAAATTCTTCATGGGAGGGGAGCGTAGAGCAAGATTTACGATAACGCTATGCGAGCTAGTATGTGCCACAGAGGGGAAAATACCGCTCCATTTGATTCGCGTCTGAACACAATATTATAAAGAGAATTAAAATTTGTTTTTATAATTATTCGGTTAAACTTATAATAATCAATTCTATAAGTTTAATATTATTTAAAAACCAATATAATAACTTTAATCGCAATAATTATTATTTCCCATCTTAAACGGCACGAAGAATTTTACCTGTACTCTGGCTTCACTGAGATCCAGTCGCAAAGCGAGTTCTTCTCTGGTAAACACATCGGGATATTGAGTTTTCTCGAATGCTCTTTCTAATTGATGCAATTGGTACGTGGTGAACGTTGTTCTACTGCGTCGAACTTTGCGTGGTTTGTCCTCTTCATGTTCATCAGATCGATGTAAAGATGAGTCAGTCCCACTGGCGGCATATAAAGCATCCAATTTGGATTGACAATGAACACTGGTGTTATCTGTGAAAAAAATTGTTGAATTTAAAGATTATATAACTGTTATAGTATACATAGCATAAACAAACAAAAAATTAAATTAAAGATAATTATAGTAAAAAAAAATAAGAATAAGAATATTATTGTAGAGATTACATGTTATAGACACGTGTTATAAGTAGATTTTACTTGTTAGCTAAAACGTATTCCATTTCAGTGTAATCGCTCTTTTATGTTCGTCGTCAGTGATGGATGAAACCAGTTAGTTTATAATACACTGTGTAGAATAATAAATCGTTAAAAACGAATAAACAATTCTGAGCAGAGTAGTACATATATATATATATATAAATAGTTCTTCCTTGTTACCAAGGTAACCCACAAATCAAGAAAAATTTATCAAAACAAATTTCCGTTTTTCCCAGAAGTTAAGAAATTACAACGAAAATCAAAAAATGATCGCGCCTCAAACTAGACAAAGTTGAGATTTATTTAATTATTTTGACAAAAATTGTAAATATTGTTACGACATTTAAGAACCGAATTTCGTTCAGAATCGTAATTAGTTAGCAATATTTTATCGTTGCGTACAACTAATAAAAATTAAGTCCCACAACTTCTCAACTATAACAGTGGCACACCCATCAGCATTCAGCAGTGTCAGCTTTTTTTCTTTTTATACGAGTATATTTATTTAACTGTTTTGTTACAGATTTAACTAATCGTCATCGTTTATGTCGAGAGAGAAAAACACGTGAAACAACGAGAAGGTATCCATGTGTAAAACAACTAAAAGAGCCGTCATTGACTGTTATTGCCGTCGTATTATTATACATTACGAATTACGATGATATTATAATATAACGTGGGCTTATTACCATGATATTGTTGTGCTGATGTTCTCTTGCGGGGTCCTGTTACCCTATTCGGTTTATTATTATTATGTAGTACGAGGGGCGCGATTGACATCGTCGCGGTATAATAATATATACGCTGATACTCCGCGGGTCCGGAGAAAAGGGTTGACGAAAAAAAAAAAAAAACAAAAAATTCGCAACAATCTTGCCTATAGTTATTATTACAGAATATCTGTAATTGTAGAACTTTGGTCCCGGGGAAAATGGGCTTCAGTCAATATCGTATATGAGTAGTCAAATCTATTAATTTTCATTATCACCGACTATGTCGGTTCACAAAAAAAGGGGGCCTTTCCCCCAAGCGCCGTACCGCTTATTCTTCGTCGTCCCCGGTCAATTGTTCCTCGCACCTCCCCCCCCCCGTATGAAACGTTGCTCCGGGTCGGAAACACAGTTGGCCTAAATGCAGTTAGGCGGGCAGGTACATACAGCGAACACGCGAACGGTATAAATAATAATATGCGATTTTTGCCACAGGTACCAGCTATACGCTGCAGATATTATACCGTCGGATACCTAATTACCTATATTGTGTGCGAATAAACGGCATTATAAGACCGTTGTTGGCTGCAGCATTTTGTTTATTATCATTATTATTATATATATTATATTATATACTAATAATCGAGCGTATTAAAACGGTCCTAAGCCGCTTATACGCGAGGTTTTTTTTTTTTTTTTTTATTTGTTTTGTTATTGCGCGTTGATTGTATAATGCACCCCTCGCGTCCCGCCGCCGTAAGCGTGTAATGTATGTAATAATCGGCTTACAAAATATTCGGTTTCCGAATCGCGTACGTATGCGTATCATGACGTGCAGCGCGCCGCTCTTCCGTCCCTGCAATAAACATATAGCGCACGTGTTTTATACGCGTATACACCTACGTATTTATATATATACACACATATACGTATATACGTATAGAACGTTTACGGGCGCATGTATACGTATAATATTGTACGCGGGTGTATGTGCGCACAGCGTATACGCGGCATAAATAATAATAATAATTACACGCAAAATATTATAATATTATAATATTTTATTTCCGACGGCGGCGTTTCGAAATGTCTGCGTGCGCGCAACAGATACGGAATGTACGTGCATACGTGTACGTACGTGGATACAAATCCGTTTTACACCCATTGTATACATGATAATATTATGTATAAAGGAGGCAGTCGGCGGGCGCGCCGGCGGTGTACCACTTGACGTCCGTTAAAATCCCATGTGTTTCTCCCGACTCTCCCCGTCCCTTCCGGATTTATAGTACAATATAGTATATACCTACCGGGTCGTGTCTTCACGGCCGCGTTGTTCAACTGTTATACACATAATATTATATATATATATAGCTAACCCCCTACCCCCTCCTCTCCACAACTAGCCCCGCGCACTGTGCAAGCTCCGACAGCCTTTCTCGCACAGTACGTATGATAATAACAATACGGGCATTAAACGCGGAAATAATAATATTTAACAACGCGCGCGCACACCATCCGCGAGTGCATGTAAAACATCGTTACAAATGATTAATACCTACATACGCGCATACAACGGAAAAATGAAAAAACCACGAGTAAACGCGTCCGTAATAACGTTAATGTTTTTCCGGAACGTAATATTATTCAGTTACGAAAAGTTCGGACGGCGTAACAGCCGACGTTTGTCTTTTGACAAGCATATATACGGGTATTCAGCGGCGGATCCGGATCTTTTTCAAAGGGGAGGGGGGCACGTTATTTATATTTTTAGTAAATTAACTATATAAATTACATAAATCAATACTGTAGTCCGTTTACAGGGGGGGGGCACGTGCCCTTGTGACCCCCCCTGGATCCGCCACTGCGAGTATACAATACTATATAACACGTATAGTAATATTCGTATAGTAATGTTCTCGCCATCCACCGCCGTTAGTCCGTTTATTTTTTTCAATATCCCGCCGTCGTTGTAGTACTAATGAAAACTATTTCCATATACATATACTACCATCATTCATTTGTACATCGTGGACAGGCCACCGATTTTTAGTAATAACTATATTACTGTGCAATAAACAATATGCATATCAAACAATGTTGAGTGTGAAAGAGGTGAACCGGTGAGCTGTTGAAAGTTTCAAAAAATGTCTTTAATAAAGTATCATCGGGTGAAAATTTCGCGCATTTTTGGTATCTGCGAAATGATATAATCCGAGCATTTTTACTAGAAAAAAATTCTAAGAAGTATAACGTATAACTAATATATCTAAAAAATAAAATTAAAAAAAAACCGGGAAAAAATGGTTGCAACAAGATATATGTTTATTTTGTGATTCAGTAAGAAGTAACCGTACACGCGAGTGACCTGCAATTTTTACCAATAATTTAGGTATGTTACCATATTTGTCTGGCCGTGGTAATGTGCAGTTAATATTACCAAAATATTTTGGCTTTTTCTCGAGTTGGGTATTTAATTTTACAGGACGACCGGTAGCTCTTTATTACCTTTATTGGCTATAATTAAACATTTTAAACCAATGATAAATAATCGAGTTTGAAAAACGACTTTGAGCAAAGCACAAAGGTGAGTATGTGTTTAAAATGCTTCGAATTATGTTTTTCAAAATAAATGGATAGGTATATTACTGTGTAGCTAAATAAACAATTTTAAGCAAATATACTAATTGCTCTTTTGGAGGTCGTAAGAATTAATGAAAGACGTTACCTACCTACTCTTTAGACGTTAAGATGGGCAAATAAATGAATAATAAACGAAATATTGTTCGATTGATGGTTTAGAGAATATTTGTTTGGTACTAGATTGAAAAAAAAAGTCAAAAAATAATATAGTATATAAGTATGTTAATTTGAAGTAAAGTAACATACTTATATACTATATGTATGTTCTTCAAATTTACATATGTTTTTATAAAAATAAACGTACCTACAATTGTAAGACTAACGTTGTTTTTTACACTAAACCGAACATATGTGTGTAATTACACAAAAAATATAAAAATATAACATAACACAGCTAGATAAATAATAATACAATATTGTATATTTTTTATTCATAGCGTTGAAATACATAATGTAGTTATAATCTGTATAATATATTATATAAATATGAAAATTATCTGTTTAATTTTTGGAAAATTAAAATTCATCCAATAAATAAATACGAATATACTATAGTTATATTATATTTATTATATAGTAAATAATAGGTATAATGACTAAGCTATCAATTATAAATATATATTTATTGTAAAATTTAAATTATCGTGTTAATTTACTATAGTTGCAAACTGGGCTTTTTAAAAATAAATACTTGTTTGTATTTTAGCCAGAAGTCACTGCATTTTTATGATATTTTATTGAGGTGCTAATAATAAATGTTGTATTTGGTTTGACCATTTACAAATTAAAATACATCTAATTCAAGAATAATAATTTGTAGTAGTTTTGGAAAAATAATTTTCCAACGAAAGCATATGAACTTTATGGACAATATATTGTTTTCAATACAAATATTTTAATAATTTCAAATAATATTTCATGTAAACAGAATCATTAATTATACTAGTATTAGTAATTATAATCAATATAGAATGTTAAATTCAAAATTCAAAATGTATTACGTATTAAAATATATTATGGTTTTGAAGTTTTAAACGTAAATGCATATGTACTACGTATTTATGTATCAACACATAATAGGTATTTATCGTATAATACTGCACATGAATAAGAGTATGACGCAGGTAATAATAATGATATAGGCGTGTACATATTATTCGACTTAAACTCATTACAGTATTAGGGTAGACTAATCAATAAACATAATATTGCTAATTGGGAATATAATAATAATTATTATTACGAACATTGGATACCCTTCGCGTACACATGTAGGGTCAGCGGCTATTTATTTTGACTTTTCTTCTTACATAGACATTTGCAGGAATTTGATTACTATAATGATTTCGAGGGAGGTAATGGACGCAATCGCCTATAATAAAAACGCAGGTGACATGTGCAAATTTTTATTTTCCGGAGTAAATAATTGAAATTTCGTGTATAATGCACTGTAGGATTTGACAATGCACCAATGTATGCGAATAAATAGGACACTACATGGTTACAGACCGAATTCAACTCATTATTACCATCATATTACGATGGCTTTATTTAAAATTTATTAAATTTTCGAAAAATGCGGATTTTTTTTTCTTTTCAACTTTATCGGTGCTTTTAAACTCGTGCCTAAATATTGATACGCGATACCTAGCAATACAAAATTACTTTATTTCATTTTAGTTTAGTTTTATTATATTATAATGTCTAAGTCTTCTCATTAATTGTACTGTTGGGCTTCTGCCCGTTTTATTTTTATTTTTTAATAAATCATTATTATTATTATTAAATTGTACACATGGTATATGCTGCATACCTATAATATTGTATTCATACGTTTTTTTCGAGTACCTATAATAATACTGTTGTCTTACCGTTTTTCGACGGAAGAGTAGTGCCGAGAATTTGATCGATGCTGTATACGTTCCTGGTCGATTTGGTGGTATCCATAATGCCGCGTGTTTTTTTTTTAAAATTCGTTATCACAATATTGAACCGACAACGACGACGACGCGCTTTTGAAACTGTATGAATACGTATAAGGGGAATCCGTGATCAGTGGTCTGGTCCCTGTATCACGTCCGTGACTACTGAATGACACATGGTTGTGTGGGTCCCGCCGAGTCGAAGGGACCGACCGGCAGGCGCGCGCTATCTCACCCCCTCCCTGCACGCGTTATTGCTCACGCGGCAAACCGCCGTTTGGGGTGGTTTCTGCCAGAGGGCGGATGCGCGCAGCCACGACCGCCAATCCCATTGGGCACGTCGCCCTACCCACGTGCCCTGCGCCCCGTATAATAACCACGCTAATGATTCTGGTATAAACGCGCGTTAATGAGAATAATATAATATAACAATACAATCCGATATAATATTTTTGGAGCATTTTTTTAAAAATTTTTTTTGTTTTACAAACGACAAACGAAGTATAATCGACCGTAATACGCCTAATACGAATTCTACGGTTTTTGTTACATACTATATTTATTATTATATATGTATATTATGTACGATTCACCATACCCGCAATTTCATTAGTTGATTGATTGTCTGTGTGATTTGTGCTAAACGTATAGTGTTATTTAGTAATAAACAAATAACATTATAAGAGTAATAACTTATTACTCTTTTAGACAATAATGTAAATTTCATTTTCATTGTTTAAGACGTCGAACAGTGTTTCAAAATGCGATAATCCCAGAGGAAAAAAAAATTGATTGTTATTGAATATAATTTTACATTCATAAAATTTAAACTCGTGTGAATTGTTGGATCGTAATACTAATTAAATACGGTGGATTAAGTTATGAACTTACATTACTAGATACGCGATTTTTGGTGATTTTATAGGTTGTTTTACAGTTTTAAATATTTATAGAGACGTACTTATCAGCTGCAACTATACTACTAATTTTACTGTTAAAAAATAATTTTATCAGTAAGTATTGCCACTGGGTAACTCCTTTATTTCATACATGTCCTAATAATTTACATATTATCTATCAAACATGCAAATATTGCAATAGATTCATAATTCATGGTCTCATGTATTGTACGTTATATAATAAATGTTAAAAAAAAAAATTAATTAAAACTGTTGTTTAAATCATAAATAATTGAAATGTGAACATTTTTATTTACAATTGACGACATTAGCACTACAATGTATGATATTTTTTTTTATTCTTTATACTACCACTAACTAATAAAAAATACTAAAAAATATAAAATGTCTTAATTATTTTTAATACTGATATCCAAATGATTGATACAAAACTATGCATTGGACAACAACATGTCGTACAAAATAATAAATGATAAATTAAAATAACAAAAAGCTTTCCTAGGATAAAGTTGATAAAGTGATGCTTTGTCATAATATATTTTGTTTGATATTGTGCCGATTTTCCCGTTTTTTCTACATTTTTATTACATTTTTCCTGGTTTTCGCATTTATTAGAAAAACTCATGAGAAAAATCAAAAAATGACCTTCTTAAAGTACCTTTTCACATCAATTTTTCTTTCAAAAAATGTGCTACATTTAAAAATCGGAGCAAGATTTCTGGTAAAAAAGTTGTGCACAGAAAAAAAAAGTTAAATAAACATCTTTGAAAAAACCATAAGCTTCTTTGCTCCGTTCAAAATCTAAAACTATACACATAATAGGCGATTAGGGGTTAAATGATTTTAATAGGTATGATATTTGTTAAATTATCTTATCACATTTTTTAATATAATTGCGTGCTTTAAGTAATTTTAATATACGTGCATTAAAGCATTAAATAAAGTGTGAACGTTTTCGCGAAACCTTTTTCATTATTATAATTAAATGTTTGTAGATATTATAATTATGAAAAAAACAATTTACAATTTATCAAGTTATGTTTTAATAAGCATGACCAAATGTTCATAAAAAAAAACCAAATACAATGAAAAAAATGGTCGAGTTATCAGCAGAGATATTATTTTTGTCCGAAAAAAATGTATTTTGAAATACTATGCGTCGGTGTTTTTTTTATTGGCCAGCAATTAATATATATATATATATACGGAGGCGCATAAAACATTGGAAAATATTTTATCAGAACCGTATTTTTTCGAAAAAATATTTTATAGGAACCTTATTTTATTGGAAACGTATTTTGTCGGAACCGTTTTTTTTCGGGAAATATGTTGTCGGAAAATAATTTTTAACCAATGACGATAACATGCAATCACGGAGTGTTAATGATGAAATTATATTGAACCACTGGTGTATTTGAGAGGGGGACGATGGGTGTATTGCTCCCCTTGGAATTTTTTGGCCGTGGTTTTTCAATCACGAGTATAGGCTATGTATAGGCTATAATATAGTATTTATAACCGTGTTATTTATTATTTCTTGGATATTTTTAGCAGCGTTACCAAAAAGTAGTGATAATGATATAACTAGGGCAATTTTTTATTGTCTATAACACAAATAGGGATATGGATGTGGATGTACAAACAGTAGTCATCAAAGATTGGTTTTTAAGAGAAAAAAAAATTAATATTGGTTTAAAATTGTTGTGAATATTTTTGTGTATGATTGTTCTATATAAATATATAATATATACATATAATGTATATTATGTTACGGCCGTTACGGATAAACGCCGAAATTGTGCAAGTTTCAGAATTGCCCAGGCAAAACGCAAAATGTCCACGATACTTTGGCAAAACGTCATATTTCGGTTTTTTTCCAGATAAATCTATATAGTATAGTGATCAACATCATTTGGGCATAACTGTAACCACCATAAATTTCAATTTTTCACATTTTTGAGATTTGGCCGATTTTAGCTTTTGATCGTAACATTATACATACATTTTTTTTTGGATATGATTAATTAGTTTATACCTATATATTTTTTTGGTTTGTGAGAGAAATTAAGAGAGGAATTATACAAAAAATTCTAACTGTTGCTTTTTTTAGAACGAGGATACCCTTCGCGATATTTTTTGGTGTATTACAATTTTTAAACTGTCTCCTCCTTGATATAGCTCCAGATACGCCATTATATTGAACGGTTCCGATATAATATTTTCCGTCAAATTATTTTTTGGAAAAAAACTTTTCGATCTAATATTTGAGGATGGATACTTTCCCTTTTGGCTATAGTACTTGTACATGGTATTATATTTAATATTAAACAACGATGTGTATTTATCAGTTTCAAAATTAATCGATGCTCTAAAAAAAATATAGCCAGATCGGCTATTTATCGTCTATTGACTGCCAGTATTTAATCAATTCATTGTAAGTAATGAGACTAACATGTACCAAAAAATAGTAAATACAGCGTTAAATTAAGGTATACACTTCAGAGATCGTGATTTACTCCTAAAAATTGGTTCGCTGCCTCCCCCCCCCCGTAAAATGTGGTTTTTATTAAAACACGGAAGTTAAATAATATTTTTAAAAAAACGGATATTCTTCACACGATGGGTGCAGTTACTATTGTTGGTGAGAAGTCGGAAAGGTAAGATATAGAGGGGAAATTCATTTGTATCTGTAAGCATCTATAAATCATTGCTTACTAAAAACGAATCTGAAAGGAGTTCAGTTGATAGTGATGTTTTTTCAACAATATATGTGTCATATTATGGTAAAATAATTAAATAGGCATTAAATATTTTCTTTAGTTATGTTTGATTAATATTGCACCAATTTTCCCGTTTTCTCGGTCTTTCACATTATTAGAAGAGTTAAACATTTAAGTCGGTCAATAGAGTATTTGCCATAGGTTTACTTATTCACAGGGAAGATAATATTCTTTGGTGAAAACTAACTCATAAAAAAAAAAAAAATTCCTAAGAGGGAATTTTATTAAAATATATGTTTGCTATTTGGGACACTATTTTAGCTTAGAATAAACAAACTCGAAAACAAAGATTAGAAATTATTAATTATTTGTAAATAATTAAAAATGTCTTACTAAATAATGGCGTTAGTTTGGTTTTAAAATTCTAAAGTGTAGGTGCCAGGATGACGTATCTGTACATCGGAGTAAGCTTTCTGGTAGAAAAAATGTTCAAATAAAAAAAAAAAAATACAAATAATTAACATCTTCGTAAAACCAATACATTCCTCGCTCCACTCAGAATCTAAAAAACAATTTTATCAATAAAATGAACTACAACCAATTGCTAATTACTATACTCCTACACTTCAAACAAATTACTTAAATTAAAAATTGTATACTATTATCAGATTTTGAATACAGTTATAGCAAATAAATTATAAATATCTAGCAGGAAAATACTATTGTTTTTGGGGTAATCATTTAAACGACTGATTATCATATATTGTTATTACCCCCCATTAAATAAATTTCCTCCCCTTTAAAAGATATCTGAATTTAACACCAAATACAAAGATTCATATTCGTTTAGTCCATCCCTACTTTGTCCGATCAGTTATTGTCATTATTTTTCAACTTGCAATAATTTTTTTTTTATGGCAATATGGACAAGCATAGTTCGGGGTGCTGATTTCACATCACACCATTTATTTTCGAATTATTATCAATATTTTGCAACTTATTTGTAACAATTCGCAACTATTTTTTTTACGGTGGCAGAAAAATTAAGAGTACTCTGTTCATTTCTATAGATAAGAACACAATATCTTCGGGGATTACATACCTAACAGTCGTATTAATATTTTTCAAAATAATCCTACATTTTATGATCACATGTATAAAATCTATTGTCGGTGTTCAATACTTTTTAGCCGCGGAAGTTTTAATATTTTACGACTAATAATAATTATTAAATTATAACAATACAACAATACAAAAATAGACAAGCATAGTTAACTCGTATACGAGGAATGTATGGAATTTCTATGAAGTATTTTTGTATTTGATTTAATATTATGTGTTTGTATTAATTGTTTTATATTGTTATTTGTTGTGACTGTGGATAAATTTTTTCCAGAAATCTTTTTCTTTGAGAAATTGAAAAGAATTGATACTGCAGGGGGCGGGTGCGGCCACTGTTGTAAGCGGGTAGCTGAGAATGTGGGATAGGTTATTTATTATACCTGCAGTATAACCAACGGCGAACCGTTTCTAACGAAAAACGATCCGGAGGGAAGTTCGGTTGTTATGAACGTTTTAAAAGGCCGTAATATTTACGATTTTCGTCAAAATTTGATTTTAAAACTATAGAAAAAAAAAAAAAAATACCACATTACATTCAACAATGTAAGTAAGCCAACCTATTCGTTAATTTTGGTTTTTTTTTTTTTGTTTTCTACCATTCAGTACGGCTCGTAATGAACATACTGTCGAGTTTCCAAGCGTTTTGTCTGCAGTTTAATCTCGACGGTTTCATTCACGGAACACCGGCTATTGTCCCCGCGTCACAGTAACGCGACAAATTCGTTTCGCGCTTCTACCGGAAAATGCTCGACGACAGACCGCCCAACTATGCAATATAACGGTTCCGCGGGGTTCCGAGACGGTGTGTTGTACAACACGCGACTGTGTAGCGTGTGTTGTCGGTTCGCGGAATCCGTACGTTATTAATGTCATAATACAGGTACGGCCAAAAGTCGGCGCGGCAATAACGCAGTATAATATCATAATGACGGCGGCGGCGGTGTCGTGTGTACGAATAATGTACGTAACCCGCGTGCGGTATTGCGCGGGCGGGTCCGCATTATAATATTATATATTGTGCGCAAAGCGCGCGCTCGATTGAATAGCCCCGTCGCGGCGACTAATAGCGTATGATGTCGCGTCGTCGGCGTCGCGTATTATGCGCGCATTATAATATTACGTATTGTGCGCGGCTGCCGCCGCGGCGGCGGCGCATAGTTTGGACACCGCGCGTCGTAACAATATAATGTATAATATTATACGGCGCCGCCGCTTTATAAATACGTATGCGTACACCGCGCGCGGGTATTGTGCGCCGCATTGTATTGTGTGTATCGCGCGCGCGAATCTTGAAAGTTCCGGCAAGTTCAAAAGTGCCAATAATGACTTTTGCGCGCGCGACACCGCGACCCGGCGGCGGCGGCCAGGTGTTTACGAGTTATAGGTGCGACGCGAACGCGCATGATACGATTTGTAACGTTATATACGCGGAACGACCGAGAGATCTCGGGCCGCCGCCGTTGCCGAAGTCGTCGCGCGCCGACTGCACAAACTCAATGGAGGGCGGGACGCGCGAAGCGGCGCGCCTACGGTGGCGGCCGGTGGAAAGCGCGAGTCCCGTCGCGCGCGCACACACACACAATGGCACTGGGTAACTCATTATGTCTGTATAACCCTTTTACCGACATCGGTGTATCCGAGGTACCCGGGCGCGCGCGAGCTCTCTCTCGTTCTCTCTCTCTCTCTCTCTCTCTCTCTTCTCTCTTTCCGTCCCTCACGCGCCGCGTACCCGGCCGTCCGCGAATGTTCGCGCGTATCGCCGGCGTCGCGCGCCGATTGCAAACTTGGACACAATGGAAGCGCACCGCCGCGCCGCCGTATACATTTTAACTCGTTATTATTAATTTAAACGGAGCGCATCGACTACGGCGGCGGCGGCGGGACGTGTTTATTAATATTCAACGGTGTGATGTTGAACCCGCACACCTTGTAATATTTTCTCTCTTTGTACCGCCTATAGGTACCGGCTATACCCACCGTCCACCCCCGTCACGCGAAACGCTCCATTAACCCTTACGCGCCACCCCGCCGCCCCTCGCCCCCGCGCCACCAGACCGCACAACTTTACTAATAAATGTACCGTCCGAAAGTGTTTTTCGTCACCACTCCCCCACCCCTCCCTCACCGAACCCGCCGCCGTATTGTTTCGCTCTTTGTTAATAATAAACGATCGACTAACAAGTGTATATTATTGTACAGGTACGCACCTATATACACTATACATTATAATGCTGCGACTAATAAGTTTTTCCGTTAATTGGTCTTTCGGAAAAATAGATTTCGATCAGACAATGCAAAATTCTTCGTGTACGCCCGCCGAGGGGTTCCCCGCCGCCGCCGCCACTCAGTGTGTATCCGGCAAACTTTCGCGCGCGGACCCGACGGCGGCGACGGCGTGGCGCACCAATCGCAGTGCAGGAGAGCTATACGGTGGACCCGGCACTGTACGCGAACAGCACCACACGAAAACTCGGCCACTCGATATAGGTATAGCTCGTGATCGGCGCTGGGGCCGATCGACGCACTGTTTCGACATATAGTGCTTATATTACACACGGGGTGATCAACACAACGCAAAATACTTATTATCCCGGAAAGTAGTTTCTTAGAACATTTGAGATACAAGTGGCTCCAAAATACTGGGTCACCGTTATTTTTTGGGAGTGGAATCACTATCAGATTTTGATTTCCGAACGGCAAAAATCATACATTTTTTTTTTAAAAACACATGTAGTTTTAATCTAAATAAATGTTGATGTTGTTATTTGTAATTTCCGTCAACCCGTTGACGAGATATTCCGTTTTTAAGTTTGGATGGGAGAAGAGTGTGGAACATATTTGTATGGCACGGCGGCGCGCAGCAATTGAATAGACCTCCACTATATTATGTTCCCCCATTCACAAAACGATAAACTTAAATGTAGAATATCTTATCAACTGGGCTGATGGAAGTCGAACATTCAAACACTAAAATGTCATTTATGAGAATTATACTATGATATCTTTAAGTACGCGTTGCTATATTTGAAAATCAAAAGTATGTAACGGTTTCACCGATAAAACAAGGGCGACTAAAAATAAAAAAAATGTAACATTTCAGAGTTATTTGTTCCTTAAATTTTCAAAAATAAATAACGAAAAAATTAATACTTTTCGAGACAATGAGTTATGTTGATCATTTTGTATAACACGCGAAACGACAAAATCTCCAATAATATTTGGAATTCAATTTTAGAAATGAAGTAGCCAACCACGTAGGAAGAAATGAAGGTGAAGTTAAATAATTAAGAGGTCTAAGTATTGAGATTTAGTGGTATACAGCGTTAGGTTTAACTACAAGTAGAACTATCAGGTGAAAGGACTAGAAACATTTTAGGGGTATTAAATTTACTAATTGTAAAAAGGAAAAGACAAAATGATTTAACTTTTTTATTAGCACAAACAGTTTTCCCATAGAGTTTTTTCGATGTCTTATACTGATGATTTTATAAACATTTTTAAGAAAATTGATACCAATAAACAACCACCAATAACACCAATATTCAACATAAGGTACCGAATATCATACTATAGTAAAATAATTAAATAGGTTTTCTATATTTTCTTTAAGAATATTTGTTTAATGTTGTACCGATTTTCCCAGTTTTCCTACGTTTTTTCCGGTTTTCCCATATTTTATCGCGGTCTTTCAAATTTGATGAGAAAACTCCTGAGAAAATTTAAAAATTAACTTTTTAAAGTACCCCCATAGTCTGTTTCCTTTCAGAAAAATTGCTATTTTTAGAAATTGGAGCAAAATTGTTGGTTGTAAAGTTGTGTAAAGATATAAAAAAAAAAAAAGTATCTTTGTAAAACCATAAGTTTCTGCGCTTCATTCAGAATCTAAAAATTACTGAATTAGCTACAGATTTAAATCATTTTATAGAGTTCCAAAATTTAATTTAATTTAGTATAGTTCATATTTTGAGGGTTTTTCAACGCTTTTCCGGACGAATATATTTATATATAACATTCGGTAGAGTAAATTAACTAGATGACACTTCAACTAATAAACATTTCTAGAGCCTACGACCTACTGACTATCCTAGATTTAAATGTGCTCTTCTTCTGTTAAAAAATAGTTTTATCCACCACATCATTGTTAAATGTTGATTATATTTCCATAGTCCAGAAAAACCTAAGCGTTAATATTGAATTGGATGAATATGTAATCTTTTTAGTTATCAAGCACGTTAACATTTAAATTTTCGAATTCTCGTTGATATTTAAATTTGATATACATTTTTGTTAAACTGGTTAATAAAAATGATTTAAATTAAATAAATAAAATTTAAAAAAATAGATAAAAATAGGTTAGTTTGCGATAAAAAAAATAATTTTTTGGTTGATAGTACGTACGTTTTAAACAATAATTAATGATAAATAATGGTACGTACTTTGGAGGGAGTTTGATTGCCCCTATCTTCTCCAAATACATGCTTGAATAGGTACAAAAATTAGAACAAGTTTAGGTTAAAATGTTAAACTTATTGTTATGGTCTAGCTCAAAGTGCCTACACAATCTGTTTGAAAAAAAACTAACTGCAACTGATAATACTAAATCTGAATTCATGATAGAAAAACAAGTTCATTTTATTATTAAGTGGTGAGTAGCCAGTATGACATGAGAAGTCACCAGTTAAGGACGATTCCCAGAATTCGACCGTATTTTTGGTGTACTTAGCAATATATTGTGTAAATTTAATTTAATTTTATCAAAATTAGATACATACAATTTAATTATGTTTGTATTCGAAAATTTTCCAGTTATATAATAACTTTCTAAACACGAGAGGTGTTCAATACATTTTATTGGAACCCTCTTCTTAATTAAAATAAAGTTATATCTAAAATTGCATTAAATAATTTCCTAAATTTATGTTTAGTAGCTAGAAAAGAGTATATTCTATTAGCTTCAGTAAAACGTTTTGGGTTTTTTTTATTTTGGATATTTTTGGTCTTTTTAAGTCAAATTCAATACATTATAAATCTGATTAATTCCAAATATTATTAAAGCCCGACTTTCGTTGTTCTTGAATAGAGCCTATAACAATTTGGATTTTAAATTGTGTTTTATGAAAACTCAATGACTCTCAGAAAAAATGCTACACTTATACATTGGACCAAGTTTACTAGAAAAAAATGTGTTTAGAAAAAAAAAAACAGCATTGTAAAACCAATAGCTCCCTCGTTACGCATGAAATCTAAAACAATCCTATTCTCAACTGAGTATAATATTTTTTAATAATGACACACAATGAACAAATAATTCAATATGCGAATAGTGTACCACAGAGCTTAAACTCGAACAATGACGCGATAAGTTTTTCATTTGTAGATTCACAGTCCTCCCCCATTTGAAGTTAAACAATTCGTGTCCCTGATGCAGCTCCCTAGAGTTTATCGCATTTATTACGTGTATCAACACATTAGGATAATAAACTATACTATTATGCTACCTACGAGTTCATATAAACATCACGAAACAACGCAATAACGATAAAGTAATATAATACGTATTATTGAGCAATTTATTGATACATATTATATATGCATTTTGTATTGTGCATATAATTATCACATAAATGGACACGGGTTCATTTGATAAATTAAATATTAGACAACCTGAATGTCTTGAACAATAAAAAATAATTATCTTATGTTCATTAACAAACATACAAAAAAAAAAATACGGACATACTTAGGTAGGCACTGTTTCGGGTGAAAAGTTGGGAAGGTAGGATAAAGAGAATTCAAAAGAATTTAATATATTGATATACATTGAATTTCCTTGAATCTGTACGCAACGATTAATCTTTGCTAAAGAAAAACAATTCTGAGCGAAGTTCGGTTATACATGTTTTAAAAGGCTGTAATATTTACGATTTGTAAATAATACATTTTGTACATTTTCCCGTTTTTCCTACGTTTTTTCCCATTTATCGAGAAAACTCATGCAGGAAAGATCGCATAAAAAATGGCCTCCCTAAAGTACCATCTCAGGAAAATTCCCTTTTAGAAAAGTTGCTACATTTGATACTTTGGAGCAAAATTTCTAGTAAGTAGAATTTTTGTACACAGTATGAAAAAATAAAAAATAAGCATCATTATAAAACTGAAAAATTACTCAAAATTGATTCACTCAGAATCTAATATAGAAAAATTAAAAAACTATAAATTAAAGAACTATGAAATATTAAAAACTAAAAACCGATTAAATAAGATAATCGAACTTATGATATAGTTAACTACAGGTACGCATTCATAATTTAGCAGGATAGTTTTTAATTGATAGATTTTGAGACATGCATAGGAACCTATAGAAGGGTTTAAGATTTTTAGTATTTTATATATTTAAAAGGAGATGATTTTTATAATTATATACCTATAGTACTTTTGTATACTGTATACAGTAAACGGTATATAAAAAGATAAAAAGATGGACGGCGTATTATAATAAGAGGCTATACAAACTATTATAGCGGTGTGGGTTTGTGTACGCGTACTTCCGAATAATCCCCATTATAAACCGATTTTTCTATTAGGTATATGTTCCGGTTAAAAAAAAAAAAAATAATAATTTCCAATAAGTCTACAATAAAATTGTATATATATATAATAATATAATAATATAGTAGATTATGATGGTTAATATTAAATTGCGGCAAAATGGGCGAATGTGGGTGGGTATGACCAGGGTGGAAGGGGTACACGAGAGGGCGGGGGAGGGGGCTCGTTGAAGGAGCTGAAAAGAAAAAGAGACCAGCCGGCCCGGAATCGAGACGGAAAAGGAAAGGGTAGTTATACTGAGCGGGTTCTGTTTACTTTTTTCTCGAACGACTAGCGGTTTTCTATCGAATAAAAGATGAAGAAGTTTTAATAAACGAATGGTTTAAGGGTTTAACGGCAGCGAGTTGATGAAAAAAGAATACAAAATATATTATAGTCGTCGGTCGGGGCGGTTTCATTAAAGTTTACACGGCGAATAGTATATAGGCCCCTGCAGGGTGCTGTGTACATAAACTCTCAGATTCAATAAGTACCCTTCGCCATCACTGCCGCCGCTGTCTGTCGGTATACGCACATATACACACACCTACGTTTATATACGGTGTATACACATACACGCGCGCGCACACACACACATACACACACCCCGCCATCATCATACATCAGGCTCTTTTCGGGCCATTTTATATTGCGCTCGGGTTTTCGGCAAATGATTCCTCTTGATGCGACTTATTCGCCCTTTCTTTCCTCGTCGTCTTCCCTTTAGTATACAACGCGCGATTACTGAACCAGACACCGACAAACCAAACACCTCCGGGGCCCGAGACAGATCGGCAAAACTTTATTAAATCTATATTTGCTACGCCACAGCCACCGCCGCCGCCGCCGCCGCCGCCGCTGCCTTTCTTACTCCTCCACGCCCGTCACTCGACCACGCACACACAACACAACCATCATCAACCCCGCCGCAGATTATCGTTCGGTCTGTGTCAATTATGTTTTGTTTTTGTTTATTTTATACCCGCCTCGCCTGATTTTTTTTTTCTGTTTTGTTTTTTTCGTTCTTTTATCGAATGAAATCTGTCTGAAGTGTTACCCTACACACGTGATTGCTGCAGCGGTGATGACGTAACGCGCTATAATATTGTTATCATCGGGTATTTCCAACGTCCGCCACCCAACGTCAATATTGAGAATTCATCAATATTTAAAACACGTTAGGCACGTTGTTTTTTATTTTAATAATACTCGTGTTATACTATACCGTTGCCCTGATTCCCAATAATCACTGTCGCGACTCAGAATACTCGGGTAATGATATTTCCAAAATAAATGAAAACGCATCGTTTAAAAGTACGCTGAATCTACAATAAAAAATGACCAAAGCGACAAAAACCGTATTTCGTTTCTACTACAAGACTGTTGCCATTTTGAAGATGCGACAATATTACGAATTAGGCCGACAAAATATTTAAATAAAATTAATCCGATTAATTAACATACAGCAATGCAAATAAAAAATATGTAATTAATACTATACATCGCTACTATACATATGTTTTTCGACGGACAGTAATAAATGGAAATACAATTTTAGGAGAGTTGTATAGGATAATTTACAATTTCACTTTCTAAAGGGAGTTCACAAATAATTGCTCATATGGAAATAATATCCCTGCAGCGTCCACTCTTTCCGTCCGGATAAATCCGAAACAAAAATGTACTACGTAATTAAGTGAACAATTAGTATGCCCGTTACATTTTTATTAAAAACAAAATATCATGTTATGTATATTATTTTTGTAATGCATTTTACGGTTATCATCGAGAACACGTTTTAGATTTTATGTGAAACGATCGAGAGCACGGACTTAATATTAAGTCTACGCACCGTTTTTTTATTTCTTCAAATATTTTCGTTTTTAATTAAAAATACTAAATAATAAAAAGTTAATAAAGTACACTTTTAATTAAAGATCAATGAAAATAGGTAGTAGGGGTTGGTTATAAAATAAATGTACAACATAATTAGAACAGTAATTTTATATTCCAATAATACTTATATACAATATTTACACTATTACGCTAATAGGTACTAGTATTTAAATTATATATATATATATATATATATTTATATATGTTAGTTTATTTATTATTTATGCATTAAATTTCAATTTCAAATACTCGCAATCAATTTCTAATTAACATAACACCATATTATATGAACATATTATTTCAGGGGTTATGCAATATGTAGCTTATTTAGCATATTATTTTGGAGTATTTTGACAGTATTATGAAAAAATATTTTAATGAAACTAAAAACATTGTTATGGAATCAGTTGCCAATCATTTTTTTTTATCATTTCAGTTATTTACACAAGTACAAAATAAAACAATTATTTTTTAGTTTTTAAATTTATGTTTTTTTTTTTTCTATAATATTTTTATTAATATTTCATTTCAAAACAATTTGTGACAGTAATGTGCATATTTTTGTAAAAAAAAAAAAAAAAATATATTAAATAGCAGCATATTATTTTAATGTTTATTGATTATTTTTGCATATTTTCTCATTTTTAAAAAAATGTGTATAAGTTTTTTTTAGAGAATTTAAACATATAATATATTTCAGTAACTTTTTAACATTAAAATCCGGACTCTAATCATAAAAATCATAATATTTTGTAGTTGAACTTAATAAATTAGTTCTACAATTTTCAGCAGTGCAAATAGGTGTAGGTCGGGTTAGCTTCTCGCCCAACTCAGCCAAAACCATTCCAAATCCTTATCATAGTTAAACACTAAGTATGCATAATTAATATCATAGAGGTTCAAGCTATCCCAAAATATTCGGGCTATTCGAGCACAATGACAATAATATAAATAATATCAATATACATTCAAATTAAATCTCGACGTACAAAGGCCGAGACTTTTTTTTAAAATAAAGTAAATAAATATATAAATAAAAAATGTATACATAAAATAAATGAATGAATCAATGCGTCGCCTGCGCGAGTTGCGTTTTACATTTCGAATGTGATATATCTGATGATGAATATTTAATTCGAAACCGGTCGTATATCATATCATAGTATTCCAGGCGATGCATTGATTCATTTATTTATTTTATTTTTATACATACATTTTTTATTTACACATATATTTATTTACGAGCATTAACTATTTTAATAATTTTGTTTTTACCTTATTATTTTATTTTATTTTTTTTTATAGTATAATACATAAATATATTATTATACTAAGAAAAAGGTCATATACAATAGTTATGCTATTGAAGTAAAAAAAAAAAAAAAAGTACCTATATACTCGTAGCTTTAGGCTAATTCGATTAATTGCATCAAATGTTCATGTGACTTAATCATGTGGAACTCTTGACGAATAAAGGAAAAAATTATACGAGTACTCGACTTTTATTACCTATTCTATAGGTGCTACTATATATTATAATACAGCACGCGACCGTTTGAAAACGGTCCAAACTCTTAACAACAGATGGCAGTTGAATAATTTAAACACTCGACCCTTTTGGCTTTCATTGAATTTATATTATTTTATTAAGAACAAATAAATTATGACTTATGGTCGGTATAGGTATATCACATATAAAAAATAATTCATATTTTATTTTATAATCCATGTTCAATGGTCATAATATACCTATATACAATATTATATAAATTCAAATTGGTATTTAACTTACGTACCTACGTATATTATACAGTTGTTTAAATACTTTGTAATACAAATACAGGCGCCTATGGGCAAATAAGTATCTAGATAATCGACACTAATACAATGATTTAATATCATGATACAAGATATAATTGTATCTAAAATGCTTGTATCGATTATACTGCTCAACCCTGGTACAATAACTGTGTAAAAGAATCCGTGCAGAAAGTCACGAATTTTTATCTACTCACTATTACAACTAACCAAAATATTGTACACTATTTGTTATAGCTGGGTAAAATCTATTTTTATGAAATCGAAACCTTGTGAAGATATTCCTAATAAGCGCAGTGAAGAATTTATTGGTTTTAGTGGGTTTACTATGCTTTTTTTTGTATCTGTGAACAACTTTTCTAACAGAAATTTTGTTCCAATATCAAGTGTAACATATTTTCTGAAAGCAAATTGTATGTAAACTATCGGTTCATTGGGGAGGTCATTTTTTAATTTTTTTTCTTAAAAATCGGGCAAAAACTAAGCATAACTGTAGAAAAAAACTGACAAATTTTACGGCAATGGCCGTTTCATTATTTTAGATTTATTAGTATACTATTAAATCATTTGTGCGTTAGTTAAATAATTAGTATTATAGTATCGTAAAACTGTAGTAAGTAATAAATGTTCGTAACATTGTCATGAGAAATTATTCGATATAATATACGTATTAAAGATATCAGTTACTATAAAGTATAGAAATATTCCATCAACCACAAACTCAAATAACTTTTCTTTTATATATATTTGATTCGTTGTTATTATTATTATTATTATATGCGTGATACTTCTTATATGCGATATTTACGGTGTCAGTAAGTAAATATAGAGAATCGTTAGGTATATATATATATATATATATATGTAGACGCTAAAGTCGTTTTATTAAAACATTTCGCTTATAAGTAAATAAAATACCTAAGCCCGAGTTTTTATATTACGTCACGAATGAATATACTGTATTTTAATAAGTCGGTAGTCAGAATATCTACTTGTATGCGAGATACGGAAACGTTTTGATGTTATGAAATCCGTTTTAAATTGAAATCCTCAAACCCCACTATATAATATATTATGCTAGAAAGTATAGAAAGACAGCTGAACTGATGTGGTTATTGGTTTTCTAAACGATTAAAAAAATTTTCGTTAATATCCGCCATAGTGACGTCATTGGGGAGAGGGGATCATGAGGGCGCAGTTGTACCCACGAAGATTCTACTGCGGGAGTAAAAGTACTATTTTGCACCAACAAACAAAAATATTAAAATAAATTAACTATAGTGCTTTATAGTAGGATTATATTACAATATAGTATAAAGAATACCTACATCATTATGTTAACATTTCAAATACGAGAAATCAGAGATTGGAGAGATTAAATCTAATAAGTAGTTGATAATCTATAACCTATGTTTTTATATATATATATATATATAATTATCATAAATAATTGTTAAAGTTTAATGGTTATACGATTGTGATAATAATTAAATGGTAATTTTTCCTGGCGATTTTTATGATTGGTTATGTTTAGACACGACAGCACAATATGAAATTTTAATTTGATAAAAACCATTAATATTACTCATATATTTTAACCTTAGTAGTAAAAATATATTAGTTAGATATTTTGAAAGAGTGCGGGGAGGTCAAAGTTCACACCACGGGTTTTAGTATCGTTATATTTTCGTATTTTCGTTAGTTTTTACTAGAGCTTCCTATTTCACGTGCACACGCTTTTTTTATGATGTATTCACATAAAATTAAATGAATAAATAAAAATATAATTTTTCTCTAAATTGATTGATGTCCTCCACGAAAACAAACGGATTGAAAAAAAGCGAAAAATATTTTATATTAACAGGGCAAGAAAAATCCATTGAACACGGTGGGGCAACTGTATATACAGATTCCGTTTTCACGTATTTATTAATTCAAGTTTTCATAGGAGACATCTAGTTTCTCCAATAAGTGCTATTAGTGCGATACCCAAAATCAATAAAAATATACGTTTGGTTGCATCGCCTATACTATTATAATATAGTAATTCACATATTGTTATCGTATTAGGTGTCATCGAAATTTTTCAGAAAATAGAGACTATTGCACTGGGCCTTTTGGTGGTTTTAATTTTCAACATGCTACCACACCGTTTTTATGTTCAGATTTTATGAAATTTGAGTCCAAATCAATTTTAATTTCAATCCGAATCAAGTTCAAATCAAATCCAAATGAATTCAAATCAAATCAATTATAAACACATACAATATCAACAAAAAACGTTTATCTTTCTCAATTAATTTTTTGTAAATGAAATTAGTATTTTGAGGACGTATGTGACAAATATTGATATTTTTTTTTTTTTGATAATTTTAAACTGCGGGGGTCGAGCTCCGTCTTACCAATATCGTGGGTGGCTGTAGCCCCCCTATACACGACGCCCCTGGGGGAAATAATACGACCCTACAGTTACGTGGGCTCTGCCGTCCGTGTGTTTTATTTATTTGTCGATTCGTAATAGAGTTCCGTGTAATACATTATTATGATAATATTATACGGTGGAATTAAAATATAAAAATGTATGCCTATTGTAATGCCATCAAGTCGTCGGCCGGTCGGGTTACACCGCCGCTGAAAGTTTCGCGATACGATATTATAACAATGATAATGAATATAATAGGTATACGTCATATACCACAACATACCCGACGGGTTTTTGACGTCGTCGTTGGCAGATACGAGTGAGGGGTCGGTGTAGGGGAGGTTGGTCGAGGCGTAGATCGCGTCTCCGCGCGGCCGTTCCTCGCCGCCGCGACCCATTCGCGTTTGCCGCGTATAATAAATAATCGCCGCGAACGGGGCCCCGGGAGAAACGTAATAATAATTGTTATTTTATAATAATAATAATAATGACGATGATGACGATGATAATATCGTAATATCCGTATCGGCGGATGACATGTCTGCGGCTGAAGTGCCGAGACCGGGCGCCCACCGTGTGCCGGTACTACCCGCGACACACACACGCACACATACAGTCTGCGTGTGTCCCGGTTGATTGTCCGCGATCGGTGCGCGGCTAATGATGGGCACGGGTTATGATTGTTACGTCGGACGAACCCCGCGCGTTCGCTCAGCGTGCGGCGCGCGCGTCTTCGGATGGTAATTAGCAAAAGTCGCGGTACCGCCGCCGACCGACTGCGTAGACAGCATTGCAATAACACTGTGCACTATACAATAACAATTATATACGTATATACACTTCGGTGCCCGCCTCCCGTTACCCGAACCGCCCGTCCCGCCACGCATCGGTTCTCCCGTCGATTTCGTTGCCGAGTATATAATAATAATAATAATAATAATAACGTGTACCGCACGGCCGCTGCAAGTGATGGATACTCGATATCCGTATAATGTATAGCGGGGCCCGTTACGGTAACACGGGTATTAAAAATACGAAACGGTCCGGGCGGCGGCACGGCGTAGACTCCCGGCGGTACAGCAACGACAATAATAATAATAATATCGTATTGTTGTGTATTTATATTGTATATATATACATATATATACACGGGTATGGTCGTCGACCGGGCGGAAGAAAAAAAAAAAAATAAATAAATAAATAATATCGAAAATAAACGCAAAAAACGTTATACCCCTAATAACCGGAGTACAATAATGTTTATATAATATTACTGTATTTCACTCGCCACCGCCGCGCGCCGCTCTGCTATGAAAAATCGCGGCCCTTTTATACATTATAATATAATATATACAATATATGTATACGAGAAAAGAAAAAAAAAACCGCAATATTATGCGCGACACGTATCCGATGCGGTAAAACGAGTCCGCCTCGTATACTTACTATTCCGGCCAATACGGTTTCCAATAATATCTCGTAATATCGGTATCGTCTGCAGTCCGTTTTAACTGTATTTTAAATTGCACGGCGTATTACAATTACGGGCTAATTATTTATTTCGAGAAAAAAAAAAAGGTACTGCCGGGATACACATAGGTACGGCCAGAGCTTCAACACGGAATCGAAGACATACGGGCGAAGGAATAAATGAAAACCCGCGGAAGCTCTGTTAATATTATATTCCGACAGACAAAACAGGCGACGTATTACGGGGCAATTAATATTCTATGTTTTACAAAAAGCGAACGTTTAGAATAATATTGTCCGTTCGATGTTTGTTGAGCGGATGGTCAATCATCTGAAGAAACATTGAGTAAACAAAAACCAATTTTCAGCAACACCTAATACCCAGTGGACAGATGAGCGTTGACGCACCTCCTAATTTACCATTCATGCGTGTACCCATTAGAAAAATCATGGTTTGCAGGTACACGGTTTCGGACGTTATCAAGTTAATAATGAATTTATTTTGTACAATATTCTGGTATCCAACGACAGCAAAAAAAAAGGAGCTGTCCTAGGACAATGGGGACGTGTGCAGCCACTGTTATAGGTGGGAAGGCAGGATATAAACGGGAATTCAATGTTCATGTTAATTATGTCTATAATACTACAGAATACTACTTTGTATACTTTTTTTTTTTAATAGTCATTTTTACTAAAAAGGAAACTGTTTTCAGATTTCTGGTAGAAAACATAATGCCAGGAAATTAAAAAAAAATAAATGAAATCGACATCGTTATGGCGTGCCGTAAACATCTGTCTGCTTTTCCAAAAATTTATCCGGTTTTCCCCAATTATTATGCAAACCCCATTGGAAAATCATAAAATGACCTCTCAATACATTAAAAAATTCAACCAAAAAAGTCTTTTTTTTATTTTTCGATTGGAGCAAGTTTTCTGGTTGAAAAGTTGCTGGTATATACAAAAAAAAAAAACATCATGGGTATAGAAAAACCAGTAGCAAAACGTTCTGCTCCGAATATATGTAAAAAAAACCCCATATAATAAATTGTGATAAATTTAAAAACCCATAACATTCCGTTTTGGTGATACAAAACACAGTGGCATCATTTCGAAATTCTTTAATATACAAATCTGGACGGCATACAGGTTCTCACGAGGATTCAACAAATGCAATAATTTTTGTTTTATTCAGTATTTTTGATATATATTTTTTTAAATAATTAGTATGCCTCAGCGCTACAGTTTATATATGAACATTTTTTTTAAGAAGGGAGGTACTTAAAATAAATAATTTAAAATTTTACTAACATTACTTTAAAAAATTCAAAATATCCATATTGTAAAATAGATTTTTAGAAAATTTTTAGTGGTTAAAACTTTTGTTTAAATATGATTTTTTCCCATCTGGGATCCAGGTTTGTACATTTTAAGTTTCACAGATATTGAAATCTGAACCGATCAATCAGTAAAATGTTTGAATTATTTTCAACTGCCTAAATCTATCGAAAATTATTATATAATTACACTGAAACTCAAAAATGGTGTTCATAGAAAACTAAAACATTTCAAATAGTTACAAACACTAATTAGCTTAATAATCGATGTAAAACAAAATCGAAAGTTCCATAAACTGTTTTTGCATAATAATATTTTCACATAATATTTCGGTTTTGAAAATCAAAGCGAAATTTCTGGTAAAAAGATGATGTTTAAAGACAAAAAAATATAATAAACTTCATAGTACCTAAAACCAATATATTCCTCACTCCAATCAATTTTTTTGCCAATGTTTTAACTTTCCGATTTTTCCCCAGACATATTATTTCCTTGATTTTTTTTTGTATAATTCTATAGATCCTGATATGTATGACAAAATAATATAGATAATGTATTATATTATATTTAATTGCATTTGTGTTGTAAAAAAATAGTCCCACCAGATCTTTGCTTTGGATCCGTGCGCGGTTCAAATGTTATTGCTTATAAATTGTACCCTTATATGTAATTATTAATGTAACACATACATTGTAACATATACACATGGCTAATAATCAAATCTTAGATGTCGAAGTCTTTCTTTATTTTCAATAAAAAATAAATATAACCTACCTAGTGATATATAATGATATTATTACATACCTATTTAAACAATGAATATGTACGCACAATTCGCATTCAAAATCGTAGAATATGCACATAATCTAACCTGAATAAACAAACAAAAATATGCAATAATCTAATTATTTTTATTTTATTAATTATTATTTTATACTAACGTTGTACGGCTGTATAATAATCAGGAACACAAGAATACAGCAAGAGAAATCCAAAATTGTAATGTACACCGAATGTTGTAGATAATCCAAACAATCATAATTCAATATTAGATAAATCATAAATTATACATACAACCGGTATCGAAGGAAAGTGTACGTGGTCACTGCTCATATTATATTCTCTCGTAACATATTAACATAATGTCAGTGAACACATTTAACAAGTTTAGTCGAATTAATTGGAAAACAAAAATTAACCCCCAAAAAAAAAAAAAAAGAAAAAAGAAAAAGAATATTTGCAAACATCGACCGTAACTATATAGGAACTCCTTGGAAAACTGGATTCAATGGGATAATATTGGCCACGGTACAATGGCGTCTAGCTAGTAACGTACAGGCACGTCTAACTATAGTCGTAGTTTTTCTCGCAAAGCTTTTTCTATAGTGTTTGATCGCGTGCGTATTATTGATAATTATACAACATTATGTAAATACTTTCGGTTTATGGTCGCCTGGGAGTTGGTTAGTTTTTTTTTTATTTTCCTCTTAAGTACAGTGAAATTGAAAACTGTGTCGGTAAAATGAATAATACAGATTACAGTGCGATAGTTTCGTTCGTGGTGATCAGCAGTGGCGGCGGCGGCGGCGGCGGCAGCGACGACGGCGAAACATACTGTAAGTACCTATACACGATAATTAATAATTGGGTATGTTTAATATATATTATAAATATAAATTATTTATTGAATAATCGGCCATCTACAAATAATTTGTACTCGATTTACAACGGTTTGTTGGGCACATACCTATAAAAGCGCGGTATATTATACAAATCTGTAAATTAAAAATGTTTGAACTATGGTCATCTACTTCTTAATTTCATTGATTTTCTAAAATTGTGCCTTCCAGGTTTTTACGTACTTCCGATTTATCGATACCGCACTACAACTATTATTATATCACGACTGAAATGTTCTGGTATTTTTCGTTTATCTTAGAAATTTGGCGGTTGCTCAATAGATAGGGACCTTTATTATTACCTCCTTATAATAATTATTAATTATAATATTATCAAGAGTATTATCATTCATCATAATTTTCCGTTTTTCGTTTTCGTTTTCGCTGTATCTATAACAAATAAACAAGCGTTGAAAGATGCAAGAGAAAAAAGTGATATAATGAGACACATATTGAAAAACGAAATTAATTGGGCACTTGTTCGGACATAACACATTTGTGAGGAATATCTTCGAAGTAAAGATCTTGGGGAAAGAAATCTTGAGGACGATCAAGAACATCATATTTCCAGGACCTTAAACACCTCGTAGAGGTCACATCCTATTTTCCGCTGAGAAACGTGGCAAACCACAGAGACATTTGGCTATCACGACAAGGCGCAGTCTTTAGGTGATGATGATATTATATAGGTAGGTAGGTAGGTAGGTAGGTAGATACCTACTGCCGAACAGTTCAGTAGATCAGTAAGTTATTAATAGACGGTCACCTATGTTGTGTAAACTCCAACACGAATGGTCTTTTCATTTGCATTTAAAACATAGTGTAATTTACCTACTAAAAAATATAGTGTAATCTCCTACGTAGACTATACAAAATTCAAAATACAGGACATACCTATGGAATCCCCATTTTAATTTAAAATGAGTTTAAAAAGAAACATGGAATTGTGTAAACAAATTAATAGGACATTAAAAAGTACTCAATATTATAAATTATATTTCTGTAATTTTCAATTTTAACTATTTACCTACAGTTTAAAAAAAAAGAACTAAAAACTAGTTTGTTTGCATTTCTAGAGGTTTTTTTTACTTTAAGGTAAATCTCTGTAAATGTAATTACCTCATTGAGTTTGGAACTTGTGTATTATACAGATTATTATAAATACAAGTATTTTTTATTTTTTTTTTTTAAAAATTTGTGTGCTCTCTATCAAAATTTTTTTATAGGTAGGTACATAATATTAATATTTGTATTATTCTCTACTTTTTTTGTATCATAAATACCATAGTTTTTATAGAAATTATTATAAAATTACATTTCGCTACTAACTAAAGTATTATTTTAAGTAGGTAGGCATTATTAAATATATTAAATGATTTAATAATGTGTGAAGGTTATTGATGCGTCATTATATGAGCATTATATTTGAGCAAATGGCACACATGTAATAGGAAGCTGGTAGAAATTTCACACATCAATAGTTATCAATAGACTGTTTTATAGGGTTTTAAACTTATAAAGAGTATATATGGGGTGAGGGCAAGTACCTCTTATTTCCACCAAGTGAAAATATCGGGAAGAATGTGCAGAGAACAAAAATTTGCTTTCCCATAGCCTGCCAAAAAAATAAAAATTATATTTATAAATGTATGCACCTATAAGTTAGGTTTAAGGTAATAAAATAAACTTTCCATAGGCTATATATAAAATAAGGCACACAATGCATTTAATGTATACATCTATATTGAAATATGTTTAATTTTCATTACTTTATTTCAATTATTTATTATTGAATTGAAGCAAAAGAAAAATAACACTTCCATATAAATTTATAACAATAGTAAGTTTGTTTTTTAAATATTTTTTTTACTAAGAATGATTAATAAAGGATTTCAATGAATCTTTTATTTTACAGTTGAATTCAATTAAACTTTAATTTAATACCATAAAATAAATAATTAGTATTTCAATAATTTATTGATTTTCTGTACTTAACTGATTGTTAATGGATTATTATTTTTTTGAAGAAATATTTAAATATATTCAAAATGTACACATCATTTCATAACGTAATTACAATAATAACTTGTTTATTATTCGTATTTAATGACTACGTATATTTTTTATATTCATTTTTATAAAATTAATTTCAAATTAGAATAAATCAATGTTATATATGGGGGTTATATACTATTATTACACAGACAGGGATAGGGTAGGAATTGGGTATTAACTGATAATCACAGAATTAAACAGTTATTTTGATATTTCTATTTTACATTTTATTTTGATCAACGGAAATAATAGATAGGTACCTAATTTTTATAATAATATACTGAATATCAAATTCTAAGTTTTTTTTTATTAGAATTAGTTTTGTTATGATTGAATAATTACAATTAACTTATAATAGCACATTGCAGTCTTTATATTTAATTTAATTTTATATCTTTTAATAGTATACAATTGAGTATTAATATCCTATTCTTATTTTTACCTACCATAGTCTACATTTAATTTTTTTTTAGAAAATTATGTATTGCATACAGCATGAAAAAACACATTTTTAAAATCAATAAATTTCATTGTTTTACTTAAAAAAAAAAAAACAAAAAAAATGATGTACCAAAAGTGCAATTTAAGATTATATGAAATTAGAAATAGTTTTCTTTTATTTATCATAATTAATAGTTTGATTTAAATAAAAATTCAAATAGATATTCATAATAATTTAGAACTTTATTTAGAATCTGTAAGTTAACTAAAGAAAATATGTAAAAAGACAAACAAAATAATCCACTCTGATTTATTAATTACTAGCTGCACCACACACCTTGCTCATGCACATAATTGAATGAAAATAATTTTAAAAAAAAATTATTATACTTTTGCTCTTATTTCTCAGGAATCACAGTTTCCACCATTGTACAGTTAACTGTTATTGCCTGGTTATTTACTTTTAAACAAGTTAGTTGCGTGTGTGCGTGAAAATTTAACAACAATTAATTAAAACTGTATTTTACTATTATATGAAGACTGTGTTTTTTTTATTCTTATCCCTAATTTTAAATACTACAGAACCAATTTTCAATTTTTTTTTTTTTTTTTGGAAATCCATAATATTGAAAATCGGTCTGGATGACGTGCAGTAGTTTTTATGCATACCAATAACAACAGAAAACTCACTGTCATCTTATTATAAAATATTGAATATTTATTAATTGTTGTAAAGTTATCACTGTGTATTTTCTTAACTTTTAAATAAAATAAATTACTGGGCAACAACAGTTAATTGTACAGGGGTGAAAACTGTAAGTCACGGAAAAAAAAAATTCATGTTTGGAATTTGAACTAGACCTCTGTTTGTTTGGAATTCAGTGTGAATGCCATTCGCAAACAAATTTACAGTGCATGATGGTAACTTTCAGCATATTTATATAGTGATATAGTTTTATGGAGTTAAAAATTAGCTACATAACAAAACAAATAATATTTTTAAAACTCATTAGTGATTTTTTATGTGTAGGCAAGGTCATATTTTACAGTTCTTATATAATAAGAATTAACTAGTAGAGACCTACTCCAAATAGAATTTTTGAGAGGTTAATATTTTTAATGAACAAAAAAAATTCATCAAACATTTTGAACTTTAGGGTGTGTCATAAATTATTTTAAAATTAGAAAATGCACTGTGTTTGCTCGACAAAATAGGTTAGTGGTTGTCTACAAACCTATTCATAGTGGTTAAATCTGAAATTGCATTTATATTAAAATTTATTCTTGTTTTTCTGTGATTAATTTCCAATTAAGAGTCCAATTTAAAACTATGCATTTTTGTCAATTATTAATATAACATTTTAAAACCCATTTTATTTTAGTTTAACCACAATAACTAGCTATACTTTGCAACATAAGTAGGTCACTGTTGTATGACGGTTAGAAAGATAATATACATAGAGTAATTTGATTTATATCTTAGAAGTTACCATAAATAATTTCAATAAAAAATGATTTAAAGCGATGTTTGGTAAATTAATAAGGATTTTTTACTTATTGTTGTCAGGTTTTTATTTTTGAACTCTTACAAATTTACAAAAAAATGCATGTAAAATACCATTGACTAGATCTTTTAAGGTATTTCGTGAAAAAGTAAGAATTTTACTCATTAGAATAATATTTAAAATATATTTTTTTGAAAGAGTATAGCCCATTTTCATTATTTACCACTAGGTGGAAAATATGTATCATTTAGGTAGGTATTACATGAAAAAAACCATTTTAACTAACCGAAATTACTAAAGAAAAAAATTAAATAGCTAATAATATGAGTAATTGGAAATTTGATTTTCTATTGAAATTTTTACCGCCTCTACTTAACAGTTTTGAGAGATTTATACTCACATACTGTATTTTTATTATTTTTAATTTTGAAAAGTTTTATGCTTAAGATTTATGCTCATGTCTTATGCCAGTTCTGAAGATTTAAAGCGTAAAAAATTAAAATGGACATTTTTTCTAAGCAATGTAAATAAAATTTTGTTGTCATATTTAAGTAAATAATTTGATGTATTTAAGAAATAGGTACTCCAAGTTCATGTATATAAATTATCTACCTATTCAAATATGGAAGTTTATTATTTTATTTTATTTATTGTGAAAAATAAATAATATCAACACTCACATATAATTTTTGTAATTCAGATTTTTTTTAAAAAAAATGATTGATAATGTCAGTACACTTCAAAATAAAATGAATTAGTAAAGTTAAAGACAAAAAAAAATATATATATAATTAATAATGTTTATTCCATGCAAAAATCAATATATCAAAATTTATTAATTAGAATAAATAAATTCAAACTTTCCTAAAGCATAAAATGATTGTGGTGGGGATTAAAAGTTTAAGTTCATTACAATAAAAACATGTTTACAAAAGTTATATGCCTAAGTTAAAATATAAAACATACAATAAAAAATGAATACCCAATAAAGAAATCCTTAAGAATACACATTATTAAAATTTACAAAAGGTTAATCTCTGGAAAGTCAAGTTTTTTCATAAGACATAAAGATATTTAAATTAATAAACTCATGCAAATTGATTTTAAATAATCTACATATTTGAGTAGCAATAGATATACAACATTTGATTCCAATTTTCTTTTTATAATGTTGAACTGTTTAATGTTTTCTTTATGTTGTGTACTATGTAAGTGGTGAACTATGTTTAAATTTGAATATTTAATTAAGTTCAGAATATACTAGACTATTATTATTATTATGTAAATAATACATTGACTTAAGTAATACAAATTTAATTAACCTATTTAAGGTAATTTTTAGTCTATAAATATGCGAGTCATAAACCTGTCGCCAAATACATTCCATAGTTGACAAATAATTGGACTGAAGATAAATATAGTAATTTTAATATCAGTATTAAAAATAAATATTATTTCATTCAAAATATTGAAACATTTTTACAAAGTGTTAATTAAATTAATGATTTATTGATTATTGATTCTTCTATATTAATTTATTATCAATTGTTATACCCAAATATTTAATAGCACCTACTTACTTGTTCCAAAACTATACAATTTTTACAGAAACCATTACAGTTTGATGAATGAAAACGTATTATGTGTTATGTGTTAATAACATTCTAGTTAATCTTAAAATAAATATATGTTGACTTATTTTTATTTAATTCTAATTACTGTCAAGCCAAGTCTTTTATTTTTCGTATGATAACATTAGTTTTCATAAAACAGTTCTATATTTTTATTAGATAATAATATTACTGTTTCATTCGCAGAACTAATCATTTTTGCATTTACTGTAGGTGAGTTAAATAAACTTTTTATGTATATAATAAATAATATAGGGCCAAGAACTATTCCCTGCAGAACACCATATTTAACTTTAAATTGATTACCATAAGAATTGCTTATTTTGATCACTTGAGTTCGATAAATACGATTTTATTAGGTTATAGATGATGCTTCATAGCCGCATACAACAAATTTTAACAGAATATTATGATTAACATAACAAAAGCTTTCTTTATGACTAGAAAAATTTTTAATATCTTATTATCCGAGTTGATGCTTACACGTAAAAGTTCATTTTCCACAAATAAGGCATCATTAGTTGACTTGCAAGCCAAAAATCGAAACTGATTTTTTGAAAAGATTAATTATAAATAAATACATAATTAATTAAATCATTATACTCAAAAAATTATGTTTTTTCTTTAATTCTATTAATATGATGCTCTATTGGATTAATAAAAAGTATATCCATAATTTTACAATTGTTATTTAAAAAGGTCCATGGCACTTCTTTTAAGTCATTTAATTTTATATTATTTTCTATATTGGAACCAATATTAACACAAATTGTATTAAATGCATCATAAATATTTCTTTCATTATCAATTTATATATTTTTATTGAATACCCTATAATTTGTTTTTCTTTTTTTTTTACATAACTCGTCTTTTAAAATTTTCCAAATAAATTTTGAGTCTTTACCTGCTAATATAATTTTTTTCTGGTAATATACCTAATATTATAGCACTATTTATTAAAATCTTTAATAAATTTCTATAATAGTTACATTTTAACTTTAATTCTCTATCAATCAAATGGTCTTGAACGTAGTTTATGCAATAAGATATTTCTTTTCTTAATAAAGCTAAATAGCCAACTAAACCTTGTGTTATCCACTCAAACATACTTTAAGTTTTTTTTTTAATCCTAGAACTCTTAATGACATTAGCTAATAAATTAATAAGTTTCTGTACATTTAATTTTTTGTTTCGCAAGTTTTATTAATATCCATATTTCATAATATACAATCCCAGTTTTCTGTGCTAATAAGCATATTTAAATGATCGTTGTTAATAACTTTTCTAATTTCCTAATCACATTAAAATTTAATTTTGGTTTTTATTTCGATCATGATTACATTGTATAAATATAAAATTAAAAATGAGATATTGTTATTGTGATAGAGACAGACAAACAAAATATCAACATTTTAAGACCTTGTATCTCATAATTATAATGGTTAAGGCATTGAAATCAACAACAAATTAATTGCTACTTAATATTTATTACACAAGCCTTTAAATAATAAATATATAAATGATTTTTTTTCACAAGTATAGGAATATTATATTATTAATAATAATAATTATATTACATTATTTATAAAATCTTACACTCCTTTTCTTTTTTGTGTACTAATATATAATACATTATTACCACGAATAAAGGAGTCTCCAAATTTGTTTTTAAGTTCCCCATTAATGTATTCTTCAGTTTGTTCAAGAGCAATATTCATGTAACCATCTATACATGCCATGACACCTAATAAATTATATTTTTATAAAGAATGATAAAGCTTAAAACTGTTTTCATAATATGAAATATGTTTAAACTATAAATCTTGAACATTTAATTATTTGTTATAAATTAATAAATACCTCTGTAATCAACTCCGCTATTTAATTTTACTACTACTGGACGACCATGAATTTGTTGTATAAATTGTGTTAATGCTTCTTTGCGACTCATTTTAGAGAAAGTTATTCTAAAAAAATAATAATGACTATGTATTACAGTACTTTAGTAGAATAAAATAATTCGAACAAGAATATTGAATGTGTTAAACAAATAATTTTTACGTACACGTAGTAAAACTATATAGAATAAGATGAGTGTATGGTTATAAATTAACAAATTAATTAAAATGGATTTGAAAAATATGTTACTCAACTAAAATTATTAACAAAATATTAAATGTTAAATAACAACACAAAATAATGCCGATGGCGGTTGTATAGTGATATCATTTATCACTTAAACTTTTATCAAACAATATACTTAACAGTGTAGGCAACAACTCAACATTGCAGAATTATAAATGTTTTTTTTTTAAATAATCACCCGGGGAGAAACGAATGATATCTCATTTTACGTTACGTCCCAGGTGAACGCGATTTTGCTCTAGCGGACAGGTAGGTGACGCGATATTTCACGCGTGCGAGTGAGAGACTGTCCTCAGTTCAGAGCCTACGGGTCTGCAATCGGCAAGCCAGAATGTGTTTTCAATTGTTTTTAAGTTGATGGTTTGTGTTGTGCAAGTAGTTTATATTAGCCAAGTAGCTGATATAATATCTTTACAATAATGTTTATAATATATCAGCTTACATAGCCTTTCAACGTTTGAAGACACAATTTCCTTTTAGTTGTAGCTACTGAAAGTCAATTACGATAATTTGTATCTTTCATGTTGCATAATATAGGCTTTTTTGAATTTCTGATATCAAAATTTCTACTTTTGAATCCGTATAAATTATCAGCTTAAATTATTTAACAATGTACATACAACTCTGTGTCTCAACAACACTGAAAATAGCGCTAGTCGCCCGTGTTAGAAACAAATTTATTTGTTTCAACGCGAACGATAATATTAATATTAATGAAACGCCGTGCGCCGTGCCGCCACACAAATGATACTCCGTTACTCTCCTACGTAAACTTAAAAGTGGAATATCTCGTTAACAGGTTGACGGAAATCAAAAATGTTAACACCAACATGTATTTAACGTAATAATAATATTAATAATATTTATTAACAAAAAAAAAAAATACTCCCATCAATTTATAGAATTTTAAATTTAGGTTCTCATTTGAAAAACTCCTTAAATGTTGTGAAAAATCTAAGTATTCGAAAACATCGGCTTTAACTACACTTAAAAATTCCAAAAATCAGAATTTGAATACATGCAAATTATAACTAAAATAAATGGAGGGAGCACGCTTAATGAATCATCCTGTGTATATATATATATATATGCATATATGTATACATAAATACATCTGTGGCTTGGTAACAATGTAAAAAACTGTAAAAAAAAATTAAGTGAAAAAAATGTTAAGTTTATAAATAAATTTATTTTCAAAAATCTAACTTTAAGTTCATAATAATTATTGTAATACAATTTTTTTTTTAATATTGGCCATTCTTATTGTACCAATCTACATAATATAATTTTGGTGTTAAAATTTTAGAACGCCACGCAATTTATTTTAACTAATACTCCATCTAATTATGAAATTTTTAATATAGGTTGCCATTTGAAAATCAAAAGTAGGTATTCGTTTCACCACCCTCAAAAATTAGGGTGATATTAAATAATGTAAATATTAAATTTTAGTTCAGCTTGTTTCTTAAATTTAAAAAAAAAATTGAAAAAAGTATTTACTTTCCGAGATATCAAGTGTACTCGCTTAAACGGATCACTCTCTGTATATTATATATATTTATAAATAAATTTAATAATTTTATTTTTACTTTATTATTTTATTATATATTATATATTATATAGATAATTTAAAAATAATAATATTGAAAAATGGGGGTTAAATACTTAACAATAACTATTGGTCTAACGTTACATTTAAAAAAAAAAGGAGCTAATAATGCTGATGGGTGCATCACTGTTGAAGGTGGGAAGTTGGAAAAAGGTATAGGATACATAAAGTTATTTAATTTACAGTTGTAAGCAACAAAAAACCCATGATTAATGAAATACAATTATGAGTGAAGTCATTTATATATGATTTAAAAGACCGAAATATTTACTATTTTCATTAAAATTTAATCTTAAAACCATTATAAAATAATTCAATACTTATACCTACTCTCTAAAAAGACTCTATTCCGCTGCATTTTGAACAAAGTTCGATTATTATGTTATCATATGTAAGTACAATAAAAAGAAATGTTGCCGAATTATTCAGTATGTACAGTATATGTATTATTATTATACTTATTATATTGATTCCATAAAGTGTGTTTCAAAGTATTGGCCATAATTGATCGCAGGAAATTGTACATTTCAACCTAATATGCTCGCTTCATCATTCCCTTAATTCTAGTTGCTAGATTGATTTAAATATTATAATAGCATTGAGTTATGAATTTGTACAAAAATACTTATAATTATTATGTAGTAATTCGACCGGAATTATTAAACTCGAGCACATTGTATATATCTATACTTACCTATTATATTCAAGACACGTGACCCAAATTGCTATACAGAGTATAAGTATAAAATATTTCACAGGAAATAGAAACGCAATTACGCAGAGTGCGTAACGGTTTAAATATTCTTAAAAGCTTTTTATTAATTGGGCTTACTTGATGTTGTACATTTTAATATTGTGTAACTCTTGTTTAAAATGCTTCATGAAATTAAAACTCTATAACATATAAATACATATTTAAAATCAATAATTATTATAGATTATTGTTTATATTTATTCATTATAGTTTGCAGGCATACATAGTGTGTTGAATATAATTTATTTTTAAGTCAAAATAGTAAACTGAGTGCCCAATGGCGTGCAGATAAATCATAAAAAGGGTCTGGGCTTTATTAGTAAATCGAGGTGGGTGGTATTTCATGTTGGGTTTACTAAAAATAAATTATCATGTGTACATTCTACTATTGTGTTAAATGTATAATTAGGGCTGTTCAGATGTTTCGATTAATTAATTTAATCGATTATTTTTTTTTAAAAGTAGTCTTCACCGAAATTCGTAAATTTGTAACGAATATTCCGTTAACAAGCTGTAGAGTAATGATGATAGACACTCCGTATTGGAAACTAAATTCAAAGGGTCTGTACACCAGAACATATCATAATATTGAAAAATAGTTTGTATTTATTAATATATAATAAAATTTGTAGTGTAAATAATTATATTTTAAAATTTGAAATTTGAATTAAGGTTTTTAACATGTATTCAGTAATCCTTCAGTTGTACCACATAACGAATAGCAGAGTTTTATATTGCGTGTACAATGAACTTGCCGTGGTTGCACGTGTCCTTCCCTCATTTAAGTTCCTTAAGCCGCCCCTGCGTATAGATATTTATTTATTTTTATTTCATTGTACATGCGAAAGCCCAAAAATCAAATAATGGTAAACATTAAACCTATCAGTATATACCTAATATAAACAAATTATATAGATCAGCGATTCTGAACCTGTGTTATGCGTACTTCTAATGGTACTCGGCTAGCTAATAGGTGATACGCGAAGACATTTTTTGATACGTGGAAAAAAAAAGTTATTAGTTAAAATGCAGTTTATTAATTTATAAATATTAATAAAAATAATAGCATACATATTTAATTTTACTTTTGATTATTGAATGGTTGTATAATTATGTATATTTAATAATAAAAAGTTCCATACATGGAAAATAACGTACACATTTTATTTTTTGATAAGTAAAAAAAAAAAGTTGAATAATAATACCAACTGGCACGTGAAAAATGTCAAAGTGTGTTAATGGTATGCGGATATGAAAAGGTTGAGTACTGCTGACATATATTACTAAAACTAAACAACATACTATTATAATACTAGATTACAAAAACTAAATTGAAGCCTGCATCCGAGTTCCGTCTCAAACATAAGATTTGAATTTAAGGATATAGGTACTATAACAGAAAAATATAGTTCCATCCTGGGTTTTTAAAATGAATGTACTAGTTCCATCTCATGTAATTTATTTAGTTATACGAGTTCCGTCCTTTTTTGCATTTTCTAAACTATATTAATATTTAATATAGAATCAAATTTACAACTAAGATACAAATTGTGTATTATTTATAAATAAAGATAATACTTTTTAACTTTTAAACTTTCCAGTTATTATTTGTGCGTCTGCGTGTCTGGATTTATTATTTTTTATTGTACTGCAGATATAGTAATATTGTAACTGTTAAGATATTCTTTTTGTTACTAGGGACGGAATTCTTGTTTACACTTTTTTTACCCGGGACGGAATTAGTATAAAAAAAGGTTATTGGGACGAAACTCAGATGCAACCAAATTGGACACTAACTGTATTTTAATGTATACTTAGTGCTATATCAAACATGATTACCATAGGGCTGGGCATTGGCTACCTTATTATATTGAATCAACATAATATATGATAGGTACTAAGATTTTTAATTTCTTTGTAAAATAAAAAAAATATATTAAATACAAAAAATCATTGTATTTGAAAAACTAATAAAATTATTTTAATCTCACTTCAAAATCATTTTATTACACATTTTTACAAATTTATCGTCTTATGAAAACGTTGATTCGTGATGTAGCTAGTTTTTATATTATCTCATAATGATTGGCCATGGTATAAAATCGATAATGAATACTGAATATTCATATTTTTGATTCGATTTAACCATCCATAATTAGTTCAAATAGTTGGCAGACAACCGTTTTCCTGTAGGATTAATAAGTTATAGAATTACGGAGTATTCGATCACTTTAAAAACACTTTAATAAAAAAAAATATAGCTGACAGAAAACAAAGAAATTATATATAAATATCGATTTATTAAACACGCAATCAAAAACGAACATGTATAGTTACTGAGTTCATATGACGAGACCACCCTTTACACCCGTTCACCTTCATCCCACATATAGCTTTTCAATGCTTACAGCTTACTATAAACATTCTTTCATTATTCTCTTTATAATATGTTCCGGTGGCACGCACGTTAAATGTATATGCTCAGCTTCATAATAACGCACTATTAAAATGCTATTTAGTAGCTACACATATTATAATAATATTTAAATATATATATAATATATATTCTAAAAATATGATTCAACTGATCAAAAAATATTCATTCGTGGAAATTAGTGGAGGTAGAATAGTTTTTAAACAAAAGTTATATCGATGCCTTACTTTTGGTTATTTTCATTTAAACGTTAAAATTTAAACAATTTGTTTTTAAATCATGTTTATAATTAAAAATTACAAACTAAAAAATAAATGAGAATGAAAAATGTTAATCAAAATATTTTATTGCGTATATATTATAATGGAATTAGGGATGGACACTTCCGCGAATGAAAAATCATGGACTCTTCCGGGAAAAGTTCCTAGAAATATCCCTCAAATGGGGAAAATTTAGGGAAAGTTTATTTTATGAGCATTAGATAACTTTTTGACCTCACAAAATCCGACGCTTCAAAATAGCAAGAACCTGAAATTTATTTTACCTATATAAAATTCATACCTAAATGTCATATTAGTTTAATTATTTATGTTAATTTTGTGTATACTTGTAAGTTGTGAGTTGTGTCGTTGCGTATACAGTTAAATATACATAAATTAATTAGGTAAAAGGACAAAAGGTTCAATCATTTCATTTTAATCGCATTCTTTACATAATAAATTGTTTATCTATTTTTAATTAATAAATTGATATTTATCTTCCCTACTCTTTCGCGGTCTAAACTTTAAACGATTTTAACTCATAAACGGTAAATCTGATATTATAGTATTATGTATATCAAAATGTTTAAAAAAATGTTCTCTAATCGAATCTGTGTTCAAAAAAGGGAGGGTTTTTATTTGAAAAACGAAAGTATATAGTCATTTAAGTTATATGGAGTAGGGATAAAATATTAAAAATGGTTTTAAAATGAAACCTAAACGATTCCATAATGATTAAAAAAAAAAAAAAAAAAACAGAAATAAAATTAAGTTAAAACATCCTCCGAGATAATTGCTGGTTCATTATAAAAAAAATCAACCTAAACCTAAACCTACATAAAATAAACAAGTATTTATTTTGAGTAAATTATGGACCGTCTCATGCGTTAGGTTGGTTAGATTAAAATAAATAGTAGACTAAATGTAGAAAAAAAAATTGTTATTGTTTATCAACTAGGTAATTAATTATTGTTTTATGTTAATTAATGATAATATTCACAAATCTTAGTATTACACGTTAGTATTAAACAAAAATAGATAACTTGCTAACTAGTTATTTAAATTAAAAATAAGAACACATATATAATATTTTATTTACAAAATTGAATTTATTGGCCACTTAAAATAGGTAACAGCGAACAGCCCTTATGACTTGTATTTCAGTGTACCTATTTATTGCAAATAACTATATTATATGTATTATAAATTGTTGTATTTTAATTGAAAATAACTACATAAATAATATTTTAAACTGAATGATTATGTTTTCACTTTTCGGTAACAATTAAAAAATATAAAACATTTTATGAAAAATACATTTTTTATACCCCAGAATATTATCCAGAATACTTGTAGAGAATATTGTTCTCTCAAATCATTAGGTGAGACCATATTCATCATATTTAATTCCTATTATCTATACTCTTCTGATCCACATAAAATTAAGATTTGTCTTTATTGATTTTTTTAAAATTTAAAGCAAAATTACGTCAAATTGACCTACCTATTATTTACCTATTTATTATTAACTATTAATACTACAATATTATCATTGAATCATTGTATAGGTAAATGAATGTAGGAACTTTGAGAAGCATTAAAGCCATTTTAAAAACGTTAAACTTAATACCTGTATATGACGTATATATTTATTGCATATTTTAACAGCGATTTATTATTTATTAAATAAATGATACGCGATACACTGAAAACAAATGGGTACATAAGCCAACTCAGAATTTTCATCCAAGGTATTATAAGCGAGATACATGGTACTTATTAATACACGCATCGACAATAATCCGATTGCAATACAGCAATCATTGAAGCAATTTCAAAAGTTTTAAGCTATATTAAATACGCTGAATTAAAGTGACGGCTGGATTAGTTATTCTATATACTCGTACCTACTACTGAGAAATATTAATAAAAATGGAATTATACTTTCGTTTCTTGTTGACGTCTCTCTTCACAGTTTACATGTATTATATACCTACCCCTTAGAAAACCGTTTGGCTATGATCACGCGAACAATATTATTATTATGTTAGGATAATAAAAAAAAAAAATTGAACACGTGTTTTGTAAATAGTATAGGCACTTTGTGAAAAACTTAATTATTTTCCAAAAATAAGTTCACATATTTATGAATTTTAAATTAATTGAAATAGCAAAAAAAAAAATGAGTGATTTTAAAAATAAACTATTTATTGGTATACATTTTCTTCTTAAATATTTAAATATTGTATTTTCGTTTTACGTTGGATTCTGAGTAAGTAGAGTGCGGAAGCTAATCTATTAATATACGATTGGTTTTTTCTTGTAAAAAACTTTTTCTGCAGTTAGGAAAAATGATCCCAAACTTTATAATTGTATACTTTATTTTTGGATTAGCGAAAGACGATTCTTTTGTTCAAACATTTTTCTAGAGTTCCAACAATTTGCCAAAATAATTATAAAACCAACAGCAAATATATAGTACACTGAGATCTGAAATTTTTAACCTAGGTGGTTGGCGATAGAAGTTAGAACTTAGAGCTCACTATTTAACGTGTATACGCTTTTACGTATTTACGTGAAATGTACATTCGTTTCTATAAAACCGCGAATTTGATAAAATATTATATTACTGATATCACAGAATAAATATTGATTATATATGTAAGAAAATATAATTTAATCATTAAATTATTTGATAGATTTATGTAGGCAGGCCCATAGCCATAGAGGCAATATGGAACATTTCCTTCCCTAGACCCGTATTTGCTTCCCTCCCTTTGCATTTTTTATGAAGATTTTTCAAATTTTCAAATTGATCTTTAAATTGGATAAAAAGAGTATAGGAATAAAGAGTCGTAATATTGTTTTTTCTAATGCCCCCCCCCCCTGATGAATTGATCTGTTTATGGGACTGTATGCAGGTGGTAGTGAGTAATAACAAATAATTTAAATTTAGGCAAATTTGAATAATACGTGACATAAATGGTGTATTTTCTACACGGTTGCTAAAAATGACTCATTTTCTTCGCTGGTAATATAATAACACCTTGTATTAGATTATATATTGCTAAATTAATTTAGTACCTAAGTATTATTCTTATTTTATTTAAATATTTGTATATAACTATTTCTTACTTGCTTATAAATATTGATTCTTATACTTTAAAATATATTTAAAAAAATAAAAATAAAGTATTTATATTTATAAAATTATTATAAATTAAAAAAATAATCAACAAACTTAATGATATTCTGTGGTAGCGATACGTTCTCACAGACTACATGAACACATGTTTACTCTCTGGTAACCAACATTGAAATAAATAAACGTAGGAATATTATACATTTTTCATATTATTTTGTCAAAGTAACTATAACTTTCTACTTGAAAACTGAAAATGTATTTTTGTATGGTTATGTACATAACAGTTTTAACCATAAATTGGTACTAAAATTGTTTACTTTTAATAACCCTGTGGTCACAGCAAATAGACTAAATTATAGTCACTTTAACTTTGATTTTTTTGCCTATGTACTGTTACTAATTTATTTTTCTTAGTGTACATAATAATAACCTTTGTAACTACCCAGTTAATCCAGCTTTATTTAAAATGGTTTTTTTTTTTTTTTTAATGATTTATATTTGCATTCATCAGTAGTGATAATTAACCTATATTCTATCTTACGAACTTGGAACTTTTCATTTAGTTGTTGTAGACCTAGTCATGGTGTAAAGTTTGTTAGATAATTTTTAGACGTACATATATATTGTAGTTATATATTATGTATACCTAGGTGTATAAAGGTGTAGTTGTAATATTGACAGATATTTTGTCGTGTGATTTGCGGTAGAATTGAATGGTCGGCGGCACTGACTATCGAAAGACGAGGAAATTCCATACAGTATTAACACAATATCATCAAGGTGGTCTGATATTATTATGCATTAGGTACATTGTGAACTCTTTATTTGATCCATTCTTTATGACACCGTGGATTGCTATCATACTTCGTATCAGATCATTCGTTTTTCTTTTTTTTGCATTCGTTCAGGCTAAAAGTAATATTAATATAATAGTCACCTTTACTGAAACCGACATAATAGTAATAAGTAGTAACAATAATATAATAATATGTAAAATATAAGTATATACGTATTCTATCTAGTTATTGTACTTCTTGCAATGTGAGGTTCCTCGGCGTATTTCACAATAAGGCAATCCCCAACAAGAGTTCACCGACGCATTACCCTTTTACAGTTTCACACGGCCGTGACAATAAGTATATCGGATACCTACTTAGTATACAGGTACATTGTAGTACACATGTTAAACATGATATTGTATAGAGCTTATTTGTTCAGATATCCAAATAATAAAATACAGGTATTTGTTACATTGGTTATACTTTTTCATGGTTTGGTGTATCAATTTTACTCATATTATAAAATATCGATAACAATTTTTGAATACTTACTTATGTAATAATATTTAATACAATGCTAAATGTTTTTTTTAAGATTATAAGTGTCCGAGGAATGTATTTAAAACACGCACATAATTTGACTACTATGTGTGTGTTTCTTTTTGTTTATTAACATAGTTTTGTTTAGGCCAAATTATTTGGTCAATATAAAAAAATTTGGAGGCAGTTTCTGTCTTTGATAGTATTTTAATTAAGTCGATGTTTTCGGGAGGTTAGGTTTTTATGATTGGAGCACGATTTTCGGTAGCAAAGTGGTTTACAGGCACAACAATTTAAAACAATTAAAAGAAAGTTAGAAAGTATGACGTCTATACTATAGGGTAGTGGTTTTCAATCTGTGCGTTGCGGCTCCCAGGGGCGTCGTGGTTTATTATTAAAGGATCCGCGTCTATTAGTAAAATATAGTACAGTAATACAATATATTTTTTTATTTTAATTATTATTATTATCTACTACTGGATTATAAAATTGTGTTATTTTTTGTTTTTTTGACATTGATTTCGAGAAAAGCATTGAAAATATTCTCCACTTGAAAATGGGCTATCTATAACCACTGCGTTTAAACTCTATAAATGCCACTTGTTAGCCATAATTTAAATATTTCCAGATTATATAGGTAAATTGTGAATTGATTGATACTATCGTGCGGTAATGATAACTATATTTTAAACTATCATTAACTTTGACAAATTGTAGAAAATAATCATTTTTTAACTTCAAAATAAATTTATAAAATAGCTCTTAGTTTTTGTAAAAAAAAAAAATATTTAACATAAATAATAGCGCAAAGTTATAGAAATTATTTCAAAAAAGGAAAACTTAAAAATAGAACATATCAAAAGTTATTGCGTTTATAAGATCTCCGTAGAATATGTATTTATAAACAGTTAGTCAAGATAAAAGAAAAATTGGTTTTCGCAAAAGGGTATAAGGAGGAAATTATTAAATTTTTTTTTTCTCTTAAAAAATAATAAAATTTACTTATACCATTAATTCTAATTGATAGTATCTTGTGAATATCAATGATTCATATTAAATTACATAAAAAAAGAAAAAATTATCTAAAACTTATTTGAACCTTCACCCGTAAAAATATTAATCGAAAATATAATAATTAATTTGTAAAAACATAACGCTGAGTACAAAATAGTAGTGAACAATTTTTTTATTATCAATAGACCATAAAAAAAAAAATAATAATAATAAAAAAAAATATAAACGAACAAATTATTAATAATGAAATACATTTAACAGGAGTTACAAAATCATTTCTTCGTTTAAACTTTAATTGAATCCTTTATGGGAGGGAGGTCCAATTAGCTCCATATAAAGTTTTGTTTACTAGATTGACTTCACTTAAACGGTTCTCAAACGCGTCTCTAATTTGTCTTATCAAATCTGGTACTTCGGGATATCGTTCGTTGTCCGCTTTGGCGTTGAGTATTACGTGAAATCTGAAAAAAGGTACTGGATATTTAGGTCGGAATTTGTCGACTAAAAAACGGATACAAAAATAATGATATTGTTTTTAGGTACCTTTAACAACGGCATATTCATTAGCAACCCCCCGTTTACGAGGTCGGCTAACAATACGCCGACGACGGTACGTATTTTCTCGTCTCCGTTGAAGAACGTCGCGCGGTTCAGTGAAATATTTAGGGTCACCTGATCACGTTCCAACGACAAAATTAAAAAGAGCTGATACTGGGGATTGGAGTGGCCACTGTTGTAGGTGAAATGTTGGGAAGGTGGGGTACATAAAATTATTTTATTTATATCTGTAAACAACGTTAAACCATTACTTGACGAAAGACTATTCCGAGCCCAGTTTGATAATACATAATATGAAGTGCCGTAATTTGTTTTTCGATTTTCGTTTAAATTCGATTTCAAAACGCTTATTAAAAAAAATTAAAAGTCGTTCAATGATTTTGGAAATTTTACCTAGTCTAGGTAAGTCTAATATAAGTATTATTGCCAAGTTTCAAGTCTCTACGTGTATTTATAACCGAATTATAACAAAAAAACTTCTAAAAATTAAAATTCCTTGAAAGCTCAAAAGTGGCTCAAAAGTTTTGGCGATGAGACCGTGTAAGAAAGTAAATCAAAAAAGCAACAAAAATGGTGTTTTGCGATTTTTTGATTAAATCATTTTCTTTGGTAGAAAACGTCATCCGTGTTTTTATAAAATAATGAAATTGTACGTTTTCCTACATTTTTTCCCACTCTAAGTGATTTTATTAAAAAATTCCGTAGAAAATCAAAAAATTGATTGCAGGATAGACTCCGAGTTTAAAGTGTTTGCCAATGATTGTATAAAACGATAAAACGCAATATCAATGACAAAAAATATATGTGTATTCAATTTGATACTAATACAGTTCGATTTCGGGATACGATAATAGCGATTAGAATTAACAATAAGATGATAAATTGATAGCACATTTTTTTTGCGCTTTTGACGTTGCAATTTAAATAAAATGAGCTGATGCTGTTGGTGGATGTATTACTGTTGTGGGCATAAAATTGGAAAGGTAGAATTCATAAAGCGTGATTTAATTTAAATGACAAATCGTAGCTAACGAAGATCGATTCAGATCAAAGTTGAGAAGTGAACATTGAAAAATGTTAATATGTCGCCGTATTCTCGTCGTCCTCGCGGTCGGTATGCGTGATGGTGCAGCCGCCCGGTAACGTGTAGGCGTATGTTATTATAATATTCTATGCACACATGAAATCGTCGAGGAAACTTTTTGAAAAGAAAAAAAAATAGGTTTAATAGTATACTATCAAAATTTGTATCAATATCTATGCGGTCTTGCCTAATATTTGCCAAAGTTTCTATTTTATAGTATATAACACTTACTTACTAAGATCTATTTTGAATAAAATTCAAATTATGCCTATGTTTCCAAACAATCGATTAATTTGAAAATAAATAAATTTTATATCTGATAGAGCTTTTCTATCAGTACCTTCATTAGTTCCAACAGTTCATCTTCGAGTAGGTACAACTTAATTTAATTTTGTTTACAAATAACTCAGTATGTTTAACAAAATCCAAAAGCATTATTTTATCACTTTGAATAGGTTGTTGATAACGACTAAAAATGTACAACACATCTGCCAAAAGTGCTAATAAATAGTGTCTTAATTAGTTAATAATAATAAAAAACTGTTAGACTCTTTCTTTTTAGAATTTTGCATATATATAATCAGAGTTTTCCATGAAATTAATAGTATGTTAACTAGACTAAAAGAAAGGTTAGGTTAGGTTAGATTTGAACAAATTTTCTTTTTCTTTTACAGTTGTATAGATCTCTAGTTTAAAGTTCTATTTTTAAAAATATATTCAGTAACATCGTGATTCATGACCTACGGTATATATATATAATCTATTTTAATAGCATCCAAAATTCCTTCAGCACCCCTTTGTTCAACTTGCCCTGCGTCGAAAAACTACTGTTCTTCGACTCCTTTTAATGACACTGAAATATTATATAAATTATATCTATCCGTAAACTGATTCACTGATCCATCTCAATGCAATGACATAGTTATTATTCCCGAAGATGTTTTTTTTAACTTAATATAATAAACATAATTTAGTAGCTTACATTTTTAAATTATAATTTTTAATCATAAATAGTTATGCAAAATGATTTTCTTATTTCAAAAACATATAACATCTATAGGAACTAATAACTATTATTTGCTGTATTATCTTATTAATACAATAATAAATTATGAAAAATCAATTACGTAAAAATTGATTATCAATTGCACATCTAGCTTTTCTAAATACACAAAATAAGCCTTGGCCAAGGTAACTCAGGAGGATTGCCAAAAATCGATGATAAATTATTCCAGTTTTTACCATTTATTAATAAAAAGAAAATTAAAAAATGACTTCAATACACCAACTAGATTAAAAATGCTAAAGAAAAGTTCTAATAAAGTTTTTGATTGGAGTACGATTGCTGGTAGATAAGTTGTTTACAAATACAAACAGACCCACATCACAGTAAAACCAATACATTCCTCGCTTCGCTCAGAATCTAAAACGTCAGAAAAAGGGGAAAATGTAGATCACGGTCTTTGTTTAAATTAATTTATTTTTAAAACTTAGGAGGAAATAATTTGTTATACGTGAATTACTGTTGGCGTGTTCTCATCTAATTATTGATTTTTACCTCATTGATCGATTCTGACGGGAATGCAATTTTAAATAATATAATATGTATTTATATATTTTATACATAGTATAATAATGTGGTGTAAATATTTTTTAAAGCGTATGTTTCTTATTGCAATATAATTAAAATGTACCTAATTTATTTAAATTTGTTGAGTAAATTGGACAAAAACTCTTATCCAAATTTATATCTAAAATAAAAATAATCAAGTAAATGAAAAAACATTTGTATAAATCAGGGCTTCGGACGGGAGACGCAATAACAAACAGTAACCTGGGGTGACGCAGTACAAGCAATCTACATGTATAGTGTATACATATCTTAAAGCTTATTCAATAGCTTTTTTTTCATTTTAACGGACATGGAAAATGTGTAGGTATATAAGAATATTAAAAAGTTTTTTCACACAAATAAACATTGATAAATAGAGAGAAAAAAAACACTATGTATTAGTGATGTGATATATAAATCCGGATTATCCGAAGCTATTTTTATGCTACTTATAGTTATTTGATATTTTTATGTTTTTAAATGTATTTTTGTTTGGTAGGTATCTGTGATTAAAATTATTAGATGACTTTAGAGAAATTTTTCGTATTTTGGGATCCAAAATCCGAAAATCCGGATGCTTCCCACCACTAATTGTCATGTAAAAACAATTATTGGAAATTTGGATACATATCAATTAAAAATTAGTTATGTAGGTAAAAAAAAATACATTGCGAGTTACAATGCGGTTACGTACAGTTATTATTATTATATTATATGGATATTAATCGTTTTGTTTACTGACGATTGATGACCGTTTACAGAAAAAGAAACGCTGAAACGACTCTCGAAAATCAAATAAAACGTAAAAATTAAAGTTGCGGTATTTTCCCAGACATCACTCTTATACTATTAAATTGTATGTTTAATCTTATTTTTTTAAGTACGATCAGGATTGTCGTAGATTTTACATTTTTTCGTTTGAGCACGTTCCCTAAGCGATATTACGTTAAGGATTTTCAGCCATTTAATTTGATTAGTAGCCTTGAGTTGTATAAACTTAATACCATTTACATTGGCTGTTTTCGAAATTTTTACCCTTTTATAGATAGATTGTTGAATGCGCAAGTGTATTGAAAGCATTTAACTTTTCTATAGGTACTTCGTTGCATTGTTGATCAGACGTCTGTGGTCTTCCCCTTCGACATAATCACCCTTGCGCATGAAAACGTTAGCCATTAACAAAAACCAACCCACGATCATCGTATCATTATCGAATCCATATCGCGTTGTCCAACTTTTGAGGTGAAGTACAAAATGTTACAATATTTTAGATTTCACAAAATCATTAATACTGCTTAATCGATCAACGACCATACTACATTAAATATTCTCGTCCAATCACTGAAGTTTAGCAACGTCGGGCGTAGTTAGTAGGTACTTAGATGACCATTACGTTATGAGTACGTTTGAGATCATTACGTGTCGTCATTATTTTTTAAAATTGAATTTCAGAATACAATATAGCAGTGTTTTACTCAGCGAAGTACTTATTTGATTTTTTTTAGTTAAACACTTTCGGTTAATAAAAATTGTCTTGATTTTTTATGTTATATCTTAAAAAAAAATGCGGGCATTCACCTGATTGGACTTTATTTTAAATATTTATTGAAATTGGCCACAGTTCACTCCCCAGATCCTTTTATTGTTTTTTATTCCCATAAAAACAAACACTTTTTCGATTAGGTACCCATTAAGATAGCTAAACATTATTCGTATCGAACTTTAAAATATGTGTATTTTTCGCCAGGTAGAACATTATTATGTAGACATTTAAAAAATTATATCTAGATTCGCAACAGTTTTTCTATACAATTTAAAATGCTAACAACAAACGTCGATACATTGATTTTGTTTTTGCTGATTTCTGAGTTACCTTGGTTACGGGCCAAAAAGAACATGACTAATACACAACTTTTACTACTCCGCTCAGAATCGTTTTTTTTGCTTGCAATGATTTATCTTTGCATACAGTATATAAAATAAACTAAATCACCTTTGTATATCTTGCTTTCCCAATTATCCACCACAACAGTAGCCTATTCGTGAACAATATCAACTTTTTATAATATTATTTTTCCATTACAAAACTTATAACACGGGCTCTGAACAAAATCAATGGCAATTTTTCCATTTATTCCCATCAACAAGGCAACGACAATGGTCTTAACATGGTGCGAAGCTTGTCCGGATCTTTTTTCTATTTCGTATTTACAATGTGATTATATTTGACTTCAACAAAACAGATCTATTAATTGATAATGACTTAGATATAAATCAATCAATAAATCACTTTTATTATAATGCTGAAAATACTATACGATATTTTCAGCAAATTTCGATTTTTTTATATTGTTGCAGTGAAGTAATACTATTGTAGGTATCCACTTGTAGATATTAAATATACGCTTTGTAAAAATTTGATTGCTTGTGGTTTTTTACGCGTTAGCACTGTTTGTCGTATTGATTCGTGTTTGAACCCTGTAAATAGTTAAAGGCTCTAAGTGACTATAATATATAATATATAGTAGGTACCTACTTATCTGAAATATACATAGGTATATTGAATGAATACTAGTGTACAACATTAGTAGTGCGTTTTTAAATCTGGCGGTACGGCAATGTCATTATGGAATGTTTGGTTTCGTCGTTTGGTGAAAATAATAATCAAACGTGAGAAGAAATACATAGGTATTATACGCGGCGGCGTGGACGTAAACTGTTATATGCAAGAAAGGGAAAAGTGCCCAAGGAAACCGTTTTCCATTAGCGCGCGGAATCAAAGGTTTCAAAAGGGCACTTAGAAACAATACTCGGGCGCGGCTGCACAGTTCCATTTTATGTACTTATAAATAAATCTCGAGTTTAAAAACTCTTTTGTATTCGGTATTCGTAATTACTCGGAAAATTGGGTTTGATACAAATGGAACTTAATTTGACGTAATAGTAAATTGACGAGTGACCTATTGATTTTCTCGCGAGGCCGCGGTTGGCACACAGATCGTTGTCGTTTCACTACAGTCATGAAAAATATGCGGTTAAACCGCGATTTACACGTGTCGAGCATAATAATACTATGTAGCGGGCGCGTATCATTTCCCTTTGCGTATATAATATTATAATACATAAATGACTCTTATGGTTGCTATTAAAGCACATCATATTATACGGGGTGATTATTTTAAAAAGAACCAACGATAATTTTGGGTGATTTTGATTTTCTCTCGGATATTATTTTATAGAATCGGTTTCAAAGATCTTGTTTATTATATTTTACAAATTCATCCTTGTATATACTATTTCACCCTACAAATAAGTAACACCTATGTAACATTTTTAAACTCCGAATCGAAAACAGAATAGGTAATATTTTTCTTGACGTTTTGATATGCACAATATAGTACCGTTTATGAGTTATAACAGTTAAAATGTAGGCTAGAGGAGAAGAGAAGGATTATCTAAACATGGATGACATTTATTACCCTCCCCTATTCTTCCAATCTAAGTTTTAAACGATAAATATCCAATAATATTTAGTGTTATGCATATTAACATTTTTAGAACAGTATTTACATTTCGAGTAAGAATTTCATAATTTATGAGCTGTTAACCGAAGTAAGAGAGGTCTTTTATTTGAAAATCGAATTATTGTTAATACGTGTTAATATACAGTACAAGGAATAATCGTACAATTTTAAAAATATAAAATAAAAATTAAATCAAAATCAAATGTATTCAAATTTTCCATATATATATACCTATTATTATAACTACCCTGCACAATATATACTACCGAATTATGAGTCCGGGTTCATACAATATAATATAGTAATACATTGAGCGTGCAGTTTTATACAGGGTGGAAATTGCGGCGAGTTTCGTCGGGGTGGTGGTGCGCGCGCTCGAAGCCAATATATAATAGTAATAATGCTAATAATACTGCAAACGGAAACGGTCTGGCGCACAATAGCCGCGAAACGGACGTGTTAAAGGCCCGGCATTATGATTATTATAATTGTTAATCAGCCGTGATAATGTATGTATACGATTTTATTTTTATTTTTTCGTCATCCCCTTCCTAATTGGACGAACATTGTATTAATAATCGGCCGTGGATAAAGCCGCGGGACACGACAGCGGTGGCGGTGGCGGTCTTCTGAGCGAATCCCACGCTGTTCATGCGATCACTGCCGTATATTAATAATAATAATAGTATATAAAATACTATATTTTAATGTGTATTATATATGTACACACGTTTGTGGGTATACGAGTTTATTGTTGTATTATTTAGAGACCGAGATCGGACTTGGAAAGAACGCGATCGTCGGCCCGGAAAATAGGTACCTGCAGTGAGACACATTATAATATATTATAATATACCGATATACGTATAATATTATGTCGCACCAGTCCTTTGCGCGTTTCTTGATTGGGCTGAGAAATAAAATTTGTATTCCGTTTTTCTGTGCAGCGTACCTATATATACATATACTCAAACGGCGATGTGTGCGGAGTGTGTTTTGAGCTGATTTCTTGAGAGATGTATTTCCAATACTTTTTTTTATGGTGTGTTTCTTTTGTGTCATTGTATTAATACACAACTCTGTATAATACTGATTTACATAAATATACGTATATTCAGTTATCACACAGTGGCTTGTCCGGTACAATTTTATAAAGGTGGTTATGAATCTGGTAGATGACGGTTTTCCAAGTTTTCTCCTTTATTGTAAAATTTGAAATAATAATTTTTTATTACCTCCTTAATGATAAAACTTTACCACTAATCTACTATCCATTACTCAAACCGGACATTTTTTTAAAGGCAAACATGACATTTTAAACCGAAAATCCAGACAAAACTGTATAGAAATTGCCTTTGACGGATTTCATTTTTGAAAACGAATTGTGGTTCTTTTGGTTCTTTACTCAAGTACGTTGGAATTTTGTTTTTCATTTTCATTTTCTTTCTCATTAGTAAAAAGCAAGAAGGCAAAATACTTTAAGTACATTTATGAAAATGTGTTACTGATGACGGCTGTTTTATGGATACGGAAAAGGTTTTAAGTCAATAAACAATCATTTAAAACATGTAAAAGTAATATTTATTGACTGAGACCCATTGTTTCACACAAATGTAAGAACTGATTCCAAAGGTATGTCTACAAATGCAGTATTGACTAAGTTAAGATTGAGTCTAAAGAAATACAGAGACCTACGATCGTGTGTACCCAAACCTAAGAACGCGGCCACGTATGGAAGTTAAGAGAAATTATATGATTAATTACTAGGTAAAAATTATAACAAATAAAACGTTTGGATACAGACTTCGACAACGACATGATCCTTAATACTATTATTAATATGATTAAACGCACAGCGTCTAAAAGGACGACAACCAATCTATAATTATAAACAATGTTTTAGGACTTGGACCTGATTGCTATAGTACGCCACTGTTGTAGGGAGGAAGTTGGGAAGGTTGTTCAAATATTTCTGTTAGGTTAAACAATGATATTCATAGAGTACTTATCAAATAAAAACTACGTAAAGAGTTCGCAAACATAAAATGCATATAAATGGCTCAAAAATCTCTCAAATGTTTTAAACATTTTACCACCTCTAGAAAAATAAAATATAGGTTTTCTGTATTAATGTCAAGTTCCTATGAATATTAAAACAAAAAAAAAATAAGCCGTAAATCAATATGCCGGAATACAGGTCGAATATTATTAAATTGATTAATTTACTAAAACGTTGAACACACACTGGAATAGTTTATTTCCCACCCCCTATTATTATATTATATCTGCAGTTTAACAGTGGCTCAATAACAAAACTGCAGATAGAGTTTTGACTCTAAACTTTAGAGAGTTAAAGAGTTTTTAATACAGAGTATAACATCGGTTCGAAGTATAAGCTCATATAGATATTTCCCGTTTTATTACATTTTAAAATGTTCAAGTGATAACTCGTTATAAACAAATAATAATTTGTACTTTTTATTATGGCGCATTATGTGATGGGTGCGAAAAAGTGATTAAATACAAAATAACCATTGAAAAACCATTAAAAACAACAATATAATGACAATATATTTATTAATTTTATAAACAATTGTATTGTCTATATAAAAGTGACGTATATATAATTATCATGATCCTGTAAAATAATTCTAATAAATTTAAAATCTAAACAGCATTTAATGCCTGGGAATTAATTTATTGTTCAATATATTATAGTGCAAATAATATTAACAGTTAAATAATTTGCAATATTATAATTTAAATTTAAATAGTCGATAGGATATTATTATTAAAAAGATGTCCTAGGATAATGAAGATGTGTGCAGCTACTGTTATAGATAATTTAATTTATACCTGTAAGCAACGATTAAACCATTGCTTATGAAAAAACGATCTGAGCGGACTACAGAGTTCAGTTGATACTGAAGATCAACAATATATATGTCATTTTGTAGTAAAATAAATAAATAGGCTTTATATATTTTCTTTAATAATATTTGTTTAATGTTGTACCGATTTTCCCAGTTTTTCTATGTTTTCCTGGTTTTCCCATATTTTATCCCGATTTTTCACATTTGCCGGGAAAATTCTTAAAAAAAATCGAAAAATTGTTGATTGAAAAGTTGTGCTAAGGAAAAAAGATCGTAATATTTTAATAATATATTTCGTACATTTTCCAGTCTTTCTTTCTTTTTTTTTTCGGTTTTTTAAATTTGATGAGAAAACTCCATAGAAAATTGAAAAACGACCTTTTTAAAGTACCTCCACACATCGATTTCCTTTCAGAAAAGGTTCTAAAATTAAAAATCTAAGCAAGTCTTCTAGTAGAAAAGTTGCGCATGAATAAATAAAAAAAAAACATAAAATAAACATCTTTGTAAATCCATAAGCTTTTTCGCTCCACTCAAAATCTAAAATATTTTATATTTTTATATTATAAACAAAATAGGTTCAAGCTGAGTGGCACAATTATAATATTAACACAATGAATGTGCAAACAACTATAAAATTGATGTAAGGTCAAATAAAGTAGTCCAAAAGTTAAGACAATTTTATAAGTGTTTTTAAACATGCACGCAATTTAATATCATACAATTTTTTAGGAACTGTTATTAATTAATAATTAATATACATTGTAGATGCATACTTAAGTATCTAGTTTATTGGTAGTTATTCACGTATTGAATTTTAATAATAAAATAAACATATTCTCGTGTTAAAATTATAAACTCTATTGTGTATAATTTTAATTTGTTAACGTTAAGTACCATCTATATTTTATGGCGTTATAATTATTACAATATTACTCACCCTACAATTTAATAAATACGAATTTACTAAAATATGAGTACCTCTATCTATAACGTTTGATGTTTAATGAATGTTAATATTGAAAATTTAATTAATATTGTAATGATCTATAACAATATTGGTACCTACCTATTAAATAAAAAATGGTATGATAATATATGCATTGAAAAATGTAATTATTTAAATCTTAACGCAATGATAAATCATTGCTAATACAAATACGATTCTGAATCATTTGTCACACACTACGAGTACAACGTAGTAAACGTGAGACGCTAATAGGTTTACTGTATAATGTATAGTTTATAAATTTATGTATAGATGTACGGTGTTCTGGTCGGATGCAAACTATTTTAGCTAGCAAATTAATATTTTTTTTCCCATGTCCGTTACGAAGTATACGACGCGCGGCCGTTGATAATGGACATGGGGGAAAAAAATTATTATTTGCTAAAAATAGTTACACTAGTTTAATAATTTCACATCGACGTATTTATTATCAAAATATCAATATCACGATAAATCAAATAATCAAAATATCAATTATGTATGATGTACATATATTTGTATTGACAATGAGAAAAAAATAGCATTTTAAAACATTTGAACTGTGGCTCGGGATTTGGAAGTGAAGGGCGAAGTTGGCGTCCTTGGATCCTCGCCTGATTCTGATCAATTTTTTGAAATGCCGTATTTTCCAACCTAATCAAACAAATTTTACCCTTAGAAAAAATCACTATAATTTTAACGAATGAAATGTCCGTCTGATATTAATCCCTCCTCTCTTTATGGCGACTGGCGTTTGATAGAACGAAAAACGCATATCATAGATACAAATTTCCTATAATTGTCTAATGCCTAGGTCTTAGCGATTCAAAAGGGTCGTCCAGACACGCAAAACACTCATCACTGATGGAATTAATATCAAAACCTACGCCACTGCAGAATGGGTAACAACGTCTTCACTATGTGATTTTTTTATATATTGTGATGAGTTACGCGAGTATCTTGAGTACTTCGCTGTTATGTACTAGGGGTGGATCTAGGACAAGATAATGGGGGTGGGAGGTGGTTTTGATAATTCATCTAAGGCACACACTCATGATGAAAATAAAGTTCAGAGTATATTTGAAAGTGAACGGGAAGGGAAATAATATCTACCCCATCGCCTACCCCTCTGGATCAGTACACTGGCTGTCGTCAAAATATGATATTATATCGATTCCATTATTCGGTCATTGGTAATAAATAATATGCGCGTGTTGTACGAGACGCGACGTCGGCGGCATCAGCGATATTATATAGATATTCAGGGTGGTCTCGCGGGTATTTTTACGCGTATTATATTATAATAATATGTAATATGGATACCTATATATCGTTATTGTTACACGTACACGCGTGTTTTCGGACCGGGTGAACGTTGTTGACCGACAAGAAAAAAAAAACCGCATATAATATAATAAAATCTCGAAACGAAATTTATTTACAAACAAGTATAATATATATATTATTATATTATATTATATTGTAATGCGTGCGTCGCGGTTTGTTGCGTTTCATTACAAAAAAAAAAAAATCCCCCCTCCCTCCGTACAATTATCGCGGCATAATGATATTTTACATTATTATTGTGTACTCCCTTACACCCCCGTGCGCTAATGGTGGAAAAATATATTATAATAACGTAACAATACACGATTTATTATTATGTACAATATTATCGACGCGCGCGTTATTATCACCTTATTATTATTATCACTATCATCGTTATATTTTATTGTATCGGTACAAGATATTATAATATATACCGGGGGGACCCGACCAGGTGTGTGCGTGTGTCGGGCCGCGGCTGACACCGAGTACAACGCCTACGCACAATGCCCGTATTATTATTATTATTATATCATTACGGTGTAGGTACGCGAAAAACCGCATATAATAATACACCTCGCCGGTGAACCGTGAAACCTTCGCGTCGTCCGAGATCGTGCGCTTTCACGTGTGTAAACCAGTCGCCGAGAAAAAGATCCTGCGCCGGTCCTTTGGCTCGCACGCACGCGATACGGCGTTCGTTGTAAAATAATACCATAAGGTACCCGCTTGTTACAAAATATACTGTAGCGGCGTGCCGGCCTCCCTTTGTACAAATAATAACACGCGGACCGACCGTTGTGCCGCATCGTGTCGGGATAAAATGTTATAATATAACATGAATGTCCCGTGTATCGATATCTCTACGCGCGTACAGTCATCACTGTATGATCCTGTATCCGCCGAGATCGTAAATAATACACGGGGCGACGGCATTATTAAGCGCGTTCGCCGCATTTCGAATTGATTTAAATTACAATTTTTTGGAATTTTCAACGATATAATATTTCCGAATACTCACATTTTGTTCGCGAGATATTTTTATGGAGTACCTACCTATCCTGCAGTAACGATTCCGACTTTGGTTTTTCCAAACGAGAACCTGCGCGGTTTTTAATGCGAATCGGATGATTTTTCAGAAAACGTTGACGCACTGTAATTGAAATCTGAATCAAAAGTTTTCGAGTTATACTACTTTAAATATTAAGGATATGATCGGTTTACAATAAATACACGATATTCAACGCCATTAGTTGCCTATTCGCGGTTCCTATGAACAGGTCGGTAGTTAATTCCCATAAAAAGGCCGTTATCTTTAGTGTTTAAAGCAGAATAGTTTAGACATTTTTTTAGTAGGACCGGTTCACTGTTCCAGAGATTACGGCGGTTTCGCGGTTAGGTTGACTCTTGTCGATTTTATTAATTTGTAATAATGCCGCATTTGGGGTTTGAACGATTGGGCACAATCACCTTTCCAGAAACTTTTTTTTCAAAGGTAAACTAATCAAAACATTAATAGTAATTTCATTTTTAACATCTTTTCAACCGAAAATCTTTCTCCGATCATCACCAACAGAGGTTATTTTTGATTGCTACATACGAGTCCTTTATTTTACTTAATATTTTTCTTAATAATGAAGAAAAATTGGAGAAGGAAAAGCGAGAATAATTATGAAACAACGGTTTCTGATAAAATCGATTTTGTTTATTGTTGTAAATTATTGAAAAATGACTTGAAAAGTTCAGAGGAAACTCTGAAGACTTAATGCAAAACGTAGTACAGTTTCAAGAATATTCTAGCACTTTGTAGGGTATTTATAATTATATTAAATTTACGAGTATTATTAATTTTATGTAAATACATTATTTAGCTTCTAAAAAATAATCAAGTATTCGATACAAGGTATATAGGTACTTTTTTTTATAAGTTTTACTTGTGATATAAAATTAAAAAGTAAGCCTGAAGTTGTTATTTTTTTATAAGTGTTTTAAATTCAAATTTATTATAGAATTCGTTTAAACGGTTGTAATTTATTTTTTAGTTACAAATTAATTCAATTTTCGAAAGATATGCTTCGAACTATGCTTAGCATCGTTTGCAATGATCCATCGTTATAGTATTGCATATAGTCATAAACTAAAATACCTTATATATTATGATTAATTTTACTTTATAATTTCTAAATATGCTAATAATTTATTAGCATTTATCATTATTTATTAGTTTTGCTAATATTTTTAAATTTGTTTATTTTTAAATTCGAAGGGCTAGGGCATCACTCAGGTACAACCTAAGTATATAAATTAAAATAAATTGAGTAAATCATTTGTATGTGTGTGTGAATTAAATTGCTCCTTGTTTTATCACTGAGTATTATAACTTATGATAAATCTCGTATCAAATTTTTTAGCATTTATATTAAACGGCATCACATTTTTTTCAACACAAAACCAAACAAATTTCGAACATTTTGAATACCTATTACTATAAATAACTAAAAAATATCAGAATATTTCGAAAGTTAAACCAGGTTTGTAAAATGTTAATATGAGTATTCTGTATATTTCAGGAGTCAGGACTAGTAGATAATTTTTAACAAATTTAACAAAAAATACTTCGTTTATTGGGATGTTTTTTCTGGTTCCCCCCCCCCTATTATTACGGAAAATATTATTAGAAAAAAAATAACCTTCTCAATGCACCAATTAGTAACATTTTCTGTCAAAAACCACCAATAAAGTTGATGGCTTGTGTATGTTTTCTGATCGAAAACTCATTGGAAAACATTATTATTAATTATTATATAATTATTATTTATTACAAGTACAAAAGTATAGCTATCAGCACTGGCCCACAATATAAACACAAATAGTGGCCTAATGTCTTTTGGGATAATAGACTATATTGCTAGTACGTCCTTAGGTAAACCGAAGAACATGTAGCTAAAATGTTATTATTGTGGAGATACGGGGACGCGTAGATTAAATAAGCTAATATAGTGATGGATATAAGGGAAGCGAAAAATGCAAAGAGTAGCTGATCTAATTTCGTGAGATTAAGGTAAAAGAGTAGAAGAAGTGCAAGCATGCTTCCAAAATAAATCTATATTGTTAAATTAAATTCCGTTCAACTATTCGTTTTGCATTATATTGAAGAATTTAACAATTTGGCAATAAAGTACACATGAACCTAATTATTGTTACAATTTATAAATATTGATTATTCAATAAAAGCGAGTGCTTGAGTATTTAATATTAAATACACTGTTTTAAATTTGAATATTAAATGAACATGAAATAGTAACAATAATGTTATAATGTGAATAATATAAAATACATTATAAAATATACAGATCTGTATAATTTATACCAAACTTATTAATTTATTATAATACAATTTGACAATATTAATATTCATAATAATAAGTGATCGTAATAATTTATAAATTATCTTCGGATTATTTTTGATGAATAACTAGCAATGAGATATAAATTAGGTATAGATACATATAATTCGAGTAATTTTGAAATTCGACATCATTGTATTTTAATCCGATTGTTATTTTTTGATTATATGGAAATGTGAAATAACGTAACTATATACAATATTCTGTACGTGTTTATAACAAAAAGACACAGTAATAAATTATTGTTTACATGTTATATATAGCGATGTGAAATCATAATTATTTCTTTCCAAAGAATCAACTTAAATGTTAATAATGAACAAAATCAACTATATGGACTTTCTTTATCTTTTGTTCTTCCGTCTTCGCCTGTAACCCGTGATGTCTATTACTTCCGTGTATTTACTTTATTAAAACCCAATGAAGCATTGCGTGCTACCCTGTAATGACAATTAAACATCGGCGCAAATTACCGTCTTTAAATCAATTATACAGTTCGCGAACAAATGATCAAATATACTTAATGGAACCAATTCAACTGATGGACAATTACATTGGCTTTTAAAATACGGGCTTTTTTTTTAGCATTATTAGGTAATTATAATACTGCACGTGACACATGTCGCAATATATATATATATATATATACATTTAAAATACAACACTTAATACGTGCCCATAATGGTATTATATTAATATCGTTACAATACTAAATACGAAAATCGAGATAAATTGCTTGAACCATGCGCTGATTTGTTTTATTATAAACCAAAAATATATTCAACTATGTACCCATGTAATGTCGATTTCTTTAAATAAATTTTACTTTATTTGGTACAATAAATTCACTAAATTTAATTAAAACGCACTTTGTTGCATCAATAAATATAAATTATTTACAAATGTTAAAATATACGTATTATAATTTTCTACACGATTTAATGAAGATTATTATGTATTATTATGTACCTACAATAAGAATAACACAAAACTCAAATAGCCTATTCATTATAATATGTATATAAGGTATAAGTTCTATTTTCTTCCAATTATTATGATTATTGTTACACAACTTGAATAATATTGCGATTTAGTCAGAAAGTAAAAAGATGAAACTTATATTTTAATAGTAAATTACGTGGTATTTATACGGGTATATCCAATGTTAATATGACACCATCTTATTGAACAATTTATGAAACAACATAAATTTGGTACCAAATAAGTACTTTTGAAATACGTCTTTACGTGTCGCCATTTGAGAGATTATTAAAATAATATTATGTGGTTGTCAGGAAATACTCGCAATTATGATGAATAGTTACTTATCGCAGAAGTTCTTTCACGTTTGCTGCAAAGATTTATAACATTAATTAGTTTTTACTAATGCTGACGGTATATTTTCGTCATTTTCGGTTTATAGGTACTGAAAATTCTGTTGGTTATATAGTTTATTAGCATTTTACATTCACAGTTTGTACCTAATAATTACTAATTAGTATAGGGCTCGAAAATTGTAGGAGTTGCATATTTTTCTGTATGTACTGGGTTTATAGCAGACCAAGCTAGACATTTTTTTTTATACAATAGGGTTTAAAAATCAAACATTTGAAATGAATATTTCACGTATTTTGTTAATTTTAGAGAAAGACTGCATGTTTTATAGATTTTCATTGATTTTCGCATATTTATACGCATATTATATGCTATAATTAATATTTGCTGAAAAATGTTTTTTTCTTTCTTAACCAATATATTTTTAATAACATTGAATATAAAACTCAATATTATTTAACGTAGTTATTTATTGTTATTTCTTATCATGTCAGTTTATTAATTTAACGACAACTGTGCGTGCGATTCGTATTTAATGTTTAATATTTTTTGTCCATATTAATAATGTCATTAAATATTTTTGAATAATAAACTTTGATTTTTTGCAAATTTATTACATTTTTACATATTTAACATTGTTGTTTCTTGCATATTTTAAAATTTGTTCAAGCATATATTTGCCTTTTTTTTAGCTCCAATCACTCCCAAGCCATACTAATTAGCCTAGAAATCATTGTTACCTATTTGAAATACCTGTGTATAATTTGTAAAGTTAATATAGTTATGTTTTATTGTAGTAAATGAACAAGAGAGTCTCATGTTTATCGTTTATAATCAATATTACTAATATTTACAATTGTTAAGAAAAAAACAAAAAATGTCTGTGACCGTGTAAATCTGAGCAATTTACGCAGTAATAGAGGTATAATAGCGTCGTCTTTCAGTTTGACCGATCACATGGGGTGCTAGGAAGGGTCGAAGGGATAAACTATACCAACATGCTATACTATTTAACCGAATTATTATAATACCGTCGTTACGAGAACGCGCTCTAGGAACCAAATCTCGCGACCATCAGCTACCGTTAAACTACGAACAGTTACGAATATAAAGTCTGTAGGAACCTTGAGAAAACTAACGTCAAATAATCCTTAAAATAATAATAACAACAATAATCATATCCGATTCCCATCAATCAGCTCCCAAAGTATTGTTATTTTTTATCTGGAATTAAAAAAAAATCTATTATTTTTCTCGACACAATAAGGTCTATTATAATAACATTTAGTCAGTAAAGCAGTCACAATTCCGAACTTTTCGTTTTGTGTGAAATTAAATTTCTTGAATAATATTTTGTGATGTTATTATTGATTTATATGATGATAGTAAGTATGAAATAACCGGTAAGATATATCCAGCACTAATCGCACAGTTAACGTTAGGAAGACACAATAAAATACATCTACCATGATAATATGAGTCAATTAGAAAAATAGTAGGTATTTTACACGATATGGCGAATAAAGGTGGGAACAGACTATTGTCACGTCACGTAAGCTCACGTGTTGTCACGTTGGCATATTTTAACCGTGATGTCACGCTTAGAAACAAACTATTGTCACATTATCAATGTTGTTATGCTTTATCACGTCACAGTTTTGTTCAGAGTCACTTTTGACTGTACGACTGTTGAATGAACGCCACTGTTTATGTACTGTGTTCGCACACATTTTTATTTTATAATAAATTTAAAATGGATAGAGAAACTTTAAGTAGTTCAGAGTGGGAAGAAGAATTGGAAACAGCAGCTGTATTTGTGGTTTCAGACGGGCAAATAAAAAAACCACCCGATCAATCTGGGTAAATGAAATCAATAAAAAAGGGAACAATTAGGCGAATTCCATCGTTTGTTTCGTGAATTACGAAACGAACCAAAACGGTTTCACATGTATTTCCGGATGACAAAAGAAGAATTTGATTATTTGCATGAACTTATTAAACAAGACATACAAAAGCAAAATACTCAATTTCGAAACATGATGTTCGCGAACTTTTTCAATGAGAAGTTCATCCATAGTAAAAATTTTTAATTTTTTTTTTAAAGTTAATGAACTAGCTTAAAATTGTTCTTAATATTAAGAGCGTTATAATTATACAAACATTATGAATAATTATTAATTCAAATTATGAATAATAACAAAATAGACAAAATTCGTGAGCTCACGCATCCGAAAATGTGTGTGAAGTTAGAAAATCAAAACGTGACATCATGGTTCATCACGCGTGAGGTAGGAAATGTGACATGACATGCGTGAGGTGACGTTAATGTGGTGCTGATACATTAAAATACTGTATAAACCTGTATTCCACATTTTTTTCTCGTCACGTGAGCTCACGGGACGTGACAATAGTCTGTTCCCACCTTTAAGAACTCCCATTTAATAAAGTTTCATTTTATATTCATTCAGAAAAGATTTTTCAAAATACAACTTCTAAAAGGAATCATATTCAAATGTTTTCATTTTACAAATATTGAATTTGTTTTTTTTTATTATTATTTCTTAACTCTTCTAGGTTACATAAAATGAAACAAAAAAATGTGTGCTATTAATAAATAAATCATTTAAAATAATTGTTATCTTTAAAATTGGCATACAGAAACGGAAAAACTGATCCGTGTACATATCGAAGCCGGATTTCCGAAGTTCAACCCCCTTGAAAGAGTGGATCTGTAGGATTTTCGGTATAATAATACGACAGTTTGATTTTTGTTGATTTCTGTGTTGCCTTGGTGATACGGAAAAAATGAAAAAGAAGACACGGATAGACGAAATGAGCTGGAGACTCGATTAATTAAATTTCAATTATTGATTACGTTTTTTGAGGGAGTTCTTTTAAATGGATAAATTAAAACAAAAAAGATGCAATTAAATTGGCACAGATAACGCTAGTGTAAATTAAACTCTTATAGATTATCAATTTGTGATATTGGTTTTATAGAAACACATTTAATAATAAATAATAATAATAATAATCTATAAGAGAATAATAACTAAGGTTTGTGTACGTATCATGCAAAAACTATGCAGTACACATTTTATTTTTGTTTTCAATAATGGGCAGAATATTTCACAGGAAAAGTTCGAGGCTACTCTTTATCTGCACAATGTTCCATCTATAAAGAAAGATCATTTGGATTTATTAGGGGGATCTGTATGGGTATATATTGCTAATAATACACCGTCCATCTGCAATAATGTGGAGAAGTTCAAACTGAAATACAATAAGTATTTTAGTTATCACATCAATTTGCCAATAAAAAAAAAACCTCTAATTGTCAAGTTTAAGTTTTTCTGGTCCAGAGCCGCTTTAAGTGTCCAAATATGTTTTCAAATTTTTATCAAACTTAAGACCGTAAGGAAATGATTTCCAGTCTTAATTAAAAAAAAAAAAAGATATAATAAATTTAAAAATGCGAAAAAACCAAATTCAACAACTCGGCTCAGTATTTTGATTTTCCGAATGGGACACTCGCAGATACAAACAATGTTTTACAGGTATTTTTGAAATATTTTCTGAAGAAGTTTTCAACGTCCTTTCGGATAATAAACCACCGTTGTACGGGATGTACTTATATTGTAAAAAGGTTAGACGTTTATATTACCGATCCCCCCAAAAAAATGTTTAATATTATTTTCAAACGGTGCGTGTGGCGGTTTTGTTTTGCGTCGGTGTCGCTCGCGTCAAACACGTTTATTATTATATTAAAAGGGGGCGAAAGGGATTTGGAAGTTTAAACCGATACGGTGTAAATTATAAAATCGATTTCGAACGGAGGATAAACGGCACGAGTGACGGGCACACGATATATCCCCACAATAGTATATAATGTGTGTATTATTACGGCGTGTTGTTTCTGTCGTTTGTATTGAGTCGTATCGATTTAATTCGATTTAATGACACGTTTACATAGTGGAATACACTATTCACATAGGGAATAATGTTTACATAGGGAAGAACAAACCGTAATACGTCCCTTATACACCGCTTTCTCGATCGTCGACGATAATCGCTCTCGGTTTAACAAAAAAAAAAAAAGTTGAACGTACTTTGCACGCATGGGTAGCGGCTAGATGACTGTTTTAGATAAGGGTACGGCAGGATGCAAGGAATCCAAGAAAAACTACGTGAAAAGTTCAATATTTAAGTGTGCTCACAGAGTCAATTTGTTTATAAAATTCAAAGTTAACCCGATCTGTTAAGCTATATTTGAAATGTTTAAAAAGTTCAACAATTTTTTTCGCTTAATACCATACTCGATTTATAGATTATAATGTATATAATCTATACACTACAATGCACATTATATTGCATTATAGATTTGATTTAAAGCCGGTGTTAAGCGGTTGTCTTTTTTTTTATATAGTTTATTCCTGCAGTGATAATAGAAACAAAAAGATAAAAACCGACATTCCGAATGCACAAAAACGATACTAGAAAATTTATGTCATTTGATTGGAGTAAGTCTTTTGCGAGTCAAAACCGTAATAATAAAAAATAAAAATAAAAAAAAAAAAACCCGGATCGTAAAACACACACACCGTAATAATTATATGCTCGTAGTATAGTAAAACTACAACAAAACCCGTCGTAAAACAACAGCTGCAGCTGCATTTTGGACAAAATAAACAGTGTATACAGGGGCGATCGGCGCGTTCGTGTCGTCGTCATCGCAGGTATTTACGCGCGCAGTTAATTTTATTACTATATATATATATAATATACAGTGTGTATACAATGTCCGATCCCGTGATACGCGCCCGGTCGATTAGTCGTGCTAAATGCGATTGCCGCCGTCACACGTATCCACCGACCCTCCTCGGCAGACTATTCTTGCACGGAAACTTTTCACGGAATAAGCACCGGTAATTACCGTGGCGTGTTCGACTTTATTAGATTAACTCGATCGCAACTGCCGCCGACGGCGTTTCCCCGTCACTCGTGCCTGCAGAGAAATCGTCCCGGCAACACCCTGTGCCGCAGTCGAATATTTATGCGCACGGTACCGCGTACGCGCAGATTTGCTATTATTTCTATTCGGGGTCCCGAATATTGTACTCGTGCATACATACGAGTGATGCCTATTACATAGCTTGGAAATGTATAATGATGCCCTCAGACCAGAAGCGTTGAATTTTCACGAGTTCATATCGATTTTAATTTAAGTGGATAAACATCATAGAGGTAGATATTTGATTGAGGGGGGGGGGGGGGGGGCGATAAAATAATCTTACAAAAGTTTTCACGGTTGTAGATCTATTTACATTTCTACAGTCTATAGTTGTTTACTCACTTTACTGCTGACAGATATACATTATACAGTGAACTAATATACCGTAATTTTGATAATGAAACCGCCTATACTTGGGATTGTATACTAATCGGAAAAAGATTTGCCTAGAACAGTGTTATACTGTATAACAGTCAGAAAGTTTTCAAAAAGAAATCAAAATAATTGTGCTATGTATAGAATTGAATTTGAGCAGTGAAAATTAGTACGATTCGTATATAAAAAAAAAAATGAAATCGTTAATTAAAATTAACAAATAAAAAACTGCATATATTATAATATAATAAAAATAATATTAATAAAAAAAAAAATTCATAAAAAAAACCATTTTCAACGCATTTTTTTTATTTTATAAGTTTCGTTAATTAAAATCTGATATAAGGACTTACTACAGGACATAATGAGATTCGTGCCACGAGCACGCTTTTTTTTTTTTAAGGTTTACATAATATTATTTTATTTGACCACACTATAAGTATTTTTTATAATATATTGTTTATTATTTTGATAAGGCATATGCAACAAAAGTAGGGTTAATTAATTTTTATACCTCTAGTTTAAAAAAAAAAAAAAAAATCAGAAACTATTAACTTTTTTTCCTTTTTTGAAAGTAATAGGTACAATTACCTTGGATATATGTAGTGTTTTACATTTCAGTTACATAAACTAAAACATACTGCGTATACTTGGTTATTTTTAAATTCAACTTAGTTGTTCGTTTACATATTAACAATTAAAATAAGGTTTTTTCGAATTGAGCGAAAAAGTATTATATACAATTATGAAACATAACTAAAATGGCTAAGTTATTTAATATTTATACTAACGAGTTATAAAGAAAATAGAGTAATGTATTTTTCAGTAACTCTTATTGAGTTACAGTAATTTACATTCTTAAAAAATGAATAATTAAAAGCCTATTTGTCATTATATTATGTAAATTGTACGAGCTAAAGTGTCACTGTTTACTGATACTATGTATGAGTAAATGAACAAATAACCCGAAGTTCAATTATTCATTTAAGAAATAGAATTTTCGTATTTATTATTTGTAAAAATAATATAATGTAATAAGATTTCATAATATATAATAATTACATAATATCTATCGTATTACGATTGTTGACATTTATAAAATATAAATAAAATTGAATCCGTATTGAAACGAAGCACAATTTAGGAGAAATGACCAGAATTAAGGTACCTACCTACAGGTTGGTACTAAGTACTCACAGTAACGCGGTCCCTCCTTCCGTTTCGGTGGAGACTTTTTCGAAGGCGAATAAAAGGTGCATACAATTTGATATAATTCTGGTTTACGAATAATTATAATGGTTTTGAGTTATGTTTCTCAAATTTTGAAACAGTATATTATTCTTGATTGTATTATCAAACGCGTTTCGTCAGCTAGATCAGTTGTTAATTCAGATTTTCTACAGCAATATAACAATTGTCCTTATTATACCTATATCGATAGTTAGTGATTGAGTTGTGTATTGCCTAATAATATATGAATATACAATTTTTCTGAACATACGTATTAGTATACGTATGCAGCAAATTATGTAATATAATAATGTGCCTACTGCAGTTTTATATAAATTAGATCCATATATTACGTCATGGAAGTTCATAATTTATACCATTTTAATGAACGTAATGTTTTTATTAATGTAATTATAAATTATAAAGTATTAAAAAAACGAGAATTACCTACGTGTTAAGCCAATACGAAAATATAGTGAACTCGCAGGGATTATATATTACCCGTATATACTTGTACATTCATTATTTTCATTGATGGATTTTAATCACGCAACCCAGTAGCTAAGTCACAGTGTACATAGGTTTTGAGTTAATTTTAACACGCGAACTGTTTACTAATTATTGAGCATTTAAATGTGCATTAATAATACATTTAAAAAAAATAAAAAATCGGGTCACTAACGTAGGTCATAAACACTATTAAACATAACTTTAATAATAATCAATGGCTTTATTAAATGCGAAGTAGGCGAATAATATTATACTTAGTTTTTCTTTTTTTTTTACCTTTGAAAATAGTTACGTATATTATAGTTAATTGCTCAAATGCACGTATAAAAAAATATGTTTTGCCAATAAAGAACATTAGTATAAAGATTTTTATATATTCTGATTAAATCTAATTTTACCGTTATAAACAAACAAACCAAATAAAAGTTATAACTTATGATATATAATCTAATATGTATGAATGTATAATATTACATGATATATGAATGTAATAATTTTTGTGGAATTTTCCCCGAAAATAGTCTATAATATATGTCTTATTCTCGCTACTTTTGGAAATTTCCTAGCAGCTTTCTCTGAAACAAACGAGCTCAACTTTAGAGATTAAAAATTTTTTGTAGGCGGATTGAAGTGATAAAGTTAGATTTCAATTTGAATTTGACCACGCGTTGTTGCTACAGACTTCCCACATGAAGTCAGGCGAATAAAATGTTGTACACGCTTCGTACAGATGTCTTTTTACTTTTAAAGCCAACCCTTAACATTTTTTATGACGATATTTAATCATTTTTTTGGAAGTAGTATAACTGTAGGATACTATTCTATTATTATAGTATTCAATTATCTATTGTATGTTTTAAAAAAGAATATTCAATTTTCCTTTTACAAAATAGATTCAGAAAAATTCTGTTCTTGTAACGGAGCTCTGTTACTCACGAATGTCCATCTAATAAACGGATTAAGTTAGGCTAGGTATCGATATTTCGATTAGCGCAAAGATGTATAGAAGTAATGCTTAGAAGTTTCGGATACAATCATAATACGCAGTCGAATTACAATACTATCTATGAATATATTATAATACTGTGTATATAAAATTATTAAAACAAAATTAAATTAATTTTTTTACAAAATTAGGCGTAAAAACCCATTTAATAAAAAGTATCACTAAAGTTAGTCCAATTCAATTAGTGTGTGTCACCAAAATTTTTATAACATTAGCATTTTATTATTTCATACCGTGAAAAATTATAATTGATTATAAACGCTTGACGAGAGAAACAAATTTATTTAGTTAATTTGTATTATTCTTATAATACTGCCATGGATATTAATTTAACTTTGCATAGAAAATATCCTTGAAATAAATTAAACACAAATCCTTGGTAGTTTTTTTTTCTTTTTTTTTATATTTATTTTTTTTGTTTTAACCCTATGATAATGGGGTTTTAGAGTAGGATAAACATTATTAAAACAAAATGGCTGACAGAAATGACGGGAAGAGAGACGTACGCGGTTTTCTCTGCAACTAATCTTTATATAGTCTTTACTCACTGCAGGAATCAAAAAGAAACTTGAAACGTAAACGTCAAAAGATATAGTAATTCTTAATAAAATGAACTACAATCAAGCCCGACTCGAGTCGGTTATTAAGTAAACACACGGTCGGCTAAGGTTGAAGAAATGACAAATCATGGTTTTACCCTTGTACATTTATGAGTTTGGCTCGTTTTTTAACCTTAACGAATTCGACGACGCACAACTATACGTTTACGAAAAAAAAAAAATAAATAAATAAAACGTCGGTGGATAAATATTTTAATATAATCTCCTCTTTTATCTACGTACTTATGTAAATTTAAACGGTTCTGAACATATTCTAATAACATATTATATGTTTTAATATTATACATGTAAGGATTACCTTACTTTATGGAATTATATAATATCACTAGTATTATAAAAATATAGTATTTATAATATTGAAGTATATATCCACGGTTAAATCGTTAAAGAAACTAACGAAATGTTTCGAAATCGTGTAGGTTTTGGTTGAAATTAAAATAATTATCTGTCATGCATATGTATATTACAATCTCATAATTTACGATTATGAAGTGATTTATTATAACTACAAATTGGATGACTTTATAATGAAATCGATTAGTGATTATTTATTAGTGTTGTATTTTATCTAGGTCAATTATGTAAATAGGCACATTTTAGATTCGTAGCATACCTACGGATATATTGGTTTTACTATGTGTGTTTTTTTTTTGTTTGTGAGAAAATGTTTGCATCCAATATTTTATACCAGAAATATTGCACTAATCAAAATATGACGAGATAGATTTTATTCCTTTTAACATACAGCGAACAGAGCAATTCGTTTTTTGATATCTAAAGTATTTTTCATAAAAATTGAGTAAATTCAAAATGAACGAAAAGTCTATTTTATTCAAATTACAGCCTAACGATTTCATTATTTAAAATTTGTACGGCTTATGTTTTCTACCAGAAATATTACTCTAAGAGAAAAGTAACATTCACCTTTTCTGTTTTATTTTTTATCTAATTGGTGAGTAAGAAAGTCGGTTTTTTGATTTTTTCAGTTATTTTATTAATAAGTAGGAGAAACCGAAAAAAAAACGTAAAAAGAACGGGACAATTTACGGAAATAATTCTTTTATTATTATAAGTTTTATTTTTTTAATATTATTCAGTGAAAAATATTCATAGACTTGAAATTTTGACAAAAAATGTATATTTGTTTTTTTCTAGACATGGTCAAATTTTCAAAACATTTGAGCCATTTTTGAGCTATTTATAGAAGTTTAAATTTTGCAAGTTTTTACATGATTTTTATTTGGTAGGTACTCATGTAGATCAAATTGTTAGATTGAAACGAAATGCTTGAAAATTTGACATGGGTGGTTCATTATAAATCGTATACTAAGCCCACTGAGGTCAAAAAAAAAAATTGAATGTAATATAGTATTTTTTTTTTTTTTCTGTAAAAGAGTTTTAAAATCAAATCATGATGAAAATATTATTGCTTTTTAAAACAAACTTCGTCGCTTAGATCATTTTTTGTTACCAATGATTTATCGTTAATTATATGCATACATTAAATAACTTTATATATCCCACTATCCCAACTACCCACCCACAATAGTGGCCGCACCCGTCCCCAGCATCAGCTCTTTTTTTGATTTTATCTTTTAACTTATTTAGATAAATGTGAAGTACCAAAGTTATGAACTAATTTATTATACCTTATTTTAACGGTTATTGCCCATTTTTGTGCTACTATCTTACTATTACTTTTTCTTTTCTCTGTGATAAAATAGTTGAATTTAGATAAATCATTTTAAATTATAATGTATATATTTATTAGAAATAGTAGATATTTAAAATAATTAATTAATTATACTAATATCGTTTAATAAATTAAATTAAAACTTTACACCAATCATACAACTTGTATGGAATCTAGATGTGAATCTGTATATATAATATGTATCTAGTACACTTTTACTACTTTTAGCACTTTGTTTTATGATAGTGTAATGAGTAAAATTATTTTTATATATTTAGATAAAAAATTCCTGATAATATTTATCTAGATAATTAAATTGGTATGTATTTTTTATTTTCATCTAGATAAGAATTCTAATAACTCTTATCAGTCTAGGTATTTTAAATATATCTTTATACAACACATGCATGAGAATATTGTTTTTGTCATTTTAAACAGATTCGTATAATAAATTATCAATACATAAATCTCTCGACAGAAATCTTAGATTAAAACTAATTGTGGAAGTTTATAGAAGGGTCACCACGTACCTACCCTTAATAATTTGTTTGTTAAACTTAAACAATATAATTATAACGCTATTATTGTATTTTACTTAAAATTTACATAATATTTCTAAAAGCAAATAAATTAACATACGTAGGTATAATTAGATTTATTAAATCACGTACCGCGAAAGAATTATAAATACGTTTTTTTAAATATATTTAGTACCTTGAAGGTGCCCACGAAGATATACTCATTACAATATCTCCTGAAATGATAAAGATAATCGATTTTTTTTTTTTTTTTTTGTATAATATATGAATATTATAAAATGCAAATATTTATATTTGAAGTGAATTTTTATGTTTTGGTAAAAATTTAATATAATAACTTTTTATTTTATTATTTTACGAAATAAAATGTAGATAATCATTTTATTGGGTTTATTCTTCTTAAAATGTTGACCATTCAAATTGTCATTTTCGTTTGTAATTAGTGATTTTTAATAATTTTTTAAAGTTCAGAGAATAAAAAAAGGACGGACATACTTCGCGCGTAGGTGCAGCCATTGTTGTAGGTGAGAAGTTGGAAAGATAGGATACAGGTGGGAATTTAATGTATATCTGTAAGCAACCATTGCTAACGAAAAAACGATTCAGAGTGGAGTTCAGTTGATAGTGTTACTTTGTTAACAATACAATTTATGGTATATATCATATTATGGTAAAATGATTATAACAATGTGCGTTTCTATGACAACAATGATTGTTTAAAAAAAATTAATATAATAAAAACTTCATAATAACAAAAATTAAATAAAAACGGTTGCCAGATACAACCTTATTTTTAATCTTTCAATCTTTTTTAACCTACAGACTGAAGTTTTCCTTATTATCTCGAATATTAATAAGAATTCAAAAAAATTACCTCTTTAAAGTACCACTAAGAGAAGGCACTATACTTGATAATCGTAGTATGCTTTCTGGTAAAAAAAGTGTTCACATAAAAAAAAAAATAATAATAATTACCATCTTCGTAAAACCAATATATTCCTCGGAATCTAAAATTTTACAGTCAATTATGTACCCATAATAATAATAGTCAATAATTAGCAAATACTATAACAGTCTACTGATTATAGGTAATCGGAATAATAATTAATATATCATAATTATTATTATGATGGCTAATATTTTGTGTACATTTTTTCTCCGAACTTAAAAAATTATTTGAATAATGAAAATAAAAAGCTCAAACATCAAAATTTCTAGAAAAATAATAAACCTTATTAAGAAGATGTATTTTAAATAATACATATGCATAGTTCTAATCCCTGTGAGTATATATATAAAAAATAACTTAATTATCTTTATCGTCTCTGGAGCTATTATATTGGTTATATCTTCGAGAGACACTCTTACTCTTACTTAAGTATATCTATCTAGTAACTTAAGTTTTAAGCATAATATTCATTAAATTATATTTTATGTTTATTATTATAGCTAATACAAAACTGAAAATTAAAATCGTCGCACAACGACTTGTTATCGGTCAATATTGATTTAAATTGTCATTTTGTAAATATATGTACCAATGGAATGTTTACTCTATTTCCCATACTACCTACATAAATTAAACATGCATGTGTTATTTAATCAATTACTTGGTAATATGAAATTGAATCAAACACGGCAATAATATTTATTTATTTTTATATATACTAGAAACACATAGCTTTTATTTGGGCGGTGTAATGTATAATGTAATTAACATCGGGTATAGTAAGTTATAGAATCATGTTTTTCTTTTTTCAAACGATTATCGTATTAAATCATTTATAATTTCATTTAAATTAAAACGTACCGGTTTTGTTGCATATTAGCGTTTAAATAGCTTTCTTCTGTTTAATATTACGGATACCTTAAGAGGGAGACTATATGGATTTAATTTAAGAATTTAATAAAACACACGCCTGTGTAAGACGGTTGTCTGCGTAGTGAGACGCGGTAAACTGTCTTTTTGGTTAGGTAAAGAGACGGCAAAAGCAACGGTGTGGCGGCAGCGGCGTCGTCGAAATGAAAACAAAGTTTACCGACGGATCGGTGGGAGCGGGGCCGAGAGCAAGGGACTGCCGCGGGAGAGGCGGTGGCGGTTTTATGGCCCGGAGACTAGCTGATATAGGCTGGGCTGCTTTTAGAAGCTTTTTCATCCAGATGACTTGGTTTTCGGGATCCCCTCAAAGGTCTATCAAAGGCCGGTGTCCTGTGCCCCGGTTGTTTTTCCGGTTCTGGGAAAAGCTAATAAAATGCTAATTCAGTGTTTGCCGCCCGGCAGTAATGAAGAAGTTTTAAGCGAGCCAATCGGCAACGTCGACTGCTCCAGCCGCTTTTCCTTTCGGCGCGTGGCGGGCCGGAGAGGCGCTGCCGCCGGTAAAAAGGAGAGGGCGAGCAGGAGGCGAGGCGAAATGTGCTAAATTAAGAATCTCTGAAACAGCAGCCCTTTGCCGTAGACCAAATGATTTTAATTAATTGGGTTTGGTGCTGTTTATATTATATGCACACCCGCGTCGCCGTTGCATCGCAGCTCGTCTCTAGTATACATGTACAGAAGGGGTTTCCCTTGCCGCAGCAAATGGATTTAAATATCAACGTCCCCGCGGATAAATTAAGTGCCGGTTCTGTTGTTTGAACGTGCCGTTATATATCTATTTCCATCAGTTAAAATAATTTATATACTCTCTCTACTGTCATCGCGTGCTCAGAAATACGCAACTGACAATATGGTATTTGTGTGTTTATGCTAATGTTGATGTTGGATTTTATCGATTCAATCTAATAATGCGTCCTCAAATGTACTCAAATCTGCGACGGCGAATTAACATCTCAGATCGCGGTTACCGAAAAACCACAAACATTATTTTATACTCTTTCTCTTTTTCTCTCTTTCTGTCTTTGTCTTTTCTCACCTCTAATGACAAGATTATTCTCTAAGAGTTTTTGCCATTATTACTACACTTCATTACTACACCTGCAGCTGTCTCTACCTCGAACTGCCTACCTTCTGTTTTTAACTGTTGAACCTCCCAAATCCTCTTCTACCTCGTCATTCCACCTTTTTCTGGATGCTTCTCTAGGTCTTCATTCTCGAGGTTTATATTCCATAGCTACCTACCCAAACTGTCTCGTCTTCACTTCTTTTCATTTTGTGGCCAAACTGTTGAATTCTTTGGACCGTATTTTACATTAATGGTGAGAATTATAATATTATTCTATTTCGTGGGTGTAATGCTCTTGGAATAAATTTGATTTTAATTTTTATATAACATTTTTAACGCCGAAGATTTTCAGTAGTAATGCATGCAGTTTATAAAATATTTTAAATACCTATATAAACACCGATGGTTGTATAAAAAAGAACGTGGAGGACATTATTTTGATGGATCCTCATTTTTATAAAATATACATTTTCAAAATATCAATCAGAAAAATAGGTATGGAAAGAGAAATAAAAAAAACGCGTATTTTATTCCAAATATCTGTCCTGTAGCTAATGAAAAACGCTTCTAGGAATTTCATTTTTCAAAACAATCATTTTGAAGGGTAATATTACTAGTAAGACTTACTTTACTTAGAATATTTTATGTTTTGTAGATTAATTTGTATTTTTTCTTTTTAATGTCATAAAAAATTGTCTATATAATATAAACACTGTAGTGCGCATATGTAATTTCGCTTTAATTTCAATTTAGCCTGTTTAATATTATATGATACCCAAGAACGTAATTAAACTTTATAGTTTTTTCCCAAAATCATCGGGAGTATTTCAATATGCTAACGCAGTACGGCGATATCTACTGTATTCTGCTTTTGGTTAAATATGCCACCTACCAACTAAAAGCAATTATTCATAAAATCGTATTTAAACATTTATTATCTTGTGCGTTTATATCCAAATTTTGTAAATTATAGTTACATATTGTAAAGTACGAGATAATCTTGTTATTGTGGAATTTCTTTAAAACAGACAACAAAAAAATCCAAAAAACGGGATTCGGATAACAAACCTTAAGATTATGTTTACTTACGATGTTCAGAGAAGAGATGTCGAGCGGTACCAATTTATTCAAAAACATTATGCATTTTTTAATCACGTTAAATGGGAAATATTAATAGCGGACTGTCACTAACTATAATAATGGAACGTGTGTGATTTCGGGTCAATAGTATAGGTGTTTCTTATAAGCAGTAACTTGGACAGGGCGAGGAAATCTGCAATAGTTAATTGATACAATTTATGCTGTGTTACGTATACAACTCAATTCAATAAACGTTAAAAAACGGGTGGATCTAATTGTATTGTCCAAATCGTTTAAATGAAATAGAAAACACAACCGAGGACTTTTACAAACACGCGATAAAAGACAAAAAGAATCGGTTGTTTGATTTAAATATTATTTAGATTACTTAATAGAATGTTTTTTTTTATTATTATGTAATTAAATTAAAATAAAACAATTAATGTTGTCGATATTACCGTAATAGGTAGACAGCATATTGAATTAGAAATATGATGGTGGATAACCTATTATCAATAATTTGTATGTTTGCATAAAACATGTTACTTTGAACAGAAAATACAATTGGATCACTGCCAGATCATTCAAACGTCATACATAGGTGTACTTATTTATTTGTATTAATTACATAAAACGTAATAAAGGTCGTCAGTGATAATATTGAAGAAAAACGTTTCAAATGACTAGCTCAATATATAATGATTAAAAACAATTTGTTTTTACATTTTTATACACATATAAATATATATATATATATATATAATATTACAATAATGTTTATACAAGATTGCGCGAGAACAACATAACCTATATCTATAATATAATACAGCTATTTTCTAACAATTTTTATTGTAGTGCAAACACATAATTAAATATAATCCTATGCATATGCTAATGTATAATGTATACGATTTATATACAACGTCAATAATTAATATTATACAATACAATATTGCGATTCGTACACGGCGGGAGAGTTTCGAAAGTTGTACAATATATCTGTTCCCGCGATATACAATGATATATATATATATATATCATGAATTTAATTAACTATATTAAAATTTACGGTTATTTAAATTAACATTACCGCGTGTTTATAGGACTCGTTAAGTATAATAATATATAGGTACACGGTCACGTTGCGATATATTGGATTATAGTACAAAACCGATCATGTATAATAGTATCATATTATTAATCACTAATAATGATAAAAATAAAAATAAAAATAAAAATAAAAATAATAATCATAAAAATTATAATAATAAAAATAATAATTATAATAATAATGTTATATTATTATTTTATCGTTTCGCGCACGCGTTTCACGGTCAGTGGCTCGTATACATATATACGAAATACACGGTCGCGTCGTAACGCAACAAACAGGGGTCGTAGCGCGCGCGCGCGTAAACAATCCCCCAAATAGGGGAAGGGGGTTAAGGGGCGGGGTGGGGGGGGGTAAACACTTTGTCGGCGGAAGGAATAACCGATTCGGCGAAGCGCGTCCGGTCGCGGCCGTAGGTACGTACGCGCGTATATTATCGCGGTCGTTATATTTTTTTTCGACGAATCTGTGCAGCACAAGTCTTGACGAGGACACGCCGATAGTATATGATGTATTATACATACGCGTAAAACTAAAAAAAAAACCGACGGACGAGCGACGGACGTCACACGACGCCGCGCGGTGTGTTTTATTTTCGGTATACCTATATAATAATTATTATTATACGCGCGGTCGGTGTCCGAAAAAACAAAAACACGAGTACGCTCGGGACCTATTAAACCATTTGCATGCCTTTGGTGATGGACTCGACGTGTTCTTTGGCTTTGAGCCTGAGCACCGCGATTGAGGACGTCCTGGGGTCCGCGGCGGACGCCGTGGACGATGACGACGTGGACAGCGAGGACGACGACGGCGGCGTGACGGCGGCCATCTGCTGCTGCTGCTGCTGCTGCTGCTGCTGATGTTGCGGCGACGGGGGTGACTTCATGGAAGACGGACTGTGCACCACGGGCGGCGTCAGGTAGCTCGGGTAACCGGTCTGCGGGTGCGACAGGAAACCGGGAAGCGCGGACAGCAGCGGCGGCGATAGCCACGGGTCGACAGGCAGCGCTAGGCTGGAGCCGGGCATCCGGCTCAGCGAACCGGCCATCGTCGAGTGCACGTAATCGTTCAGGCCCAGCCTGGCCGCCTCCATCTTCTCTTGTCTGCGCCACTTGGCCCTGCGGTTCTGAAACCATACCTGCGAACACGAACATTTGACCATCATTAAACGTCATATTATACGTATTAAATTTGTCCCGTTATAAATAATTCTATAAATTATTTTAATGTTTTGAAACAATACAATATTTTTTATATTTAAAAAATCGCATTTAATAATTCCGAGTAAGGAGCCTACAGAATAGGCTGAAAAAAAGAAATTATTTCGACAAAAAACCATCGTAAGGAATACTTCACAGTGCGTGTATTATAGTCAAATCTGCTAACGACATTTTCGAATTCTATACGGAAAAAAGTAAAAAAATGTATGTTCGGGAAAAAAAAATGGGTTCTTTGCTGCAGTATTATAGTTTCTGGAAATAATGATATGACGGGTCGGGTATAGCTATATATAAGGAGGGTATGGGTAGAATATGGGTAGAAAAAAAACATGTCTCGCACCTCGCCATTTCACGGGGTTTCGAAAGAAAATGATTTTCTTATATTTTTTATTATTATATATAGTAAACGTTCGGGGGTTAGGCGAAGAAAAATATATAAAATAAAAATGAAAGCAAACTTAATAAAACACGGCAAGGAAAACCAGCATGGCCGTCGTAGGAAAAATAAAAAATAAAATTTATATATATATATATATATGTGCGTGTGTGCGTGGGTGTGTGTGTGTATATGAACAACCCGGAATGAGAAAGACAAAATACCTTGGCTAACTCGATTTATATCCATTTTTCTAGAGCGTAACTTAATTTACCGATTACTGGGACATAAAACGTTCTCAATGCGACCAGCGTAAATATTATATATTATACTTTTACCCGTTTATTTTTCCTTTTTTTTTTATTATTATTATTATTTTTTTTTAAAAGTCGAAAAGAAAATTGACGTTAACAAAAAGGGCGAAAAACCTTTGATGTTTACGTATATAAATATAAACATATATAATATATATATATTGTATATAGGTAGACACTACACTTGACACACAGCGTTTTTTCCAGATTTATTCAATTTAAATGTTATAATATAAAAAAAAAAATCGTCGTTTTCCGTGATTTGTTAATCGAATTGTTATTTTAATATTTTATTTTTTATAATAATATAGCGACTGCATCGCAGGAAATACGCGTGTAGGCTTTATGCAATCACGTCGGTGGTGTAAAGAACGTGACGAAAACCAATTATAGTTATCTCGCAAGAAAATATAATATTAAGTTTTCTCTCTCTCTCTCTCTCTCTTTCTCTCTCTCTCCTACCCGCGATGTTATTACGACGGCACACAGTAATATTATTTTTTAATACGATTTTACTTATATACCGGTAATAGTGTTTATGCGGAAATAAGTTTTGTCCTAACCTAAAACGTTTATGTTTTAATGAAAATCAAGTTATACCGCGCGCAATGTCTTTGTATACATCATAATCTTAGCGTTGCAATTTTATTTATATTTTTTAAAACTTTGAAACTTTCAATAAATATCACTGTAATAGGTATAACAAAAACAATTTTTGGTGTCCAAAAAAAAAAAAAAAGAGAAAGAAGATAGGAACTAAAAATATTTATGTAGCTGTATAATATCGAAGAATCGATAGGAAGACTTTGATACGGTGAAGGTGCAAAGGATGGAGGAATTAAGTACTGTCCAATGAACCTCAGCGTTTATTATACTATGCTATTTCTCAACCGAGGGTACGCGAAACAAAGGTAAAGTCTATTCGATTGATTGAAACGGTTTGGTGGACATTACAATGAATTGTGTATAATATAATATTATTTAAGTGACTAAACAAACGTTCGAGTAACGAATTTGACTCTCGGGTGGGCGATGACCAAAGTCGTGACATTTCGATAATGATCGGCAAACCCCCAGAAAACAAGACAAATTAAATTTGTTCGCCCACAAAAACCAACCCGAATTGCGTTTATGCGTCTTCAATCCGTTTAGCGATATCGTGTATAAGTCGCGAATCTATCTCAATGTATAAAGAGTGATTTATTCATCACGAACCAGCTGTTTTCCCTTCGAGTGAATTTGATTTCTGTTTGGTTTTTAATTTCCGTCATTACGATCAAATCGTCTAAGCTTTTATTTAACAGTATTTACAATCCTTATTATAGTTAAACATTTAAATCGGAACATTAGGGAAAGCTAATTTCGTATTGATTTTCAGATGATAAATTGATAGTCCTTCCCTAAAACAAAACCGAGAGGATAAAATTTTAAATTCAACGTTCGAAATTCAAAATATTGTAGTTTTAAGTACCTATAGTTAACAATTCACAAATTGACATACAATATTATTTTATTTGTCAATAGTTCGATATACTACATTCGTTTCAAGGTTTTAACAAAGCAACTCAATTATGTTTTATTATATTATGTGTATCGTGGTTTGGCTTCAGAAGGTATTCGAATATTAAAAAATCGTCAATCGGCAAAAATGCAAATCCATCTATTTCGCTATTAAATCATCAATTTCACCATCAAATCGTCAATTTCGATATGTATTATCGCTATAGTCCGTCAAGTGATGAAAACTTGCCATAAAACTATTTATTATCGTGGAAAACAATAAGTATAATATTATATTACCGTGAGTATACGTAAGTTTCCCGTTTGTTGGGCTAATGCGTTCTATGGGAGGTGAATACATACATTATTTGATTATATTCTAGGGAAGGAAGGGGATGAAATTTGTCACCCGGCGCTTTGTATACGAACACACTCTGCAGAACGTTTAATTCGAGTGCGCACATTTGGTTCGGCACCCTCTCGGGTATATTTTACAGTGACGTATGGATCGTCGCGTCGTCAAAACTTCTCCGTGTAACCAAAAATATAATTTTAGTTTTTTTATTTTTTTAAACAGTCAATTCTATTATAGTTGTTTTATTCAAGTATAAATATTAGGCCGTGGTCCAATATGTAATCTACTTGCCAGAGGGTTGAAATTCAATAAAGGGTGCTTTTACAATGTTTGCAATTGAAAGTAACATTTATAATTTTGTTTGTAGTTTTAAACAAATTCTGGGGTCAAAAATTGATAAAAATATGTCTCTATTAGATAATGATTACGCTAATATTTTCTTCAATAATGGCTGTATATAGAGGGGATTCGATTCTGATATTTTCTTGCTTAGTCTTACTCATACTTAGCATACTAATTTAGAAAAATTTTCCAACAGCCAATTGATCGATGTCGTTAAACAATAAGAATTCTTAAGACAGATTTGAATCCAGCGTTAAGTATACATGAAATCGGCGATGCCGCTGTTTTCAATTTAGTTTTAGTTTTTTTTGAATACACATTTTTATCAATTTTAAAACATTTAAATCAAATTTTTGTAAATTGAAGTCTATATAGTTATTCAAAAAGTAGCCTGACCGATTTCATTTACTATGCTGAATTCAAATCTATTTTCAGAATTCTTATCGCTTTGGTCGAAAAATTGATCTAAATTGCCGTGTTTTTTAGACAAAAAACAAAACATCTGTGTATTCAATCGACATTTAGGAGCGAGCCCACCGCATCCGTTCGGTTCAGTTTTCTAATCTTCCGTCCACGGCGACGCCCCGACTTGCCAAATAAACTAAAGACGAAATAAAATAAAATGTGTTTGGGCGACTGAACTATATTAACCGGTTATTTTTTATTCATAAAAATAACAGCAAATATTGTATTATTTGCCAATGTATGGCCGCATGCATTACATTCTGGACCACAATCCAGACGTATATGGTAATGCTTTTGACGGCCAATCGGGTTCGACACCTATATTACATCCGGGGAGTATATATATATATATATATATATATATAATAACATAAATGAGAATGATTCCTACACACATATTGTATATAGGTATACACGAAAAAACGGTCACATGATGCAGCATGAGTATACATTATTATTGTACGGCAGTTGGTCGGAAAGGGTTCGTCTCAGCGAGGGGCATTTGATTATTGTGCGTGTGTGTGTATGCGTGTGTTTTTCTCTCTTTCGTTATCTGATTTCGTTATAATAACACAATCGTATATAATATAATATAATGTCACGTTAAGAGGGTTTCTGTCGATTAGGGTCGCCGCGGCCGAGTGTTTTTTTTTTTTTTTTTCTGTACATTTTGTATTTTGTTAAACGGGATATTATTCTATAATAGAACGCGAAACGCGCGCGACAATGTAATAACGTATCGTATAATAGCCTGTCGGAATAAACGAACACCGGTTTTTTTTTTTTTTTCCCCCCGAGAGAGTATTATACTTACCTATCTATGTGTATATATATAGGTAAGTACATATACACGAGAGAAGTTTGTTATTATTTTTTTATGTTTTTCTAATAGACTGTACTCTTCTCGTACACGGAGTACTTAAACGGGGTGGCGTGCGGAGGGTTCAAGAGTCGGCGGCACTCGAGTTTACAGAGATAATATATTATTTATAACAATATAATATAATAATAATAATAATAATAATATACCGACGACGATGACGGCGGCCGAAAATTGTTGTTTCCGGAAATCGTTCAAACGCGGACAAGAGGAAATACGAAATCCGTCGGGGCGCGAAATCATTTATAAATAATATGGCGACGAATTTATTTTATCCCGGGTACCGTGTTGACGTCTCCCCTATACGTCTTGAAACTCGTCACGGACGCAAACGAAATCCTTTTAGCGATTGCTTATCGCTATATGGAGCAGATGTCATCATGTAAAACTATACAAAAAACGTGGAATATGTGAGCACTACTTGCGCATTAAAAATAGATTCTAAACATTTTTTTCTAGTGATTTAATATAAAAATTATTGGTTATTTAAAAAAAACGTCTAAAATAAAAAAAAAAACTGCCTACCCGATTGAATTTTATGCCATAACCAAAATATAATAAATTTAAAAAAAAACATTTTTGTCTAAGGAAATGCAATTTTTATTTTTAATTTATATTGATTAAATTAAGTAAACATTAGTTGATCGATTGATTTTTAAATACATTTAATTTGAAATGTCTTCTTCTGACACTAACAAAGAACATTTTCACTACATTAATTTATGATTTGATTACTGATTTTCGATTCGGTGAATCTAATTTCTTAAGAAATTACGAAAAAAAACATCCGAAAAAGCATAAAAAAAAACCTCCTAAAATGTTTCGAAAATTGAAAAGACCTAAATACGTAAAAATGTGCGACATAAAATTGTAGATTCGGCTTTGTTGTATAACGTGAAGCAAATTTCGTTCAAACCGGCTTTTCTTTTTACGACTGCGCAAAATAAATGCGCAAATGCTAGAAATCCACTGTCCTACTTAACACGATTTCAACGATATCGATATTCGATAGTAAACACAACGTCACTGTACGGTATTCGTCGACACTAGACGAAATATTACATCCTGAGGCGGTCGGTCGATAAGGTACCGGACAATAATAATTCTGTACAGGTACTTGAAAATACCAAAAACCGTACATATCCGGCGGACCGAGAGTTTCCCCATTTGCGTGTCGCGGCTCGTTTCGAGTGAGCAATACGCGCTCGGCGGGGTGACACATCGGGCGGTGCACCCGTCCTCGTACGTTATTACGACGATCCGTACGCCCTTTCGACACCGCGCGCGTAACTGCAGTGTTTTGTGCGTATCGTCTTATCACTGCCGACCGAAATCCCGTCGTCGGCGATAAACAACCCAGTGGTGTACGTCCACATGGGTATGCACGGGTATCGTATAAAAAAAAAAAGAAAAAAAGAAACCATTATTTTGTTGCCGAATTATTTATTTAGGTATTATTTATTAACGTCGGCGCCTCCGCAGTTCGGATTACCCGATCCGGCAACCGTATCGCGTTACACATCGCCCCGTATAATATCGTGACGACGTTATGTTATTATGGGTACGCGTCGTCGGAGTTTTCAGGTAAAATTCGAACGGACGCGCCGTGTATGTGCCGTGTGCGCGTATCGTAATACCGCCAGTCGCGTTCGTATACGTGTAACGCGCGCAATACCCGTCCGAAATGTAACAATACACGCGCGCCTCGTATTATTAATATTATCATTATTTTTTTCTTTAAACGTATTGGATACCCATTATTATTATTATTATCATTATTGTTACCGCGCCGGAGATGTTATTTTCGTTCTCTGTAATAGCATAATAATATCGACCTCCCCGCGGTCCTCCTTCGGATATTATTTTGGTTTTACGCCCGACATAATAATAATATTATCGGTACCTACGCACCGATCTATATACACATATACCTGTACAGAAATTATCCCCGCCAAACGGTATAAGGCATTAAAAAAAAAAAAAAAAAAACCCGTAAAAAAAAAAACCGCATGCGAAGAAGACAAAAACGCCGATCGTAATAAACGTTAATATACGTTCGAACGTCTACCCAAAGTGTATAGTGTGTTAGTGTATGTACGGTGGAAGTATTTTTTTTTTTTCATTTTTTTTTTTTTTTTTTTATATATAATTCGATTTATGTCCGTTCGAATATTTATTAATAATAACGACGACACCGGAATAATATTAGAAGTATACATTGATAATTGAATGAAAAAATATTATATTAAATAAGATAATTGTATTGATTTTTTTTTTTTTTTTTTTTTAATGATGTGTACTTAATAGTACCTAGATATTATATAGAGACGTGTTGAGTGAAAAGAAAAAATCTCAACTAAATTTCAACCAAGTTAACAAGAAAAAGTAGGATTTTACTGATTAGAAATTCGGTTTTCTCGGATTGGGCTTTTAAATTCCCGTTGACGAATCGTTTCGGAAAATCCTACGAGTTATTCGTTACATCCCATCCCATTGAAAACTTCAGGGCACGTCACTATAACTGTAGTTGTCTTGTAAACGCATCGCGAAAGCTTGGTTATCTTCGAAAATTTTGGTATCTTTTCTAACTGCCCAACAACGGAAAACGTCCCCCGTCTCGATTTAAAGTTAATACGGCCGTTCAAAACATAATTTTATCTTCGAAATATTATTATCGAAAAACGAAACTTAATTTTACGATTACCGAGTCCCGAATTCCACGAATACCCACATTTTTAGACGTCGTGTTAACAAAAATTAAAAAAAAAACTTCAGAATAAGGCGTTACATTTGAATGTTTATATTATTTTAAAGGGTGGAAAAATACCAGGTGATACGCGACCTTTTTCCTCGTATAGGCGGCGGGCGATAGCATCGGGCGGTACAAATTACCAAGACGCGTTTCGAAATTTGATTGACACGTTAAATAAACGGGCGCGCTCATCGAGAAACGTCCGCGTAGAGGGCCGCACGCGGGTCTCTAATGTAACGGCTAATTGAGTTTTCGGACAAAACAATTTGGCCGGGTCGTGAGAGAAAAACAAGCTGCACCGCGCACCGGGTAAAACGGTCGTAAACCCTTTTCTCCGTTTTCGGCCAATTGATTTCCACCGCCTCGTTGACAGACAGCTAATTTCATCGGGTCGGTTCAAAACGAGCGAAAATAAACTCGTCGCCGTCCACCAATATATACAATATTATTTAGTTATGCCGCTCAACTCATCGTACACATTACACGCGTGTTCGGCGCACCGGACGAAACGAATTCGAGTACGTATAACCGAGTTAATGGTTACATAATATTTGAACGCGGTAAACTCATCGTTCGGGCTAATAAGATAGTCGCTTTTTTGCGTTTAAAACCGCCCATTGTTATACGGCCGTTGACGCCCGTATGGGGGGGGGGAATACAAGACGGATCATCCACCCTCTCCCTCGCCCGGATTTCAAAATTTCAAATATAATTTCAACAATTAATAAACAGTTTAAGTACACTTTTTGGGGAACTTATCAGTTAAAATTTGTATTAGTCAAAAATAATGGTATTGTAAAATTGTAGAGCTGTGTGTTCCTTAAATTATCATAAAAAATAATAGGTATGTATAATAATAGTTAATAATCAATGTACCCATTTAAATGAATCACCTTATACTTTATAGAGCATAACGTTATTTGTGTTTTCCCATTATGTATTTTTTATTTAAAAATTATATTTATATGTTATATTATATTGGTTTATATTACATTTTTTTTTATAATATATTAAAAAGGTGGATATTTTGTCTAGAATTGGTGTGCTCCAGTTTTAAAGAAACTGTAAGAAGAATGTTAAGAAAACTTATGACCGATGGATTTGCCAAATCATATAGCTATACCAGCCATGAAGGAAATAAGAATGCATTTAATAAAACAGTTTTACGCCTTCTACTTCTTAGTAAGTAATTAGACATTTATTGAAAATAATTATTTTATTTTACTAATTAATATTAGAAGCAATGCATTCTTCTTCTTTCAACAACACTACAATCAAATAAATTGAAACCGTTGCTAATATTTGATTTAAAAAAGCAAGTGAAAAGCTAAAAATTACTATACCAATTTGCTATGCATGAACATTATTTTTATTTATGAATTAATTTCATTCCATTCTAAATAAAATGAAAAAATACAATATAAATATATTGTATTTTTTTATTTTTTATTTACATAAAAAAGGTTTACTTTAAATGTAGGTAAGCATATATAAAATTAAACGATTAACTATTTATTTTTGACTATTTTTTTATTTATTATATATAGATACTAAAATTATACATATAAATTATTGTAAATATAGTTTCTATTTATATAATTTAATAAGTAAGAAGTGAATGTTCATATCTTATGCATGGTTTTACTATAATATGCTATACATTTTTAATTTGAATATCTAAAGAATATTAAATTATTAATGATGATTATTCAGTGAATATTGGATTGGAACGATTTATAGCATATTGCATATTGATAGCAGGTTGATTATAGAATTTAGAATATTATATGATTATTTAATCATAATCGAATGAATATTCTTTTCACATAATATGTTGGGATAACAGTTAACTGAGTTAAGCTCCTCGTACATATAAAGTCATCACGTATTATGTACCTACCTGTATATATATACGGTTGTAAAAGTCAAAAGTTACCTTCCCCTCTCCGAACAAAATATATATCACATTAAAGTTCTATAAAACTTCTGCCGTTTAATTGAATTCGGTTTTGATTGCTGTGTAGCAACGCTGCAGTTATCAAAAACTTTTTCTCGGAGCTTAATCTATTCGAATATATTTTATAATGTAAACGTCGACGTATAATATTATTTATATATATTGTTCAATTTGTTATGTATATGCAACAAAAAAGCGAAATCACGACGTTGTCGTACGTGTGTATAATAATAATAATAATAACGTCCACGGTTAAATGCAATAAAACCGCTAAAAAAAAAAAAAAAAATTAATAATAACGCAACAAAAAATAAAAATAAATAAATAAACAAAAAACATTCGTTAAATGTCGGAAAATTAGTAGTGTACGTAATATTTTTGCGTTCGTTATTTTTATAATATTATTATACTTATAGGTACGGGAACGGTAGAAAAAAAAAAACAACCGTATTACACACAAAATGCTATACACTTAATGTTATATACGAAAGGCATTTAATTTATTTTACGAGTAAACTTTTAAGTTTGTTCGTACCGACACACGAACGATCATGTTGTTACACACAAACGTATACACGCGCGCGAACTGTGTGGGCACGTATACGATAATATTGTTGGACCCTTGTAGAATATGAATTGCGCCGCGGCGAACGGCACGGCCCGCAAACGAACGGCGGCGTGGATATTAAGAAAGTTTTAACAGAAAAAAAAAGTGCGTTTTATACCCGCGGTGCGCCGTACATGTCAACTCGGCCGAATTAATATTGCAAGGTACGCGGACGGAACACCGTGCGGGCCGCGGTATCGGCCCCGACCGCGCGACGTAAACTTTTTTTTCAAAACGAAGACGTGTTCGTAGTTTCGCGCAATAACGCGCGTCCGATTGTACACGGCCGGTGCGAGTACCCATGTGTTCACACACACACACACACACACCGCGGTTCTGTAAACATCGCGATAATATCATTGTTATACGACGTGCCCGCCGAGTCGTGGACACTGACGTATATAGTGGGAGGGGGAGGGGCGGACAGAATTTTAGCATTTTCCCGTTGCCGCGGCGTACAAAAACAATCGAAAATCGCGCGTTCATTTTCACGACTACGAAACCGATAACAATTAGTTTAGACGTTTAGACGTCTCGATTAATGTTGAGCAGTCTCCGTAGAGCCGAAAAAGTGTTTGTTCACACTATTTAACTATCGGAGAATTTAGGCAGTACGCGAAATCCGTTTTCTTGAACATTTAAACTTTCAACACGAAACGGTATTAGGACGTAATTACGCAAACTTAAGCGGGAAAATGGCTGATTCAGACGGCGTGGCTCGTGTTAAATCGTCGACCTTTTTTTTACCGAGACATTTTTGTCCACGTCGAAACTAAAATGAAGCAATTTTCGGCGTTCAAACGATGACGACCGTTTATGTTTCCGGTGTTCTACAAAGTGCCCGAACGCGCTACGGATCGGCCGGACAATCAGTGCCCGAACGTTCTCCGTTCAAAAAATCAATCGTTTATTATTATTTTTTCCTGTTTACGGCTAGCGTTTCCCGCACAAAGGTCGCCGCCGCCGCCGCCGTCAGAGTTCACGTGCAGATCGCTGTCCCCGTCACCGCCGATCGGCGCGACGACGACGGCCGCACTGCGACCCTTCACGTCCTATCCCCCCCGCGGCGATGGTTTCGCGGCGATCGGGACGAGAATGCGGTGACGGCGGACCAGTCCAATATAATGGGAATTAGTTTGTTTCTTGTTTGTTTATGTCAACTTAATAACTACTGCAATAAGAGCGTGTGGGCCCGACGCGACCGGAGCCGCACGTGCCGTTCGCACACGGACGGGCACGGGGGCCACGGACGCGGGGCGGCGGCGCGATTGACAAATAATAGAATAGCGAAGTATAATAATATAGTATTGTGTATCGCGAAAACGGCACGGCGGCGGCAGTATAATAATAATAATGTCAAATCCCACGGACGGGACGCCGGCGGCCAGGCGGCAGCGACGGCCACGACGACGCGCGACGGTGCCGTCTGTCGTGCTCGCGCGGCCGCCGCCGCTGCCCCGAGGCGATACATGTCGGGCCGACCTCCTCGGCCTAACCGTGCAGTTTATACGGGACGCCCCCGCCGCCGCCGCAGCAGCAGCAGCGATATTACGGCACGATTATCGTTATTATTATTATTATTATTATTATTGTTGGTGTTTCGATGTCACCGGAAGTCGCAGTATTGCCGCGGCCGGGCGCACGATCGCGTAATTATTATTATTATTTTCGTATAGAAGTTTTTCTTTTTTTTTTTTTTCGGTCCGGAAACCGCTACTTTCAACCGCCGAACAAAATTAATCATTCCCCGCACAATCGTCGATGCTTTTATTCATAATTTCACTGTATAGAGCGTTAAAAATTCTATTTGTTGTCGGTCTTGTATATTTATATTATAACGTGATACACCCTGGATACATTAATTCTTTCAGCATAATATACATGTGTTTTCGTATTCAATTGAAATATTCTTAATGCGGCGAAACCTCTCGCGGTTATAATGTCAACATTGTCTGAGCAACGTATCGCGTTCCTTTATCCAACCTACTAATAACCAGTAGACGTCCGCGAAACAGCGAACACAAATTATTCAGTATTTTGTTAAATTCGCAATTTTATTTCGGTAAAAAGTAGTCGCGTTATAATGGTTGAAAGACGGAAACCGCCAGGAAGCCCGGGAAATTCGTAAATAGCTCAACCAAAAAAAAAAAAAGACGCGGGGATAAATACTTACGCTGATTTAAAACGACTTGCTAAACCCTCGTGTCAATCGCGCACATTTGTCCCTAAAAATATTTTAGTAATAAACTATACGCATCTCTTCCGCATAGAATTGTCCTTTCAAAAAAAAAAAATGAAAGTCGTCTATTACGTATAACCCGTTATAGGTATTAGTTGGAAATCGTTTTCAATAAAAGTAATACGAGGGTTTTTTTTTTTTTTAAAAAAACTTCATTAAAAACGCTTCGGCGACAATCACCGAACTCCGAAGACTTTTAACTAAACGGAGCCGATCGTTTTACGTTAAAACGTTAAGGGAGACCACGTACACATCCGTCTCCCCTCCCGTTTCAACCGCCGGGCTACTTGCCGAAATAAATTTGTAAGCTACGAAAAAAAAAAAAAAAAACCCCGTAACGCGCTATTTACGAACCGTCGAGTTTTTCGAATCGTTTGTATTTTCGATTCTTCCGGCCCGGCGCACGGGGGGGAGGATGGGGGGAAACGCAAATACGCACGGCCGCACGCCGAAAACAAACACCCGATATAATTTCGATAATGTATTGTAGTGTTATTAATTTTATCTATTCGCTGGATGTTTATTATTTATTATGTCGTTATTATTTCCGTCCGCAGACGGACTACGGGTTATATTTCATTGCGCCGCGCCGTCGGGGTCGTGTGGTGCGGGCCGGTCCTATTGCGCATTTAATTTAAACGCGCGCGCCCGCACGCGCAATATAATATGTTCGCCGGTGGCGCGTGCCGTCTGTGTACGTACACGTCAACTGCGTTATTAAATTCGAATTAATAATTATTATTGTATTATTGTATTATTATTATTGGTATTAGTATTGCGTTGTCCAAGCGAATGCCGTTTGATTTCGGTCGACCGAACGCGCGTGTCACGTATACAAAGTAAATGTTTACGCTCGATAAAAAAAAAAAAGTACGCGCTACGCTAAATCGTAATATTAATTAACGGCATTATTACGATATGTCGTCATATTATTAAATGTTGCGCTATAATGTTACGGAATCGACATCGGTCGATCGGTGTTCGAATCGGGGGGACGGGGAGTGGAGAATCGGGGCTCAAATAAGACTGGAACTAAATCAGCATCCCTCATATCGGCGCAATTGGACCACCAAATTATGGGCACATCAAAAAGACCCGTGGGATCTATGCTCCCACAATCCCCTTTACACGGCTCCGCTACAGTCAACTACGCGTTTCATTTACAATTTTGTGTACACAAATTTATCGTAACCATTTTAACTTTATTTCTCATGTACACGTACATTATTGTCTGTATAGGAAACTTGTATTTTGTTCTGCCCGTTAATTATGTAATATAATATGGATGAAATATTTAGTCATTGTAATGAAAAAGCTGATGATAATGTTTTAAAGGCCGTAAAATGTTTACGATTTTCGTAAAAATTTGAAATTAAAAAAAATTACTATGTAAATCACTCAATTGATTACTAATTACGGACCTATAATGGACCTGCTGTTAAATTGTTAAGTATCTCGAGTAGAGTTCAAATTTTAACGATAACGCAAAACATTTCCCATGCGTTCCCCTTTAAACAAATTGTAAAAGTAATACGTTAAAATATGCGAAAAATAAGTTAAGGTAGTCCATCAGCCTGTTCCCTCACCCTTCTCCTTATTCGAGTACTGGACAATTAAATTAATATAATAGTATATATTTTAAAATAAATTATTACGAAATATCATCATTAAATTTGAATTTGTTTCCGCTTGATCGTTATTACGTGAAACAAAAAGCGTGTTTTGGCGATGCGTTGGTCGGGTTAACGGATTGCTGCGTTGGTTGTTATTCGGTTACGATATCGTCACAAAGTTTGGTTTACCGTATATAGGTACACGGTACTTTACCAACGGACGTCAAGTATATATAGGTAACCGAAGTCAATAAACGTAGTTTTTAATAATTGTTTACCTAATGTAACATTTTAGAGCGGATTGTCAAATAAATTTTATAAAAAAAAAAAAAATCCCGAAAAAAGTCAATATAGACTTTCCAAGACGACGAGTGTTTTATAGAGAGGGATTGATCGCCCTAGACGAATTCGCCGAGTCAGTCCTATAAAGTCTGAAAAAAAAACTCAGAAGTAAAAACGATTATAGTATTTTCTTTTGCGGTAGATATTTTAAATTGTATATATATATATATATATATATAAAAAAAAGACTGAACGCGTCTAGTCGTTCAATGTATACAATGCGCTTACTGTGTGCGCAGCGCTCGGAGTGTGTTTCGCGGGGTACCGGGTGCAGGTGTACGGAATTCCGTTTAAAAAACATTTCAGGGTGCTCTCAATAGTTTTTCATAATGGAAATAACGAACGGATTATTATGTATAAACGGACGCAAAGACTCTTAAATCGTCGGTTACTCGCGTTATTTTTGTTTTTGTTTTTTTTTTTTCACACTTTTGCATCCCCCTTATAATAACCGTTTTCCGATTCGGGTACGCTGTGCGCGCGTGTGTGTATCGACATTATAAGAAAAAAAACCCATGTGTAATATAATATTATATATAGGTAGTAGAAAAAAAAAAATTGACGTTTCTCGGAAGTCATAAACGATAATGCAATAACATAATTTGTTCGATTTAAAATCACGCACATAATAATTAGAACATAATAATATTATAGCATTATCGATCATCTAATTATTGACATTGTAATGTCTTTTTATATATATATATATGTATACACGGTACGTAATGTGAGATTGCTGATGCATCGCATCGGATTGCAGCGGCAGACGGCAAATTATATCATTATTACGAGTATCATATTATTATATTATTGTTGTTATTATTATCGTTTTAACGTAATCGCCTAATTAAATAAAAGAGTTTTAAGATTTTTTTTTTTTATACTTAAATATTATATAATTCTATAATTTAAAAAAAAAAAAAAATACAAATATAAATTAACGATTATATAATGTTATTAATTATAATGATAATTCTGTATAATAATATTTTGAAATTCAGACGAATCAGATAATATATATACTTTAAAACGCGTATAAAAACCAATTGGTTTATTCATTTGAACGTATATATAGATAATATAATAATATTGGTCCCGTTTGATTTTTTTTTTTTGATTTTTTATGTAAAATAATTGATATTTATTCGAAGAAACGACAATTCACGTACGCGTACTTTGCGTCTGTTTCAGTGTTAATAAGAACTATTAATATTATTTTTTATGCTGTCGAAAAATCGTGTACATATATACACGACTATAAAATAGTATAGGCACCTGATTAATTTTATAATTACGCGTTCTATATTTCGAAAAAGAAATCGAAAGAGCATAAAATGAACAATAAACTCCCGATTTTAATGATGCGTATTAAATCACGCACTTTGTTTTTAGATAATATGCCACTAAACGCTGCAGTTGTTGCATGGGTCACTGTCGAGAAAATGGAAATAACTTTTTTAAAATTGAAAGCTTTGTATATATAGATGTTTAGAAATTGAATTTTTTGTTTCTTTTCAAACTGGTTTTTTTATTTATTTTTTTTAAAGTTTTTATTGTTTAATTCTCTCTTGCCGTAGGAATGTAACGGGTGTTCGAACAAAATAGAGACGTTATTTTAAAAATGTCGAGACTTTTCTTAATAATAATCAGAAAAAAAAAATCACAAATCACTGTTATTAAGCGATTTTGAGGTTAGTGTCTGGTACTGGTCTGGTTAATAAAGTCATTAGTAGTTATCAGTAATTAGCATCTATACCTATTAAAATACAATAGCAGGGCCGTGAGGTTGTTTTGTTACCCGTACCCCCTCTCCTTTCTGCGTTTTATAATTTGTCAGAAAAAGTTTTGATATTGTAAAGTGTGTAGTTTTACCTAATTAATTTTTACCTATTTTTTACTACGTCATTTTTATAGCATATTCTAGCACATATTCGTCAATTTTTGAGTGAATTAAAACCGTGTTTATAGCTCGTGAAAATCGACATTTAATAGGTACTGAATACGACTATAGTACGAGTATATTAAATATACTATTGTGTACTAACAGTGTTAAACGCGGTAAGTGTCTGTAGCACATTAGTTCAAACAAATTGTAAATCACCGATAATGTTTATACATAAAGACAGAAATTCCATCATAGGACAAACATGAGGTTGAACTATACTTTCAAGTGGCACACCCGGAATAAGTTTTCGTGCGAGAGGGGGCGGGGTATTGTGTTCTGAATTTCCGGACAGGTTATCGGGTTAATAAACCGCTAAACGGGTGCGTGACGTATACGAGCATTCAAAATAACAAGAAAATGTCTGCAATTGAAACAGAAATAATTATCCGACAATACCACGATGGTTTTATAGACGTAAATTAAAACAATTGTTACGGATGAAACGTTTCGAATGTTCTGATTCAGTGGCGAGTATCGGCATAAGCCTTTTGACCCGATATTTCCCAGGTAAAACGTCTTTCGAAAACGATTTTAAAAAAAAGAAGTTAAAAAGTCGAATTTTCGACCGATTTATTGTCTTGTCATTTCGATGCCGACTCGCTTTTTGCGATTTAAAATACCGGATCGGACAAAACGTACACCGAACATTACGCATACATACCGAATTAATGTATCCGAGATGTAGGCCGGTATCGGAAAAAAGTCATGTCGGCTCACCGCTCTATTTTTTTTTTTCGGAAAACGTTTTTATATACTGAACGAAAATTCGGAAAATAACCGCATTAATATCAGCGCGATTATCGGCGCGTAATTACCACAGTAAAATAAAAACAAAAACAGTGGCAACGGACGACCCGCGCCAAGTATTAGGTGACAATTACGAACACGAAATCACGTAATGATAAAATCGAATATTACGTCGGTACCTACGGCGGCATGCGTATATACATAATAATGATATTACGGACGTTTGTGTGCCCGTTTAAACGCGCGGAGGGGAAGTGGATGGGAAAGGGTCGAAAAAGTACCCGAAACGTAGTACGTGCGCGCGTGTGTGTACGTACGAACCCGACGAATGGTCTGCGAGGAGCGGGGAGGGTATTGCGGAAAGAGCTCACCGTGTCCCCGCGTCCGCTCGGGTCCCTTTAGCCGCGGGGCGTCTGTGTGTGCGCCGGAGGTTATTTTTCTACTCGCTACTCTCCCGCTCTCTCTCTCTCGCCGCCCCTACCCCCTCACCCATCCCCCCGTGCTCATCGCCGCGCGGCAAACGCAAATTGCTTGTTAATCTGCCATTCATGTCCCGGGAAATGCAATTCGGATCCTCCCCCAGGATATATTCACCGTCCCCGCTACACACACACACACACACATATGTATAAACACCGGTCCCCGCAGCCGAATATCTCCTCCTCGCGTCGTCGCGCGCCGTCGTCACCGGCCGCCGCCCTACTCCCCGGAAAAACCGGCCGCCCCGCCGACGCCTGGTCTTGTGCGTGTGTCTGCTCTGTCTCCCCGCGTCCGCCGTCATCCCGCGACGACCTGGGCGGCTCATTTTACAAGTTTAACGTCCGCATAAACACAATATAACGATTCTCGTTCAACGCCCGCGATACGGCCGCGCGCGCGGTGCTGTGTGTATACGACACGGTGCACACGAGCGCGCGCGCTGTATACACAACACGACACCTATTTACCTATTATGTCGTTACGATATTATTGTGCGCGTCATTATCGTACGCCGCACGCACGTAAGCCGGTCTTTCTCGGAGCTTTCGTCCCGCGGTCTCGAGTATCCCGCGTTCACCCGGTTACCCCTGTCCGGGGTGGTCGCAAAACCTTATTTCGAAACGTTTCGGACGTTCGGAAATTGAATTACCATAAAACGCAATAAGCTGCGAAATATCTTCCGGATAGTAAAGACGTTTACGTACAGTTCCTACTGTTCGTCACTATGAAGGCCCACCACCGGCCGGCTGGGGAGCCGAAATAGTGAGAGAGACGAAGCATTGAATCGACCCACCGACGTCAACCAAAAACCTAGTCGGTACCACGGGCGGGGGAGCCCCACTTCACGCCGGACAGGCCAGCCGCTCCGTGCTTAGTGCCCCCAAGGTTGAGGACCCTACCTCGGCCGAAACGTGGTGGTTATGAGACCGGCGCAAGATAGTAACTCAAACCACTATACCTAATGGGTGATCGGGAACCCATCCAGGTTGTGAGAAAGGTACGGGCCCAAAAGGCCCGGGGCCGGTGTTCCCTTCGAAGACTCTGGACCGGCGGTGATTCGCCACCATCGCTTCAGCACTACGTCCGCTCGCAAGTAGCGCCCAGTGACGAAACCCCGGGGACCAGCTGTTCGTCACTATAAACGTTTAATAAACGAAAATAAACAGTTCATATATTGGTACTTTTCGATGGACGAAGAAAGGACATTTGTTTCGATCGATCGGTATTTTACGATAATGCCGAAACGATTCTATTTATAATTAACTGTTCCCATAACAAATGATAATTAAATAAAATAACGTTTAAAACGTGCACGATTTTTACGATTAAAAACACGTTTAAAACGAACAGAACACCTTTTATTTATTTTTTGCGACCCTATCCCTACAACGTCCCCGTACCGCAGCTGTACCGGATTATTATCGTTTTGAAACCAAAATATTATCTATTGTCGGGTCTATAATATTATGATTTAAAGCGGTCGAATTGCACCACGAAACGCCGCTTACAATGTCCATGTAAATTGGCGGTGCAATAGCGATGCGGTATATGAATTATGATATCAACCGCTGCAGTTTTTGACGAGACCATTTTGACAAACTACGTGTCCAGTCATTATTGTCCGGAAAAATTATGGAATTTTTCGGACCAGATAACATCGTATCGTAATTAATAAATTGTTAATTATGAATAGTGAAAGACTTTATTTCGTGGGTGCCAGCAGGCTCCTCGGGCTCCACCAAGTCCGGTTCTGACTACAATATATCCTATAAATAATTTATCGTATAAATATAAAATATTCATTATTATGCGATTTTGTTCTTATATTACAATACATTTTGGACTAGCGGTATTGTAGTTCCTTAATAATAATTGATATGACGGTTAAAAAAACAATGTCCCTGCGATTTGTCAGTGAAATTATACTGTTATATACAATGACATACTGAAAAAAAATAAAAATGATTTACTTTATATTTTCTGGGTATAATGCTACGAACCGATAGAGCAAAAATGTATAATAATAATACTATTATCCGAGCGTGGGGGGGGGTCTTAGTCTTTGAAGGTTCATTATATTCTGTCCCTTTAATGTTATCATTATTTTTTTTTCCTGGGACATAAATTATGTTGTTGCATTATTTATCTAAATATCTACAATATTATTTAGAAAACGAAAAAGTATTATATGTTAATAATTGTCTAGTGTTTTATTAGCTATTACCGCAGTGAATCGGAACAATACAATAAATATTATCGAAAGACGTATCGTCGTAGCAAAATGTATTTACCTAAACAAATTTTATTATTATTTTACTATACAAATACTAAACGCGCGTAAAATTAGACGCGCCACTATTTGTTTTTGCACTTTATTATGAAATTATTATTATCGGACATCCGCGTCGTGGCATTTTCGCACGCATTCGAATTTGGTATTCATAAATGATGTGCACGTTTAGCGGTGGCGACCGATGATGATTTTTAATCGTTTTTGCTTCTCGTAGTAATATTCGCACTCGAATGAATAGCTGGTATACCTATACGCCCGTACATTATCATCGAGGGTTCCTTATATAATATGTGGCTGTACAATAATACGCAGTGGCGTATTCGAGAGATTTTCCAAAGGGCTAAACGTGTTAAATTCAATTAACCGCGAACCGTTGCAAGTTGTAAATAATTATCTATACATTTATTATTGAAAGCTTTTGCAAAATACATAATCGCGTGTACACGCCTATTGTACTGTTACAATATTATTTGTAATCAGTGCTTCCCCTTGTGGGTACGCCCCTGTTTACGCGGTTAATCTTTGCAATTATTATTATCATTATAAATATAATTCAGCGATAATAACGAAACGGAACGTATAATAGGTACGCTACAATCTGCAGCAGTGCTGATTAGAAAAATGATCGATATTTTTTTCTAGATAAACGAGAAAGATAAGTATAAAAATAAGATAAATTTCGGTTGTTTTGATAGCACAAAAATGATACTAAATCGAGCCGCAGCGTAGATCCAGTCCGTTTAATATACAAAATGTGTATTGTTGATTATACGAATATCAAATGTGTATTAATATACACAAAACACGACGAGAATTTTTTCGAAATAATATTCACGAACTACCGATATAGGTTACGGAGTGAAAAAAAAATCGAGTAGATTTTGACATTTCGATTTTATACATAATTCAAATAAAATATGATACGGTACGTCCGTTATCTATTGACGATTATCTAGATCAATTTTCTTTTAGTAAGTAATCTCGACGGGATTACGACGGCTTGCGCATTTCGCCACGTGGACGCGCGCGGAATGCGTTGTCGCTGGAGGAACGCGGGGCGCCCCCCCCCTTTTTCCCCCCCGGCGTACCGGCCTTGCAGCCGGGACGCACAAACGGCGAGCGCGCTTTTAGAGTCGGACTCGGCGCATAAGGCAGGCGCGAGGATACGTGCGCGCCCGTTTACGACGACGACGTATTACCGCGTGCTTAGCTATACATAATATTATTATATTGTATATTATCCGTTTACGTACGGAATTATATTACGCGCTCAGAAACGCCGCGAGCCGGAGCCGGAGACGCGAGAGGATATTGGGTATACGCCGAGACAAACTTAATTATCGACCATCGGCCGTTCAAAGACCCCCTCCCCCCACCGACCCTCACCCCGCTCCCCGTAATTCCCCCTCCACTCCGTTAAACCCTTTTCCGTGATGCCGCAGCGACCTCTCGCCGTCGCGCCCGCTCACTATATTTATTATACGTTATACAATATTACATTATAGGGGTACACGTCTGTTGCCCTCGTCGCCGCCGCCGTCGCTTTTATACGCATCGTTCGACTCGTCGGCGGCGGCGGCGGCGAACGCGTCAGTTCCGCCTACGGTATAAACTGCAGGGTATAATAATTAAACCGTTGGATTAATGTCGGCTAAATCGAGTGTTAAATTCATTAAATTTCGCAAAGTCCGCCCGCGGCGACCGATGCAGTGGCGGCGGCGAGTGTGTGTATACACGTTGGGGTGCGTGCGTGCCGGTATATATAATATATATATATATAGGTAGGTATTCCGTATAATATATAAACATATATATGTACGCGCGGTAGATTGGGGTGACGGTGGCCGGTCGGGACGTCTCTCTGATGGTACACAAACGAGCGCGCGAGAGGGGAGTAATGGCGGCGGTTGGGGCGCTTTATAGGTCGCCATTTTCAGCGTCGTCGTCGTCGTCGTCGTCGAGGTTGCCGTTTCCAGTCCGCCGCCGCCGCCGCCGCAGTCTCTTTCCGCGCGTATATTATCCGTCCGTCCGTCCGTCCGTCGTCGGTCTTTCTTCTTCTCGTCGCGCCGCGACCTATCGCCAATCGACGGTCCGCGCGACGGACTTCCCATCACGTCGCGCGTCCTTTTGTGCGCGACGACGGACGATGCATAATAATTTATTATAAATAACCTACCTACCTACCTACCCGTATAATTTATGTATACGCAGTTGAAATCGGTAAAATATTCGCGGATAAATAATATAATGTATATAGATGACCCTTGTGACTGTACCGAATACATATTTCGGACGACCAATCGGACACGCGGGTAGGTCGGACCGAATATAATGATAAATACGATTACGGTTTTAACCTAACCGGACAACTATTACAAAATCGAATCGTCGAGAGAGAAAAAAAAACGATCATAATATATAATCATATTCGAAGGCTACGTTTGAAGTTTTTATTTTTTTTTTTTTTGAACACTAATTTTAATCGACCACTTAGTATACATTCAGATACTATTTATTTTACAGGTTCCTAATACATACTAATCGATATGTCAAAAATTAATACACGAGTATATCTAGTCCAGTGGCGGAACGAACCCCCTCCCAATAAACCCAGAAGCAACATATTATATTATAATCAACTCGGTATCCACCCACCAATATATTTTCCAATATTTCCAATATATCTTGATAATTTTATCTATTTTTACTAAATCAGTATAATAAACGAGTAGTAATATTTAATTATTTTCATATTGACCAGTGAGCACATACTCGCCCTGTGAATCTCAAAAAAAAAAAAAAAATCGAGAAACAACTTCTGGAAGACCGCGTTCGTTTCGCCACTGATACTGTTGATATTATAAATATATTACATTACATATGGTACCCATATCAAACAAAACATAAATTGACAAATAAATGAAAAAGTTTACGTTCCAGTTTCGCTTGTACACTATTTAATTATATTATCAATGTTGTTTAGTTTGTATTACCTACTATTATTTTTCTCATGAAAATCGCCGACGGGAATTACGTCTTTGTATTATTATAATTTAAAATTAAAATCGAGTTTAAAAAAAAAAAAAATTAATATTATATTGTGATTTAGCGCTTTTATGAATTATTTAGCATCCCTATATTATATAATATAATACTATACAGTCAATATTATAAAATATTCGTTGCTCAATCCGAGCAGTAGGTATTTGCTTAGGCCGTATACTCGTATTTATAATATTTTCATTTGAAGTTTATATAGATTTTTTTTTTCTTCGGTTGAATGGATTTCTTTTTAAATATATACATTTCTTGTTATTGTACAATTACGCGACCATCACAAATTTTATATTTTTATGTATATTATACTATCTGAATTACCCGATATTCCCCGGGCTCATCTGAAAAATGGGATACGTGTTATAATTATTAGAGTTTTTATGAACCCTGATTTTTAAGGTCGAATCGAACCGAATTTTTAAAATATTTCATCGAACTCGAACATTAATAAAGTAATAAGGTTAAGGTTGGGTTAGGTCAAAAACCTAGGTTCTCAAACTGCTCGATTCCGTGATATGCGATTATGAGACTCACTAATGCGAATAAAATTTAAGATTCTTCTTTTAAGGTAACAAGCTCTACCATCCTCCCCCCTCCTCCACAGAAAATCGTATTGGTGACCGTACAGAATCGGCATCGAATAATTTTTGGACCGAGATATTGGGTATTTGGTTCGGTTCGATTATTTGCAATTTTCAGTTCGGGTTTAGTACTGAATCGAACACCCCGAGTTCGGTTCGGTTAGATTCGAAAATCGAACATTTCGTCACATCTCTATAGTTTTAATAACTAATTATAGTTAATAATAAATCGAATTGAAAGTTTGTCTGCAGTTTCGTCCGGTAAATTATCGACGAACAAGAGGGAATTTCCAATTGATCGTGATTTAACGACTTAATTTAAAAAATAACGGCTATTTTCGGGTATTTCAGCCGTGTGTCGCTAAGGTAATCCAGAAATTTACCAAAAAAAAAAAAAAAAATCCAATTTCTCTCTTATTAAAAATATGATAAACCAATAGGCGAGAACCGTCCTTAGGGTGTTAATTTTCGAGATCAAAAGTAGATAACTCGCTTGTATCGTTCATATTTTGAATGTCGAGTTCGTAATGTTTCATCAATATCGGAATAAAACGATAGCTCGAAGACTCGGCAGACATAAACGCGCACAGACAATTTTATCCATTATATTGTATTGTGTTGTAGACGGAAAATAAAGATCGATCCGCGGTATGATTTGTATACAATATATTATACGATAATAATAGAGGTATAGCGAATCGAAACGTAGTTAAATTCGGTATTCGCGGGACATAAAGTTGTTACAACGATTTAAAGACCTCCCGAAACCACCCCCGGGGGTCCCGAGGGAAACTTAATTAACTTACTGCGTATACGATCCGTGGGCGGGGCGGAGGGTGGGAAGGAGAGCAAAACTCCGCGTCGCGACGAAAAGCAGGGGGATTTTAAACGGACCGCGCGCGCCAAGAGATGAAAGGCAAAGGGGACGCGAATTATTCCCGAGATAATTATTTCTTCCAGTTTATTATGCGTATTATAAACACTGCGGCAATTGTTTTGCGGGGTTAACCGAAATACATAATAATTAGAAATAAAGGGGAAAAATCCATTTACGCGAACTAGATATATATATACGCGCGTATACGCGTAATACGTAATTGTTGGTAATGCTAATATTATATAAATAATTGTAATTTTTGGTTGCCACGGTATGAAAGCGTCTATACAATTATTTAATAACAAAACGTAATTATAATTATTAACATTTCGTTAAATTATTAATATAAAGCTTTTATATTACGATATAAACGCGTATACAACGAAAACAACTATACAACCGTATATACTTACGCTGTATTACCGGGCGACATAATAAATTAAATACTACAGTTTTCAATGTACAATTATTCCGGAATAAATTACGATAAAAATAATATTGGCTTTACGTAGACAAAAAATCTATATATTCATATCTGCATCTACATTTTTGTATTACGCGAACAATTAAATTTTAATTTCAATAATAGCCGATTTATTTTATGATGGAAATTATATTATTACAAGTTCTTATATTTATTTTAAAAATCAATTTTTCGTATAATTTATTATTTTTCTCGTCTTGTTCGTGTACCACATAACATAATATTGTGGCGACGACGATTTTTATTAACACGCTCAGTAGAAACTTAAAATCATTTCCTTTAACGCGCACACCGTATCCAAAAAGAGCTAAAATAAACCGGAATAATGCAATTTACGTATAAGGTATTGTATATTTTTATAACAACTATGGCCGGTTTAATTGAAAATTCTCATAATAATGGTTTCGAAAATACGTTTTTAGAATCTAAGTTTGTTTTGTACAGTTTGATGAAATTCGATAAACGAACTGGTACTGATCAATTGATATATGATCAGTATGTCAAAATAAAACATATGATAAACAGTAATACGGTTACCATGGGAATTGTGATAATATTGATATCAATTTCAGTCAGAATTTTTTTTTCCTTGTTGTCTTATTTTTAGTACATCCCACTACAAATGGTGTAATTTTTAGATTTTGAGTAGAGCGAAAAAGCTTTTGGTTTTACAATGATGTTTATTTTTTTATCTGTAGACAACTTTTCTACCAGCAATTTCGCTCCGATTTTCAATGACAACACTTTTTCTGAAAAGAAATCGGACTGGGGAGTTTCCCGGTAAATGTGTAAAACCGGAAAAAAACATTGGGAAAACGAGAAAATAGATACAGTATTAAAGCAAAAAAGCAAATACTATGTAATACATATATATAATTATTTTACCACAATTTGATATATATATATATATATTGTTAAAAGAGCAACACTATCAACCGAACTCCGCTCAGAATCGGTTTTTCGTTAGCAATGGTTTATATCGTTGTTATTACAGATATACGTTAGAATATTACCTATAACAGTGGTTGCACCCGTCCCCGTTATCCTAGGACAGTTTTTTTTTTTTATTCAGTACAAGTCTCTTCATATCCCAGTGATACCGATGTGGATGTTAAATTTTCATTTTTTAAGTACCGTGTACATTGTAGTTCGTCCCCAATAATATTCCGGTACAAACGTTCAATGGTCGAATTCATTATGAATATAATATATAGCGCGTTAATTGCACGAAATAATACTCGACAACGATTAACGATTAGCGTAATACGTACCGGCCGACAGTCGACGGAGGACCGGATGGACAAGGGAGTGTGATTGTGCGCCGGTAATCGCCCGCGGTGTCGACAAATGAACGTTTTTCGTTCGGTAATTATACGTTGGGTGGATCGCGAAAAATGACGGCGGATCGTTTGTTACTATGCGAGACCAGCGAACTAGACGGGTGGATCGCTCACGACACCGTTGCCGTACCGCAGTTTCGGCACGCACTCTCGTGATTGTGGCTGGGGGAGGGGAGGAGGGGTGGCGGGTGGCGATCAAATAAATTTAATGAAAAATATAATAAACGCGCGATAGAGACGAAGCGTAAATACTAAAAACCTCGCAGGATTCGATAATCGATTCTCGCGCGACGCGACGTCGGCGATTGCGGTGGTGGTGGGGGGGGGGTGTCGCCGCGATCCCCGGGACGGCGCTTTCGCGCCGTGTACACAATATTATAACGTTACTCGCGAAAAAGCGCGTTAAATATATATATATATATACATTTATAACGACCGTCGTTTTTATTATTATTTATATATATATATACGCACGTATACGCACCGCACCGAAGGGTCTGCGGGGATAACGCGCGGTCCGCGGCCGCCCGTAACAAATAGCGCGCGGCGGCGGCCCCGAAAAACATTCTTGTGGGAAACGAGTCAAGTGTGCCGGGCAGAAGGATATATAATGGATGTGTGCGTGTGCGTGTGCGTGTGCCTGTGCGTGTGTGTGTGTGCGCGCGCGCGCGCCCGCCCGCTCGTATATATATATATATGTACAGCGCGGTAGTGTATAGCGGTAGTAGTCGGCGATGCTGGGGGCTGCGGCGGCGGTAGTGCGGCGGCGCGCGCGGCGGGCGACGACGGTGCGGCGTACCGGAAAACGCGATTGTTTTTATTTTTCTTCCCCTCCGCGGCGGCGGGCCCCGTCACGCGCAAACGCGTCGCCGCCGCGGCGAATAAATATGATACGATTAACGGCAATTTTCGCGCGTCCCCGTCCGCGCCCATCACGCGCCGCGCCGCCGACCCGTACACAACGCTCGGGTCGGTCCTCCGCTTTAGCCGCCCGGCGCCGGGCGTGTTCCCGTCGAAATCTCTTCCAGATCCCATCGCTCGCCGCCGCCGCCGCCGCCGCCGTCGTCCGGCGAACAAACCATATAGAAGACCGGCCGTCGCCGCTGTAAGGTTAATACAAAAGACTGCCGGGCCGACAACGTTTTTTTTTTTGTTTTTTACCGATACCCGATATTTGAAAACAAAAACCATCGCGGGTCTCAATAGCGAAATCGGTATACATCCATAGTCTGTTGTTATTTTTTTTTTTTTTTTTAATTTTCTTTTTCTGCGGACGTTGGAATTGGGCATTCGTCCACGAAAGTATCGGGTCAAATATCCGACACGGTATCGATCCGCCCCTAAAAAAGGACTGACGGACACGGGGACATTCTTCGGGTAAATCGGTTAGGTTGAATTCGATCGGTTTGGGCGCTAGATAATTAGATAGGTTAGGTTAGGTCAAACCACAATATTCTGGTTTTTTCCTCCAATGCTTCCACGTGATCACGACACTCTGAAAGTTTAGTTTAATCGAAAAAGGACTAATTATATTGTTTATTAAAAAAAAGATCATTTACTTTAATACGCTTCAACTTAATGATTTTTTTTTTTTTAATATTTTTGTTTGTCAATGAAATAAATAATTTTAAAAATTAAATAATACTAATTAAAATTAAGAGAAATTAAAATATATATAATAATAAAAAAAAACACTGAAAACAAATGTTCGTTTGTGTATCGTTATGATAATGTATAGATAAATAAGTTAAGTACCTAGATAATTGAATATTAACAAAACAAAACAAAATCGAATAGCCCACTTTAAACATGCAAAAATATTTGATACCCGCTGTACTTTATCCGATTGTATCCGCTATCAAAAATACTGGCATCTAGACATTCTCCCAATCCCTCTATATTACCACCCCTATGTTTAAATTTTCGCTAAATTGAGCATCATAATGTATCAAACACGTGCCCACCCGCCGACTGTATCCGCCACAGTTTTCTGTATCCTGTCCAAGGAGCATAGCCCCTTTAGCCAAACTTCCGACATACTGTATCTTAGCTGTATCACAAGAGTACCTGGAGCCTAGGAGCGAAGCCATAGAACCCTGTAAAAAATTGATGTCTAGACTTTTTACCTGTTCCCGTATCTTAACTAACTTCTTCCGTATCCTTATTCCTTATTTCTTATCCTTATTCTCTCAGTATTCTAAATGTGTTTTCCCTTCTCCTGTATTTTACTTACTCCTGTATTCTATCCGACAAGTTTTGACCAACAGCTCGTCCAATACTATAAAATGAGTTATTAATATGTAATTTGTTAGTTTATAAATTTTTTTTTTTTTTCAGAGATATTAAATATGAGTTTAATCATATTATTATTTTTGTCTTTCTCGAAATAATGATAAAAATTTGGATGAGTGCCCTTTCCGTACTTATCGATTAATTTGATGATAAAATTAATTTACCTTATATATTAACATTTGCGATGATCAACGGGGCAAAGTACAGCGGGAGGGTTAGGATATTATATTATTTGTGGATACGTTTAAATGCAAACGTCACATCCATTATATTATAATTTAACTGCAAGTTCTGGAGGAGGTATCGTGCGTGCACACACACACACACACACACACACACACACATACCCGTCGTATACACGTACACATATAGAATATACATTAGTCTATTTCAATGCAATTTCTGAATCTGCTGATTAACTATCAAATTATAATCTAACTGATTAAATCACAGTGCCAATTAATGACTATGATTAAATAACGAAATTCGATTTTAGATTGCAATCTGCTGTAGTAGAAACATTTTATGTAATTCGTTTTGAGTTCAATCTACTAAATTTAACACGCACGTAGGTATAGGTATATGTAATTTGAAATCAACTCGTTTTTGTTAAGTCGCATAATAAATTGTTAATAATTAAAACTTATTAAGGTATTGAAAAAGAGTGTTTTTTAATTTTTTATTATTATCAATTATTAGTTACTCTATATTTTATTACTGTTTAGCTACAAAATAACAATCAATACAATTTTAGATTCTGATTATAGTGTGTTTTTTTAAATTGGTAAACACTTTTTGGGTTTGGTAAAAATTATAAATTGTTGGTTCTAAATATTATTCGTATTGTACCTTAAAAGATGTAGGTTTTTCGTCCAATGATACTTCATTTAGAAAAAATTCTAGATTTCTAATAGTTTTATCTATTTAAAAAGTAAAAAAATCTGACAAATGTCACAATACATCGGATTAATTTTTGTTGATTTCTCGGTTATATCAAGTATAGCTTCATTTTTCGATTTCAGTGATTATTAACATTAAAATATTACCCTATATCCTATACGTATACTTATCAAACTTCCCATTTACTGCAGTAGTTGCAAAGTACGTCCGGGGTTTTAAAAAAAAAAATTTAATCAGTATACTGTTTTACAACGACGACTTACATAGAATAATATCAATCATCGTCGATAATATCATTATCACTAATTTAGTTAAACTAATGTCAGAAAATATTATACGGAATGTTAAATGCGTGTACATCATAATTATTATTATTAATACTGAGTTAATTGCAACAGTATATCATTAAAAGACGCGTATATCATTATTATTATTATAACTATTAAATTAGTTATTATTTAATGGCATTTAATACTTTTTTCGATAACGTCAATGTGATTATAAAAAAAAAAAAAAAAAAAAAACAATGACATGTCGGTAGCTAATAGTCGCAACGGTCTATTGTCTACATTACGCGTAATATAAATTATATTACAGGTGGATGATGATACTCTTAATCGATTTATAAAAACAGGAGAGTGGGGGACGAATACTACAAACATAACTTCTATTGAACCAATATATTGGTTACGCGCGCCAAACATATTATAAAACATTGCAGTTACCTGTATAACCTGTACGGTATTATAATGACCGAGTAAAACATTAATTCGCCCACGGAAATAGGCATATAATACATAACGTTTTGTTTTTCACGCCCTTGCACTGTATTAGTGCGTGAATTAACGTTACGAGGAATGGAAGAAACGAGTTTTTTGAAATAGAAAACGAAGGGACCCGTTTTAATTAAAACATAAACGGTATTAAAACGCAGTAATATATTCTCGGTTTACCACACGACGCTGTATGTGTTCCTAATTTTTCAAAAGATAAAACGTCCACTAAAACGAACGGTCAAATATTGTATACAACGAATCGGCGCTGAAAAACGTTGAAATCGCATGTTTTTTATTCTCTGAGCTGTTTATTTCCGAAAACAACACGGAATAATGGATAACGCGCATTGTTAGTATTCGTTTAACATTACTGTCGAATCGTCGAATTTTTCGAGATTTGTATGTAAAATGTATTTGTACATAAAGAATGTAATTGGTGTTATTAGATTTTCTCCCGCAGTAACATTATATAATTACAGTGCCATCAGAGCAAGCTAGGTTTAACATTTATTACGCTAAACGATAATGCGACTTGTATATTAAAATCACTACTATTTACTAATTTCCATACGAGCATTCAATTTAAAACAATTCATTTTTTTTTTTTTGTACGGACAATTTCTTTACGGAAGCGCTCGTATCGTTATTGTAGGAATGACCGGCTGTAGTAGAAAAGGATATCCCCGTTTTTTATATAGTGATTGAAAGCACTGTGTGTAGAACGCTGCGATATTTTTAAAAAACCTAGGTAATTCCAATATCTAGCTGTTGCATATCGGATCATTATCATTGTCAGTACACTTTGGTTATAGTACACGGGTAAATTGATTATTAACATTACTTTAATAATAATATATTTATGAAACGAGAAAGACTAATGGTTTTTTTTTCTTTTCCATAAATTAATTTTTAATTGTAGTTTTTATCTGTAAAATTCTTTTTTTGTTTTTTAAAGATATTAGTTGAAGTTTTATTTTAGCGCCTATCCAATATGAAATATCACGGCACGTCACTGATTATAAAACCGATTTGGTTTTCAAAACTATAACACCTTATTTTATCATAACACTAATCGTAACTGTTTAGCCGGGACGCATTCGGCGATATCGCAAAAACATTGGACGGGGAGAAAAGAACAAAACGGAAACTCACCTGGACTCTGACTTCGGGCAAATTGACCTTCATGGCTAACTCTTCGCGGCTGTACACGTCCGGGTAGTGCGACTTTTCAAACGCCCGTTCCAGTTCGTGCAGCTGATAGGTGGTGAACGTGGTGCGGTTCCGGCGGTGCTTCTTCTTGTCGGGCGGTGACATACCGCCGGCCGCGGCCGCGGGCGACGCGCTCGCCCGGCCGCCCGACAGATGTTCGTCGTCCGGTTCGCCGTCGCTGCTGTCGCCACAACCGCCGCCGCTTCCGTCGTCCATGTCGCCGCCGCCGCCGGACCGTCTCTGCTGCGGGCCGCCGCCACTGCCGCTGCCGACACTGACACCGCCGCCAATGCCGCCACTACACATTTGTTCGTCGAGCGGCGACTGATGGTGCTGATGACGGTTGTGTTCGGCGTCACTCGAATTGCAACTGTTTTCCCCTGTAGTGTAACAAAGTTATTTGTTTATTTTTTTTTTAGAAAATTATTATTTCATAAATAAAGTACCGCGTGTACCGGCGGGAAATCCGCTTTTTTAAGTTTTATGTACGGTGCATACGTGTCGGAGGATTATTACTATCCGAAAAAGTAAATGTAAAAAAAAAAGAAAAAAAAAACACAGATTTTTAAATCCAAACTCAAATCGCCCCGTTCAGTATCTAAAAATAACTGCTCATCGGAACGATTTCAACTTAGTACGACTCGAAAATAAATTGATTTTGAATGATTTCTGCTCAATCCTCGTAATATAACGCGTTTAGGGTCAAACTGTGTAATCACGGTACTAATGGGTGATTTTGAATTTCACCTAGTTCGTTTATTCGTTTAATCACGATTAAGAACTAACCGGCCGAATTTTGGCATGTTGACGTTCTTTAATCACGGTTAGTGTGTTTATTTTGATATATTATATATTATATATTATATATATATATATATATATGTATATGTTTTTTTTAATTGTGTGATACATTATGATAACACTTTGCGAAATCAGTTCGTAGCATTATTATAAATTATAATAAAATAATTTGTAGTGGTACGTAGTAGTGGTTTTATTTTATTGTTAACTATTTTTTAATTTTTAAAATTCCTTGGGTATATCGACGATATTGCGGAAAATCCTCAGCAATTTTGACCCACTATATACGTTTTTCATTCTTATACTCGCCCGCCTCAAATTCAATGACATTATAATGTTGCGATACGGTGTTTAAGATCACTACTTTTTCGGGGAGTATTCGTATTACCGTTCCCTATAGTCATTTTGAATGCATTTATACCCGAATAAAAAAATAACGGACGTATTTCGCACGATGGGTGAGGGGAAATTTAATGTATATCTGAACGTTACGGCTAATCATTGCTAGGTAACGAAAAACGATTTCGCTCGGAGTTCAGTTTTATATGTGTTTTTTAGAAGGTTGTAATATTTACGATTTGAAAATAAATAAATTTCGTAAATTTTCCCGTTTTTCCAAATTTCTGGTAGAAAAGTTGTTCAGAGAAAAAAAAATATATAATTGCAAAACCAATACATTCCTCACTTTACTCAGAATCTTAAATGTACAATATAAAGTAAAATGTAAATCAATAGAAAATCGAAATCGAAAACGAGAAAAATGCGCGTACTTTTATGTATAGACCTTTGTCCTGTTGTACAGTGTCTGTCAACTGATTAAAGGTCGGTCAAGTTAACCGATTGACCTAGATCGGTTAAACGACGATTAGTTAATTTGTACGGCATTTTTGTTATTATAACTACCAATATTGTTATCAATTATTATTTATCACTTCAATTAGAAATTTAAATACTGTTCTCTTATTTTTGTTAATTATGTTCATGTTTTATTATAACCGAGCCTAAAGTTGAGCGTCCGTACCTTTTAATTGTATTTTTAAATTACATAATTATATGAATTACATTAGGCATCTGAAATGATGTATTGTAACAAAATTTTGAGGACTATTATGATTATGCAGATGGGAATTTGAGAAATTGGCTATAGTCACCGAATTTATTTGACAACAGACAGTGTTATTAGACCTCGTACGAATCATTTTACTTGGAAAGACGATGCATTTGTTGACAAATTTCGATTATTAAATAAATTATATAGTTCGGTTTTCAGTTCATTTGATCAGCGATCATATCTGTTCTTAGACTTATTGATAAGGTTAGGCAACCTAACCTACCTTGTATTTACAGTATCTTTTTCATATATTCTATAATAGACTTGTACTTTTTATCTAGGGAAACTAAAAGGTCTAACTCCGTGGTTGTGAAATTGGTAGAACGTTGATGTTGTTATTCATTATAAGACATGTTTATGCCCAGTTTCACATCTTATACAATTTAATTAATCCATTTAAATTAAATAATATACTATAATAAGACTAAAAAAAATAACAGAAAGAAATTTTAAATTATGAATAATTAATTATTATAATTTGGATAAAATGATAATGTTTAATTGGTGATTAGACCTCTGTCACTAAAATCAATACCGATTGTAATAAAAATAATGAAAATATTGTTTAAAAACAATAACCACACCATAATTTAACCATTGATTAACTAATCAGAATCATATCACTAACCATAGAACACACATAGGTTTAATCAATGATTACATTTTGATCTTCGATTAACTGATCACAATTTAACCAAGAAACTGTACAACTGGCCCAAACAGTTCAAGTTGTTATCACCTTATCACACACCACTGTCATCTCGATAATGACGTTAGTTAAGTTAATCACAGCGTTTACGCAACCGTAATTAGTGTCGTGAAATTCGAATGTTGATAAATCACGATTAACTTTTAATTTTTGACTAATATAACCACGATTAGTGTGATTTTGGTGAAATCGGGCCTTGAACATAATCTATAGTGTTTGGTTTTTTTTTCAGTGAGTAAGCATATTATAGTACCATAATAAATGTTCATCGAATATTATGAATATTGTTACGACGTTCGATTACAATATGAAAATATTAATTATTATTTTTATCATCGATTCGAAATCAGATTTTTTTACGAGTGGACCATTTAATATGATAATGTCAGTACAAACAGAAAAAATAAATAAATAAATAAACACATAAAAAATGAATACGAACCGTAAAAAAAACACGTTATAATTTTTTTTTTTTTTAACAAACATGACGTGAATTTCTCAGCGAATGTTTCAAACGCTTTGTCGTAACTTTAAATGTTAATATTACATAATGTAATATATTATTATGCGATGGTTTTTTTTTTTCAAATTTAGAATTACTATTATACCTATGTATACTATTTCCATATTTATAATATGTTATGTACTTAAATAAATAATTTTCGAATATTTGAACAAAAAAGACGAAAAATCATGTCATTATATAGTTTATATTGTATAGAGTCGTCATAGATTTAACGATAAGCAAATTTGGTGCGTTTGAAATAATAACAACAAAAGAGAACAAAAAGCAATAAAATTAACGTTAATTTATGGTACTGTAAATAGGTATATTTGTATTATACAATAAACGTTTTAAAATTTAAAGTTCGCGTAAATATTAATGTATAATATACATTATATTTATAATATTATAGTGGTGTAACGATAATTAAACTAAACGCAATAAATAAAATAATATATTAATTAATTATGAATATATATAATTATAACTTATTTATAAATACTTTATATGCCTGTTATTTTATTTATAAACGGATTTAAGAATATTTAAAAGTATATGTCTTAAAAGAAAAAAAAGAAATTTTGTTTGTTGTAAAACAACTTATCGTAATAACTTTTAATGACTAATAAAAAAAAAATTACAGAGATAAGAGAGTTTGTTTAAAATAAATTAACGTGTAATGTTATCAATTAAAACGTAGCGAATTAAATCGGCTCGTTTTAATAATCGAATAGTTATAATAATTATTATTGTTGAATTACGTAGTATAATAACGTAATGCTTAAACTGTTTTCGACAAATTGTATTTGTTTTTGTTTATTTTTTTTTATATAATATATACCTATATAGAGCAGAAGAAGAAAAAGAAAGAGGAAAAAAGAAAAACGTATCGCGATATACTTTTCTCGCGAACACAAAGTATATAAATGTTTGTGCTCGTTTGTTTGAGCATTGTAAATGGAAAACCAAAGTTTTTTTCTTATACCTGCGTAGCGGGGTGTTATTTCGATTGTTGTCGCCAAAGTGTTTTTTGAATAGGTCGACTTTATGTATAAATATATATATATATGCGTATATCTTACAAGCCCTCCTCCCTACCGACTTATGTACACGTTAGCTTATTTTTATTCGCGGGGGAAAAAAACACCCGTTCACTCGAAATGTTTTTTTTTTCGTTTTACATTATTTCGGTTGCCGTTCGCGCGCGCTACTGTACGTATACAACGTTTAATATCCGCGCATACTGCAGTACCGTAATATGAAATTAAATCCGGATCGTCGTATACGACGAATATTTCGTAACAATATTTATTATACAAGACGAAGCGGATTCTCGAACGTTTCTGGAACCCGACCTCGCGGTAGAGCTGCGGGCAAGCTCGTAGCCAGTTTTCAATTCTTGTAGAGGCATTGGGGCGTTGGGAAAAAACAATATTACGAGTCTTTGCAGTCTCCCACAATCTTTCCCCTCCCCCCGACCCGATACAACGATTAATTCGAAAACGGCCGCCTTCGAATAGAACGTTTCTGGGGAGGCGCGATAGCCCCATATCGCCTACCCCCCATCGGCCCCGGCTGCACGGTGTAACGTCGTAACGCGCGACAAAACCGCGAATTAACACGAGTAATTAATGCGGGTAATTCGGTTATCGCGAGCAGACATAATATATTAATCCGTATTAATACGGATCGTAACGCGAGATAACGTTATGACGGCGGCGGGCGTGCAATATAATGTGTTATTATATTATCGAGAGATGCGAGAGTAGAAAAAAAAAAAAAAACCAATAGCTTTATCGGATTCAAACACTTACGTACAATAAACATTATTACACGTTATACGTATTGGGCTGTACACGAGCACTTACGGTTCACACGCACGGACTCCACCCACACGGGACGATATTATTATTACGTGAATCCCGGAACGCGCGCTCGCGTAGATGCCGTGTGATGGTTGCATAAGTGGATTTCGTGAAAACCTTTTTAACGATACTCGGACCTGTCCCGGCACCGTCGTCGTCGGCGCATTAAAACGCTGATGTTTATCTATCGCCCGCGACGGAAATTTAATCATATTTTAGTGTGTGTACGCGCGCGGTTGTATTATTATTATACGTTTTTAATAACACAATAATCGGCCGTCAGAAAAAAAATAAAAATAAAAAACGCCACCGCCGCGTAATATTATTATTTATACACGTATATAAGTGTATTATAATATTACAGGCGCACCCGAACGGGAGATAATATTATATTCGTATAACGACCCGGCGTAGTAATTCCGTGCGGCCGCGGTGTAGTAGCAGCGTGCCTAAGTACGCCTATAAATATTATAATACGGCCGGCATCGGATCGGCGGCGTATAAATTATCGAAACGCGATAATAAAATATTATTATGTATATATGTAAAGCAAACGGTCGAATATTCGGATGAGGATTTTTTTTTTTTTATCGAAACGCTCGACAACGTTCGGGATTATTATATGTTATTGTATTAAATCGTGTGTACGAGTAAAAGTATGTATCGTAAATGGACCAAAATGACTTTGTGTTTTTTCGCTCTCCCACCAACCCCCCCCCCTCTCCCTCCGAGATAATATAATAATAATTGTTCTATACGTATATACCTACCGGATGAATGTTAGTTTCGTTTTGACGATTCTGACAAGTTAATCGATATTATTAGCCCGGGCGTAAATGTGGAAGTGGCTTCTGGCGGCTGTCGCCACTAATCGCATAATCGAGCGTACAACGAGAATGGGTATTATTAGAGGTAGGTTAATCTAACCTACTGTATATACAGTGTGCCGATTAAATCGAAAACGTTCCATCTAATATCATTATTATTTTTATGAACGGACCGGGTGTAATATTTTTAAGAATCGTACATTCGTGCCTATGTATTATGAGCGGGCGACTGCCGGGACACGTGTTTCCAAACCCTATAATATCAGAGTTTATTCTCGTGGAGGAGAGGGGACATATGACGAATTCGGGGTTCCGAGCTTCTACCGGCGGAAAGCCCGTGCGGATTATTCCAGTGGGCATACAGGCGTCATTCGAAGTAAAATTACGAGGTATCGAGCATCTTGGATAATATTTTGAATTCAGTTGTGATCTAATAAAGTGTCGCTCACTTCGTTAGTTGGCAGATCATCAGACCAGGTCGAACCGTAACCGAGTTTTAGGAGGATTTTTAGGAATTTTACAAAACGCCATTTATCTGTCGGTCTAAATTCGATATTGATCCAAGGAAGTTAGTCTCCTAATAGCGTAAACCTAAAACGAAGTCGTTGTAAAACCACGACGTGTTAACGTGCCGCTAGGGCCGAACTCGGATATAATGTGGAAATACGCCGCCGCACCGGTGGACGGAATCAACAAGCTTTGTAAAAAATAAGAAACCGTAATAGATACAAATAGGTAGTTTCTATTGAAACTGGTTAACCGCAACAGAATAAAAATGATATAATATCCTATGTACAATAAAAATCTGATCGGTTCTAATCGTCGACCGCTGTATAACGTAAGTTAGGTATATAACATCGTTGTAATGTTGAATTTGGGTTTCGTAAAAAACATTACAAATTAATGTGAATGCGATAATCGTTGATTATTTTATGCGGCTGAATAATTTTGCTGGAATATTAGAGATTTATTGTTAATAAACAAATAAACGTTAATAATATTACACATAATAACGTGAATACGATATTCCAGTTCGAAACCAACCTTTTTTTTTTTCTTTTTTTATTGCCGGAATATATTATTATTATTTTTTTATCGCCGTAAAACTAATTTTTATTTTATTTTTTAATTCATCCACACTAATCAGATTATCGTTCTGCCACCGCCGCCGCCGCCGTCCTGTCTGTTAAAAAAAACAAAAACAAAACAAAGTCGATGTATACTATTATAATACGTGTCCGAACAACTCACGCGATGCCCTCGTTAACGGAATCAGTCGGCATATTGCACCCTGTGTAAAATATATTCCCGTGTTATAGTACCTGCAGCCTGTCGGTATGGCATATACAGGGTGTTTTTTTATTTTTATTATACGAACCACCCATTGTCTACGCAAACTTTGATTAGATTTGATTTTCGATTTCTTCGGTCGTCATATTATCGAATCGTCTTGCGGTCTATAATATTTGTATAGGTACAATATTTTTAACGTTTCAACACCATAACTCCATGTGTGTACAGTACGCGTGTCGACCGTAATGAGCGGCCCACGTTTTTTTTAACTCTACGCATTGTAAAATAAGAGACTATTTGTCTAAAGCCTATAACGGTTTTAAATTAATAGACCGTAGGAAAGCGTGAAATATATACGATATTATAGCGTTTTAGACACCAAACATTTTTCGTTGAACGATTCCGGAATGTCTGGAAAAATCAATTTGTTGTATGTTGGTACCCTGTATATTATTGCTATTATTACGAAGCCGCCGTTACATTAGCCTTTCGGTATGCGGACCGACAACGTATAATAATAATTATACGGTTTAATTTCCACCCCCTTGGTAAACTTTTTTATTTTTTTTTTTAGTTGCCGTTATTATTTTTACGAGTATAGAGAACGGCACGCGATCCCGTTTTAACAATAATCCGAATTACGTTTAATTGGCCGACGCACCGCCGCCGTCGTGCAAAATAGGTTTGCTGGTTTTTTTTTTTTTTTTTTAATTCCCTTATCTGCCAGCAAATCCGTCAGCCCAAATTCTATATACTATATCTAATTCGATACGGAAACGCGGTGTTGGATAACACCGCAATAATTATAATACTATCATATTATATGATGGTTTATTATGGTATAATTGCCTATATTGGTTACTGGAGTTTATCTGGAGTGATTATCTTACCCTAAACCGACAGCCGCGTTATTTTATTTTTTAAATTCTTAACAGAAGATCTTTAGCAGAGGAAATATTAGTATAGTTTTACTACAACGGCATTATAGGTTAGGTTATCAAACATTTTGAATACAATTATATCAGGAAACAGACAACATCTCGAAACCTGATTTTTACGTTTCTATCTGATCGATAAAATTGAAGTTCTTTATGTATCATTATTAACGGATCGACTGCAGTTTCATTCCGATCTCGGTGAAACTTTGTACATCACTCGTTGTTCAAAACAAAAGAAAATTCTACCACAAAAGGGTGTTTGACAGAGAAGTTTTTAATAGAATACCAATTAAAAATTTTTTATTTTATTCTTTTACGGGTTACCTTGACGACATGGTTGAAAAAAAACGGTTATTATATTAATTTTGTTGTCACGGACAAACAAGTATCATTTTCAAATGATAAATTACCGATCAATGACGATTAATACTATGATATAGATAAAGGCGGAGACGGGGAAACACGCTAAATTACATTTTTTTTTTTTTTTTTTTTTTATCGATTATTCTGTTTCCGAAAGAATATAAATACCGCGGGTAATTCAACTAGTACCTATACCCTATATGTTGGGACTCACGTCGAGTAACGACGCTTGCATATCGAACTTTTCCGATTTCCGGACTACCCGTATGATGGTTACACTACGCCGGAAAAACGGCTTTACAATAATCAGCCAAACCGGTTAAAGTAGGCGAACGTTTTTATTTTCTTTCCGAATCAATATTGTGCGTAGACACACACAATATTGTAGTTCGTGTGTCGAAAACAATATTATCGTAAAATAATTCGCGATACGATTACGTTGCTAGTTTATCGTCGCGGTATTATCGGAAGGGCTCGAGATACGATACACGGCCCGTTACCGCGTCGTCGTGGAGCACCGTCCGTATGTTGCATAGGAGACTATCGCATCAGTGTATAATATTACGTTTGCACGGTTTTGTTATGTGTGTATTTTTTTTGTTTTTCCCCGTGTTATTATTATTGTTATTTAGGGTGCGAAATCTGTAATCCCGACAATAAATGTCACTCGTTAATTTACAACTATCACCGCAACGACGACGACGCGACAATAACGGAAACGGCTTCATTAAGGATTAGGTACCTACGTATATATATACGTACACTGCTGTTTTGTATATAATTTATAATATTTATTATATTATTATTGTATTATGTATATGGCCGGAGGCTTAAAAAACCGCACGCTATACACACACACACACTCACACATCAACATCACCGTAATAATAATATGCGTCACGCTCGAATACGGATGGGGTCGGGGACACGTATTTGAAATTTACACGTTTTTATTTCGGCATATTCCTCCCCCGCGCGCGCCGGTTATACACTCGTATAGTTGTATATTATTATTATTTTCGTCGATCCCCTTTTTTTTCTCTCTTTTTTTTTTCCCCCCCCGTTCTCGTTTTATCGTCATCATCATTATTATTATTATTATACGATTGCTATATATTGGCATTTTATGACGTCTGATAACGTGTTGAATCATATATTATTATTTGTGTACACTCTCGCAAGATTATACATATATATATATATATATATATATATATATATCTAATATAATGTCGAGCGGAACAGCGAAATAAGCGAGCGGGGCGATTTTTTTTTTTTCTCTTGTAACAAATAGACGACGACGGCGACGGCAACACAAGGTCGCGTTCACACGATCTACTGCGGCCGAAAATGCGGAGCAGTATATATAATATACACGCGTATAACACATTATTAAATCGTCATAATACTATACATATATATATATATATAAATATAATATGTTTCTCGTATTATTACTATTATTATTATTACGGAAACAAAGTCTATCTATGTTATTTTCTAAAAGACCGCCGAACGCCGCTGCATCGTTTATTAGAGTATTCTTATAAAATGTATAAACCAGCATTGGCGCGACCGGGATTAATTTTCGGGCGGTAGGGGGGTGGGTGCTTGTGAACCGTAAAAATATTGCCGGACTGCTGGTTTTCGAGATAACAAATTACCGAATACGGGTGACGCGGGTATATTTAAAATTACTATATGTAAAAAATGTCCGCAGTAATTTAAATACAAATCGCGCAACTAAAATGCAAATTTAGAGTGGAAAGGTTATAATCCTCTCACCTGGCTGCGCCACTGATTCTCCAACGGTTTCATAAACAATAAAAGGTTTTCCCGTCATATTCCTATTACATACATCACTACATATGAAAAAAAAATCACTTTGATTTCAAAAATCCTTTGAAACAATATAAATAAGGGGGTTTCTTTTTTAGCGAAACGAGATATTTAATAACTCGAACAAAAATATTTATTGTTATTTTGTACATTTGTATTGAATTTTTCTGAGTATTTATTTGTTTAAATAAAATACATAGGTATTGCCGATAGATTTTAATTTATACTATAAATCGGTCAACTCAAAATTCCTGTTAAACGCAAAACATTTCATATTTCACATAATTGCATAGAATATGATTAATACACATATATCGATTATAAAGCGCATTAAAAAAAATATATATATTATTATTAATTACCATAATTAAAATTTACTACAACAATATATTTTATAATTTACGAGTATCTGATACATTTTTATTTGCGAGGTTTGTAATTACAATGTAATACAAAATACAAAACGTACAAGAAAGAATATATTTCAATAAATTCGCTTAAAATGTATTTAGAAATAATACGATATACCATTAGCTTACATTTTACAGGCAAATTAAAAACGAAAACAAATCAGTATCGCACTTGTATTAAAATAATTTATATTTATGTCAAACTACAATTTAATTTTGCAGTACTGTAACCAGAAAAAAATTTCAGATGGGTGGGACACTTATATAATTTCTATTATTACTTAATATATTTTTAGAAATAGATAAAACACAAAAAAAATAACCGAAATGACAGAAAACCAAACGATTTCTGGGAATGGAGGCGGGGGTGTATCATGTGCCCCTAGAGCTTCTCTGTTGTACGCTACGGCATTGTATTGTTCACCCATCCTTGTTGTTAGTTATCGTATCGAATAAATCACAAAATATAAAAAAGAATAAATAAAAAATGAACTTTGGAGTTTAGCCCATATAATGATGGTAAAATAAACCGGAAGAAAAACTTAATAATCCTACGCATAACAGGATTATGTTATTATATTAACATAAGCCCATTAACATGACAAAAATGTATTTTTTCCCGTCTATTTTTGAGTAAAAATTATAATTTTTTTTTTCCTGAAGAATTATTTAAATAGGTACTAGGTAGGCGTACTGTTCAACATATGTTTATTATATATTATTTAAGTCTATCATATAAGACAAATCCAATAAATTCTTACAACGCTCCTCTTGTGAACTTACAAATTACAATACGAGTGTTAATGAAAATAATTTTACATAAGCCTATAGGTTGTATCTTACAATTAATTTATTTTAGTATATTGAATTTAAAAACCATTTATTATTAAAAGTAAAGGTATCTTTAATTTGTTTAAAATTTATATGACGATTTTTAAAACTCGGCATGTTTACGATACTTGTTTTAAACAAGTATTGTTCAAATAATTTAAAGCTCTTAAAACTTTAGGTTATTTGAATTATTAAAAGTAAACAAAAACGTTGGGAAATTTAATATCATTAATTTTGGGAATATATATATGTACAATTTTATGTATTTGTAATAATTGTAACAATGACGTAATATAATATTATTATTTATTTATTTATTTATTTAAATATTACATTTATTATAGTTTTTTTTAAATAGCATTTAAATTTAAATTGACAAATTATATATTATATATACCATATTAACAGACTAACAAACGATTACTTTATTATTATTATCATATTTAACAAAATAATTAATACTTCCCTACGACTAAAGTAAACCACGGTAGACAGATATTATTATTATTATTGAAACGCCAGCCCTGCCGGTTTGGTACTGTTAGCTGATACTGTTTTTGATTGTGCCAATGCTGTAGGCGGAATGTCACATATATCACGGAGAAAGATTCCGAACGGAACTCAGTTGAGCAATTCTTTGAAATAAATTACTCCGAAACACATACTCGTGTAAAATTATAAATTTTACAGCAATACAACTACCCAAATAACCCCTTCTAACTACCACCGCAACCACTGCTATAACTTAATCACGAAATACTTTATCACTTTACGCGAAATTCCGAGGTATAATAATTTAAAATCCCTATAAATAGCTCAAAAGTCACCAGAATAAAATATTAATATATGAATTTTATGAACATTTCAGATCTCTACGATAATTTTTAACCGATTAATAAAAATACAAAATCGTATATAATGAAACCGTTAATGTCGTAAACTTTCTCGATTTTCTATATTTTTTCCCAAATATTATAAAAATTACAAGAATAATCGACCTATTCAATACACCAATTAAATCTAAAATGTTACAAAAGAGCTCTGTTGTTATTTTTTAATTGAAGCAAAATTTCCTGTAGAAAAGTTGTTAACAGACAAAAAAAAAACTGAATCTAATAAATATTTACTATGAAAAATTAATTTTAAAATATCAATAAATGGTAACATCGTTAAATAAGTTGCACTGCAGTTATTATTTAATAAGGGTTTTTACATGTGTGTGTGTGTGTGTGTGTGTGTGTGTGTGTGTAAAGTGAACGATAATCAAAATAGTATTATATTATTCGTGACAACGTACTTACAGTAGTAAATAAACGTATATACTTATATATATATACTTATACTAAATAATGATAATAATAATATTGCAGGACACGCTGTAAAAGGATCTGGGAAATCGGCTTAAGGGGAGAGAGACGCGTAGTCCGCGCAAACCCCTACGGAGTTTGGCAGCAGTGGCGACTGATATTACGCGACCAATTACGGTAACAACAACGGTTTTGCGGTGCAACAGTAAATAACAATAATATATATATATATAGAGCATTTTTATTATTGTCGTGAATAAAATGCCGAGTGTGTTGTGTACACGCGTACGCTCTATATATTCATTATTATTCGTGTATACATATATGGAACTAGCCGACGGGATTATATTATTATTATTATTATTATTATTAGGATAGGGACTGATGCAGCAGTCAATAATAGGTAAACCGTATATTATTATTTCGTATAAGTATATGTATATACAAATAAAGGTCACGGATAAAACTAGCCTACAAAAGCTGACGGTTTCCTAACGAAGTGTAAGAGGCTATTTGTCAGGTCCTCGGCGACATACAAGATGAACACAAGAAACCGCGTCCGACTACGTATCTACCGGGGAGGGGACAAAAACAAATCCAGATTATTAAACAACTTTTGGCGCGCGGCTGTATGTGTTTAACATAAATCTTGAGGAAATAAAAAAAAAAGCTCTTGGTTTTTACATATACATGAAAAATAATGTCCAGTATCTATATGTATACGGATAATTATTCGTCAAACAGACACACTTAATACTTATAAAAATACTATATATATATGTATATATATTGTCCGCAGACATTATTAAAAAATTAAATAAAATACTCTTCCAGAGGAAATGTAATTTTACCTACGTGTTTTACTCGTAAGTCTGCTGGGAAATTGGAAAATAACGAAACGATCGCGCACTGTAAAATCAATATGACAAAATATCTTATAGTTTATTAACTTATATAGGAATACGTTTTGTTATAATATTTCTATCACTAAATTTGCATTATATGTACTTTAATTAAAAACTAATTTCCATAAATTAACGGAGAATATAATACAATAGATGCAAGTTGACGCGAGTTCTTTTTAATTTTAATGATTGTATAAAAAAATAATAATAATGATAATAAAAATCATTATTACATTTTAATGTGTTCAATTTACCTACATAGGAAATAGTATAAAGTTTAAGAAAATAATTAATTAAACAATAATTAACTCTAGTTAAGTAATCCGACCAACAAAATTTGATATTGTTCGCAAAACTACATTATAAATATATATTATATATGAATAATATATCCAAATTAAAATTTTTGCGAGAAATTTAATTTTTGTTCGCTACTTTTGTGGAAACTTTTGAGAAATAGTTACAAATATATCTATATGATAATAAACTATTGATCATATTAAATAAATACAATATTTAAATTAGTTGACGAACATAATTTGAAACTTTTAGGAGATACACTATAATTGTATCTCCTAAAAGTATATATAGTAATACAGTTGTAATACCTTTGAAATATTTGAAACTTTATTATTTCAATTACCTACTTAAGTTAGTTTGCAAAATCTAAAAAAAAAAAAATATTTAATTAGAGAATTAGGTTATTTTCCAAAATTTAGCGTTGTTCATTCAATCAATAACACTCATTCCAAAACTTCACAGATTGAAAATATTTTTTCGTTGAATCTTGTTATAAAACTCAGCATTGCCAATGAAATTTCCATCCAATCCGACATTACATTTAATCGATTGTTCTGATGAATATTTCTTATACACGTAAAAAGGTCGGTGCATTCGAGTAGTCTCGCGTTCAAAAATCTACTCTAGTTATGTCCCGGATTAATTCGGGTACTATACTAATTGGGTTCCGTGTTCCCGCGAGTACTATTCTAGTTGGGTCCCATATTTCTACAGGTTGTACACTAGTTGGGTCTCGAGTTAATAGTGAGTAGAAGTTCTAAAAAGTACCCAAGTAGACACTTACATAATAATGAGAAGTACGTGAAAAAAGCCGGGAATATATTTTACAAAAAAACATTTTATAAAGGAGAAAATGACTGAAAAAAAACATTAGCAACACTTTGTTAAATCTTTCTCTTATAAATGTTTACTCTAGTAAATTTAATACTATAATTAAATTAAATTGAATAGCACATTTTTTATATCATATAAAGTTAGTATTCATTGAACGACCGAAGGCCACCTTTTAAATGTTTTCCAAAATATTAATTCATCTGGCAAAACAAACAATTTTTAATCATACTTGTGGTTTATTTTAAACTAAAAATCATTGACAGTCCTAAGTCTGTAAAAATGAGAAAGAAAATGTTTGTAAAATTGTTGCTTGTAAATATTTGGATCCAACTAGTATATAACCTGTCAAAAGCCGAGACCCAACTAACATAGTACCCAAAATTCATTGGGGCCCAACTAGTGTACTACAACCTATCAAAACCACTTGGATCCGGGATCTAATTCGGATGAAGCCTATTATATTATATAACCTAATATATTTGATAACAAAGGAATAATATTGCAATCAAAACATGTTCCATTATTCAACAACTTTTCAACAGATCCATCGTTCAGTTAAATTTTGGAAAGCATGGCTAAATTATAATATTATACATTTCAATAGAATTTAGATATTAAAATTACGAACTGTATGCGTTTTAACGATATTAAGAGTGTCATAATGAGAATGATTTTGAAAATGACCACTGACATTTGAAAAGAAACGTGTTTTTTTTTCTGTTAAGTTGTTAAAAATTCGCTGATAAATAAATCAAATTGTATGTATCTATATACGTATTATTATAATGAACTCATCAAGAATTTTTGTTGTGAAATACGAAACGTTTAGTTTTTTTTATTTTATTGTATTTTTATATAATGTGTGTATTATATTATAGTGTATCTCTTCTTTTCTATTACAATATCACCGCGTTTATATACACTTTTACTATTGTTCCGTTTTATTTAATTCCTGAATGTCCTCTATATGTAATACATAATTTGTACAGGAAATTATTCAAAAAATTTATTTTTAATAAAAAAAAAAAAATCAAATCATATTACGTTATTGCAAAAAGGTTATATATCAATATAATATTTATAATATTACATTATATATTCGTTTATAAAATGATGGTAAACATTATTTGAACTGATCAATATGCGATGACTTATAAAACCAAAATCTAATATCCTCATAACCTAATCTGACCCTACTTGAATTACCTATAAGTATATATAATATACAATATATTTATTTTTCAAATGAAACCTCAACGCATCATTGAAATATTTTTAAAAGTTATATTCGTCTGAAAACCAAAATCTCTTAAATATTAAAAACACGAGTAGGTATACCTAGTATATACGAATATATATATATATATTTATATATGAATAATCTCTATGCACTTGTGTGTTGCAATGTTATATAAACGGTGCAACACACTGCACTGCGCGTCATAGGATTATTACTTATATTATTATAAATTAAAAAACATACAAATTCAAAGAACAATTATTAACATTGTACTTGGTATTATCGTCATTATTCATGCTGCAGTTGGAAATATCGGGAAGTATAATTGATATAATGTAAAATTCGATAGTAAAGTGTATATACGCAAAATTCCAAGTATTTTCTATACACCATAATTATTATTGACAATTTAATATTCATTAAGATAATACAATATTGATTAATTCTTAAATACTTATAACAATCAACAATAATATAATATAATTCGATAATATAATTTTTTTTTTTTTAAATTAAAAAAATTGCAAAATAAATCTTATATGATTATAAAAGTTATACAAAAAATAATTAACTATAAAAGTAATTTAACTTAATTCCTACTCTATTAATTTGTATAAACGAATTGATATGGTAAATAAGTTTTACGAAATATTAGAAAATATAAAAAATACCATAAGAATATACGTAGATACGTACTAAAATATTTGTGTTGAAAAAAAAATGTTGAAGTAGTTTTCGATTGGACACATACACCGTAATAAAAATCAGAGAAAATTTGTGTTCTTTTTTAGTTTATCAAACCATTAAAAAAAAAAAAATTGGAAAGCTATGTTAGTTAAATCAGTTTATTTAATTTATATCATTTATATATTATAATTGGAGGAAAAAATATTCATACATAGTAAAACTAAAATATTCTTCGCTACGTTCAGAAGCTAAAAAAAATAATATATATATATACCTCTTAGATATAATTCATATATATATATATATATATATGTACATCTATACTGAACTATTTTCGGGATTAAATTCTATAACACGTATAGAAGAAAACGGCGGTGATTCACAGCCCTGTCATTATAATAATATGTTGGTATAATGCATATGAGTACCGCAATAACCGCGAGGATCAAATTGGACCACAATGTACCGAATCCGGTACACGTGCACGAAAAACAATACTATACGAATATCCTATATTTTACGTATGCATGTACATACCGAATTTATACAGCTTATAAACGAGTAAATTACATTATATTATTATTATTATTTGATATGAGTAAGCGCTATTTATTATTATTAGGACATTTTTTCTTTGAATAACCACTGCGTGCTCACTGCTCTCTCCCTTAAAAATATTCCATAGACCAAAACTTTTACCACACCTTTTACATTTCTTTCCTCGTTTAACCACTCCCCCTCCCCACAAATTAGAGTATTGCTTATTTAAACTATACAATAGCCATTACGAAATCTACTATAATTTAATAGTTGACCATTTAATTTTCTGTACATAAATGAACACACAGTGAGCAAAATCTCTCTGCATACCTAATTATATAAAACATAAATTGATGGCCAATTGACTTTATTGAGTATCCATTAAATACAGAAAACCTACTTAAAAGATGTCCCGAAAGGTATGCGAGTAATGTGTTATTAAACATATTATGAATCGACACAGAAGCAAACGGTGGAATTGACGTACTTATTATACTCGGAGTGATCGATGACGCCAAGGCAACCGTTTGTGCTTGCACTGCGATAATACCAGAACTTTTTTTTGAAGCCATTATAAATGCGCACGCCAGCGATGCATCGTGGGGCACCGTAATAATTAATAACGTTATTGATTAATATTGCGTAATTAAAAACAAAACAAAAATCGAATTGCAGTATGGTTGCTGTCTGCAGCAGTCGCGTGTCATATACATAAAAACGATACAAATTTTATAAAGGATCGCATAAAACGACAAGAAATACCGGTAATTTATAATTTTCTAATTGATATAATTTTTAAAAAAAAGCATAGATTATTTGCGAGTATATTTTTTATAAATTCGAAATTCATTTAAAAATTTAAAAAAAATTTTAAATTTGTTTATACAAGTACATCAGTATTTAAATAGGCGTTCCGTAAAATGCTCTTCTTTCTGCAGTTTAGAAAGACTATCCGAACAAAACACATTAATAGGGGTTTCTGGTAGCATTTTTTATTCTACAAGTATAATTGGTACATTCAGAAGCTAATTTTTTTGAAATTCCTATAGTTGATATACTATTTTTAATAAGAGGGGAACATCTGACAACAAATGTTGGTAATACTATTACATCGATTTTGAGATTAATTTATATATAGCACGTATAGAGATCGAAAATGTTGAGCATAAACGTTTGGATCCGTATTCTGACAGTTAATATTATCATCTACAAGCAAAAATTTCATTATGAATGTTCACACTTGAATTTTAGATTTTCACTTCTGAACACCTTTATTCGTTAAAAAACAGGCTTTTAGGCTCTTAATAGTTTTGTTTAACAACATAGACCCATTTTATTGGTGCAAGAGTTTTTAAATAGAGAGTTAATTAGTGGTTGAGTGGCTAGGTTAGCTAAATGATAGTCAGTAGATAACTAAATGGAATGTATGTACACTTATTCGCTGATGACAACCGGTATTTCCGACAAGGCGATACAAATCACCTTTTTTGGACAAGGAAGAGAATATAATATTTGACTCAAAAAGAATTTGTAGACGCTGGAATCAGAATCTGGTAGCTTATAAGCTTATTAATTGTTTAGTTTGATTTGGAAAAGACAGTTTGTTTAATAACACCAATGCAATATAATTATGTAATTTTTTTTTTTTTTAATGAAAAATTCAGGAATGGTGGTTTCAATAAATGGTCGATTAGGTGAGTGCATCATTATAATTTCGCCGGACTTACCCATGATGGTACAGAAAGTTCGCGCCCTTACTGATAATAATATACCGATAAGAACGTAAAATACAAGTAAATTAACGATTGATGAATAATTATTTTATTCCGATGAATGTATACCAAGTCTTAATATTATGTCACGCAAATTATTATCAAATACCGGGGGAGAGTGGGGGGGAATTGTCCATCATATTGTAATTACACATACACCACATCACACTTATGTTTGTTATCTGAAGTTTATCACATGTTTCGATATGCATAATTATCGTATTGTAATATTGTGTACATATACGCATGTAATGATATGTAAATAATATTCTAAATAATCGGTTATTTAATCAGATTCCATTTAACCATCGCTCGTTATTATTATATTATTATTTATCATAGAATACGGCCCAAATCTGTCCGTTTACCGTTCAATTCATCGGACTGCTATTATTATCATTGCATTACGCGAACAAGTTGAAAGTATACGCGGGACTGCGATATAGGCGATGCACAATTTTTTAAAATTATATTGTATAAGCTTATAGTAGTATTATATTATTATATATAATAATATAGACTCTGTGCGCATCCTAATATTATGTTAAGACGGTGTTGTATGCAAAAAAACAAAAAAACAAAATTACCTACTGTGCCCACATTGTGTTATATAAACGTGCGATCACGAGCAGCGGGAATAACGCACAGGGTATGGAAGGAGGCGGACAATTTTTTTTGCGCATTTATTTTATTTTTATTTTTTTTTTTTTTTTCGATATTTTAATTAATAATTGGAACGGCGCGCGGTGGCTGATAAGACGGCTGATTAAAAAAATATTATGTTTTAATCAATTTAATTGTTCGTAATTATAATATTATTATACGATCCAACGACACGCGAACCGATAACGCGGCGTCGATAGCGCACGAATTAGGCTTTTCGCTAGACACGGTCCGTATTTTTATTATTTTTTTTCTCTCCCCTTTAAATACAATAATAACGCACACAAACACAAACCTAATACTCACACTCGGTTCCCCTCGCCGCCATGTATATAATAATATGACGCGTATCTGTCTGTATACAATAATATTATATACTTTTCCATTTTCCCGGTATAAACCAGGGTCACGGTGCCCATATACCTAGGTAGGTATAACCCTAACCGTACATAATAACGTCTGCGTATACGTTTATTATTATTATTATGAAATATAAATTATAACATTATTATATTACTTCCGTAGGATAATAACGCGCACGACCGATTTGTGCAGTGCATGGTGTTTGCGTGTGTGATGTTTCGTCGGTAATTGATTAATTAATTCCGCCGGGACGACAGATATATTATTATAATTATCGCTGCAGTGAATAATATAATATGGACGGGTATGTATATCATACGGCGTAGGCTGCACGTTAATAATATGCGGCGTACGAGCAGGTATGCTACGAAAAATTAGTATAGCGAAGGGTAAAAAAAAAAACACGTCCGAATTACAATTCCGAAATTGATATCGCCTTATGGGACCGTGGCACGCGTTTTTATGTTGTTTTTTCTACTACTACTATTATTATTATTATTGAAATTCGGCTTTGGAACTCTTGTAGACACTGCACGATAAACTGCATATAGAGAGGGACAAATATATTTAGAGACGGAGAGACAAAAGTAATTTATTTCGTAGTGTACAAGTACTGTATAAGTATATTATATGTACGATAAAAGTACAGTCGTATATGCGCTTTCGGTCTCAATTAAGCGGCCGTATAGAGCGGTGGAGAATGCGTGAGCGCGCGACTAACAAAAAGGGGAAATAACGGCGGTAATTGGGACGGCATTTTACGGCATTACTGCGACGACGACGACGTTTAAACTTTTAAAAGTAAGTACGCGTATACGTTTATTTATATACAGGTATAGTATATTATTATTGTTATTATCGAAACAAAAACAAACGCGCGCGCGGGACGACGACGTCGTGTCGGGCGAAGAAACAGAGGAACTGCGCGCAGGAAAAGTGATTAAAAACAAATGGGCTTGAAAACGCATTTCCTCCCTCTGGCGGTTCACTGAAACAATTACCTGTTTTATTTATATATACATAGTATAATTATAATTATATAGAAGTAGAAGTATAAGTAATAAGTAAGTATATAGGATACGCGTATATACGAACACGGAGGTTTTTTCCGACCCGAGACCGTATAGCTCGTCGGGCACCTAATATCCGCGTCACAGCACATCGCGACGACAAAGACGTCTTCTCGCGCGGCGGACGTTATAATTGAATTACGTACACGCAAATTAAATATATTAAATATATAAGTATATGTTATTATGTATGCAACAATTGGGAACACGGACGCGAAATAACCCCTTCCCCACCCCGGGATTTCAACGTAATCGTATATTTTGCTCAACTTGGAAATTACCCACCATATATAAACCCTATACACGGAAAGTAGATAATAATATAATTCGCGGAGTTCAAGTACTCGTTAATTTATTAAAAAGAATATATATGTGTGTGTGTGTGTGCGTAAATTATGTACAATTAAATATAAAAAGAGAAATCATTTTAGGACATGTGGAGTACGTATGAGACATGTGAGGGTAATTGTGATGAGACGGGGAGATGTGAAGCGTGCGAATAAGATTCCATCTGACCGACCTGCGTAATGGAATACAGAAGGAGATAGGTATATTATCGTATAAGATTTCGAAGACTTAAAATAATCGCCCAAGTCGATTATTATGAATGATTATATTATGACGTATTTGGAACATAAAAGACTAATATAGACTGGTCTTAGAGTAGGTCAGTAAAGTGTATAATCGTTGACGTATCATTTCCGCTTTTGGGACGGAGTCCGAAAATATTTACATCGTCACGACTCTGCGACTTTTATATTCGATAGTATGTCAACCGTTTAAAAGTTTTGAAATTTTTTGCACACGTGCAAGTTGAGGTCTATTCCTATATGTTCGTTTAAGAAGTCTAACTCGTAATAATATAATGTAGATAATACTTGCCTCCGGATTCTTGGTCTTTCTGTTGGTCCCTCTTGAGACCGAGTATGGCGTCGATGGTGTGGTGTTTGGGCGCGGGCACGGACGTGGCCACATTGGCCTGCATCACCGTTGGCCTGCAGTGCGGTGGCCCGTTGAACGCAAGACCTAAGGCCGTGACGGCGGCCTGGTGTCTCCTGATGAGCATCTCGATGTTGGCCCGGCTGTAGGGCGGTATCTGAGCGGCGGTCGGCACCATTTCGTTGTCGCTATTGCTGTCCGTCTCCATGATGGCCAAACCGCTTTCAACGACGACGACGACGAGTCGGTATACCGCAGACTCAGGTATAATGTATAATTATGTCTATAAATAGTTTTGCACTGACGGTGGCAGGGGGTGTACAATATTATTGTTGGTGCGCGTCACTGTTTACAGTAAAATAGAACTTTTTGAACGGACGTTAAACTGAAAAAATAAAACAAAATAAAACACATGCAAATAGCTGAGAAAATGTGCGTGCGTGTGTGCGTGCGTGGACGAGGACAGGCGTACATGAACGATAACAACAAGAACCGGAGTCCTACTGTTCGGCAGTGGCCGCGGTGTAGCCCGCCGTCACACGGCGCGTCGCACGAAGCGCCGCCGGAGTAGGAGGCGCGGCCACCGCGGACCAATGGCGGGGCTCCGGGCGCCCCTCCGCTCAAAATCATTACCCAAACCGCCGATTTTCGAATAAACAGGCCACTTGTGCACTCCACCCTTCTCCGTCGCGCCCCGCGCTGCGACCGCACCCGCCGCCGGCCCGTCGCGCCGACGGGGATCCGCGCGCGGGTATAATTCGATAAATGTTCTTTTCAAAACCCTAAATGCCCCCGAGGGCCCGGCAGCGACGACGACGAAGACGACGAGTATACGGACGACGGTGCGGCGGCAGACGGGGAGACGCGGCTGCGGCGGCGGGTAGCGCGCCGGCGGTGACCGGAGTGTATAAAGTCGGCGGGTGAACGGGCGGTGCAGCGGGGAGGCGCGTCCCCCTTATTTATTTACTAGCGTGTAATGTTTAAATGAGATGTTATTGTTTGGCCCCCCCCCCACACACACACACACATGCTCGCAACACAACACAACACGGCGGCGACGGTGTGTATAATATTTCATATTATTATTATTATTATTCGACACAGAATACTCGCGCGTCGACGCCGCCGTTCGCACCCGGAACGTTTTGTCCCGGTCGTTACCGCTGCGGTTACTGGTTACACGGTAGTTATAGGTATAATATTCGGTATGTTATTATTATTATCGCAGTAGGTTCTACGTACATATAATAATAATTATGTAAACCGACCGCGGAGAAGACGTGGCGACTATATAATAATAAACCTCTTGGCTCTTGTACGTCTTGTTTATTCGCCGGTCCTATGCGGGATATAATTTTTTTTTTAAAAAATTTTGTTTTTTTCGCACTTCTATAATAATATATTTCTATATTATATCGTCGTTATTATGACGCGTATATATAGGTACTTATAGCGGTAATCTAACTGCGATAATACCCACTCGAACGCCACTGGTCGCCACTATATATGTGCCTATACTACAGTCCACCTATAATGTTGATCAGCGCGAAGGGAGCGTTTTTAGCCGTTTCACCGCGGTCGCGCGCCACTTATAAATCTCCCAGTTTTCGCGTCCTGTCGAGTAATCGGTTATTTTATTTTATTATTTTTTTTTTTTTAGCGACCGGTGAAAATTTTAATTGGTCCGCGCCAAAACAACTGCAGTATACAATAAAAGAGTACTCGTAAACAGCACACGCTCCGCCTTTCAGTACTTATTATTGTCAGAATATTTCCGGGAGACCGGTTTTTTGAGTTTTATATGACGTGTTGTATGTATATAACACTTACAATCACCAAGGGTTACATACGAATGAAAAAACATAAAAACCTATCTGAACATCGCGTAATAATAAAATATGTAACTTTTTTTAGCGAATTCAAAATAATTTACATTTTATATCATCACAAATATTAACCGTTTTCAAATGTTTATAAGCAGAACGTATAAACTAAACAAATTAACTACACATTTTTAGCTTTTATTTCGCGGCGCTGCGCTAGTTATAGCTAATGCAAGTTCGTATAATAATACTTGTGAGCTGTTCTAGGGGCTCATATAAGTACAAACTATAACACGAAGTTCTAACATCACCAGAAATAAGTTTTCTTCTGTTCAATATTTTTGAGTCTTTTTTTCCTTTTAACATAATCACTAGTACAGTATTGTAAATACAATATGTTTCGAAATCAAAAATAAAAAAACTTCAATTTTGTAAATAATTATTTTTTATTATTTTATGAATAGATTTTGAAACAAAATTCTGATGCTAAAAATTTTTAGTAATGATGAATCGTTAATTTTCTACAATGTTTTAAAGTTTACGATAATTTAAATTGTTCTCATTGCCACTTCTAAATAATATCAATCGAATCACCAATTTTTTTATGAAAAGTAATTTTGTTAATGAGTTTTGTAAACTCCAAAAAATTGTAAAAACTTAACGATTCGTCATTAGTAAATTTGTATAACATCACACTCGTGTTTCAAAAAATATTTATAAAATTACTACCTCAGAGTTTTTTTTAAACAAATTAACTTATTTATTTTCAGTTTAAAAAAAAAAAATTAATAATAGAGTAATCATTAGCGCAAAGCTACAGAAATGACTACAACAAAAAAAAAAATTTAAACGTATTATACAGAACAAAAGTTATTTATATGGTGTCAGATAATCGTGTTACAGGGTGTATAGGTATGTAATAGTTACATAAATTTGTATTCAAACAATGTTCGGCCACATAAAAATATATTTATTATAAAACTAAAAAAAATCCGAATTTATCATTGCACAATTGTGTACATAATTATTCGGAGAATTTAATTATTTTTATCAACATTTATGAGTAAAATGCATGGTTTATTAATTTAGGTAGGTACACAGTTTTATCCGTGTTCAATAATATATTTATTAATTTATTTATTTAGTATAATAACAATTATATCGTTATAGAATTGCATTAGTGCACGGTTTTGCATTAGTGAATTATAATTAATTCGCATTGTCAATCGTATTGATCTGTAGTTTTCACAAAATATTTACCTTTTGGCCTTTTACATTGGCCTTTTGTAGACGTGCTAAACAATTTAAAATGTTCCAACTATTTTTAGGTATTTAAAATTTTCGTGCTTTTATATATATTTTCATTTGGTAGGTAGATATGCTAGAGAAATAGAGAAATGCTTGAAAATGTAACACAGGATATATTATACATTTTAATTAAACGTCTAAAAAAAACAAGTTTAAGTTTTTGAGTTTAATGCATCAGCCTTTTTTTTTTCATAAGCGTTTTAAGATACAATTTCAACGAAAGTCGTAAAAATGAAAGCAATTTAAAGTATGTCTCACCGAACTTCCCTCCGAAAGTGAATGAAATAGGTATTTTATATAATCGTTCAACCAATCGAGTTGGAATCTTAAAACTTCTACGATGAAGCGTACAAAAAATGAATGTCTATTTCATCATTGGAAGAGTTTACACACTCGCGGTACCATTTAACAGTCAACTTGTACAAAAAACTCGTTTACTTATTGGTACATACTTAACCTGTTCATATTTTTAATAGGTACGTCAATTTGGAGTTACTATTGTTTTTTTTTTTTTTTTTTTTTTTTTTGCGGTGAACGATTTCGGTATGTTTTGGCCGCCTGACCAAATGAAACTATAGAATAGTATAATAGCGTATAATAGTATACAATATTATACTATCCTAGCGTAATTTTTTGTGAGTATATTATATACTTTTTTTAAACTTCTAAAACGTAAATAATAATTATATAACGAAAATTACAGCGGTACTTATACTTCAGCCAGCAGAAATGTATTATAAATATATTATATTATGTGCGGCGCAAATCGCACGCGACACACTATATAAAAATATATTACCTATTTTGTCCCGTATTATTATAATGATATAATATACCTACCTTTAATATATCATTATTCGTTTAATGTGAAACAAAATGACCGCACGCAGCTAACAATTGAATATTATAACATTTCCAATGGTAAATTAGTGACCCTATACACATATACATGCGTTTAATTACACGTTTGTGTACTATACTGTTTTATGTACGTTCTGATTACTGTATATTTACATGCAGTTCGGTTAAATAGATTATTTGCATGAACGTTAAATTATTATTATTATTTGTATTACTTACAGTCGGTGCTTTCGCCATGTCGAAAACGAAAATTACTGCACGCGTATGAAACTATAACATTTTTATTTGACCCCCATCTCCACCAGCTCGCTGCGTTATGAATATTATTTATTATCATATAAAATAAAATATTGTAATAGAACAACGGCACAATTTTATATACGATGCACAGAAGCTGCAAAATTGTAAACAAATAACGCTTAAACTACCTATGTGCAATATATTTATGTACGGTTATTGTATGATGCAATTTAAGACTGCAATTTTATAAAATATTTTTCCAGAAAATATTACCTTTATTATGTAAAACAAATATAAAAATGAAATACCTATTTATAACCAGATGTAAATGATTTAATATAACGTATAATAATATACAAAGTTCTTCTAGGATAATGGAAACGGGTGTAGTCACAGTTATTGGTGGGAATAATTGGGAAGATAGGATACAGAAGAGAATTTAATATATATATATATATATATATATATGTAAGTAACAATAAACAGTTGTTAACAAAAAACGATTCTGAGCGGAGTTCAGTTGACAATAATGCTTTGTCGACAATATATATGTCATATATTGGTAAAATAATTAAATAGGCATTATATATTTTCTTAAATAATAATATTTGTTTAATATTGTACATCTATACCGTTTTTCCCTGTTTTGCTCCATTTTCATCAGTTTTTTCCATTTGTTAACAAAAACTCCTGGAAACATCAAATAATGATCTTCTTAAAGTACCTTCCTAGTCAGATTTCCATTCAGAAAAGTGCTATCATTGTAAATCGGAGCAAGATTTCTGGTAGAAAAAGTGTTCATATAAAAAAAAATAATAATAAAATAAAAAATGTAAACATCTTTGTAAAACTAATACATAATTTCTTCACTACACTCAGAATCTAATATATATTTATGTTACGAAGTTGACTGTTTTAGATTTTGAGTGGAGCGAAGAAGCTTATATGGTTTTACAATGGTGTTCATTTTTATGTTTTTAATTTTTATCTGTGCGCAACTTTTCTACCAGAAGACTTGCTTAGATTTCTACGTGTAGCGTCTAAAAGGAAATCAGCGTGGGAAGGTACTTTAGGGTAGTCATTTTTTTAATTTTCTCAAGAGTTTTCTCATCAAATGCGTGAAACCGAAAAGAACGGGAAAATGTAAGAAACATAAAGTATATAATTTACGATTTTTTTTCTTTGTGGAAAACTTTTCTACCAGCAATTTTGCTCAAACTTTTAATAATAGTAATGTTTCTGAAAGGAAATTTCACTTGTGAGGTACTTTAAAGAGATCGTTTTTCGATTTTTCTAAGATTTCTTCCAGCAAATGTGAAAAACCGGAATAAAACATGAAAAAACGTAGGAAAACTAAGAAAATCGGTACAAAATTAAACATATATTATCAAAAAAAATAAATATAGCCTATTTAATTATTTTACTATAAAATGACATATAAATTGTTGCCAGAGCATCATTATCAACTGAATTCAACTCAGAATCGTTTTTCCGTTAACAATTATTTATCGTTACTTACAGGTATATATTAAAATTTCTATAACAGTGGCTGCACCCGTCCCCATTATCCTAGGACGTCTTTTTTTTTTTTAATACGTTCAAGAGTGAGTACTACTTACCATTGAAATGAAATGAAAATATCTTTATTAAAATGCCATAAAATATACACATATAGTATACTTAACGTTTCAGTTAAAGTACATTTTGGTGTTGACATTTTTAATTTCGGTCTACGTTATATTATATTGATCACCCTGATGTATGTATTATTTACCATCAATCATTTAAAATCAACTTTTTTTTTCTACATTTTAGCGTTTATATAAATTCAAAAATTCCATTATTGGAAATGCTTTTGGTGACATATTTACTTAATGTTGTACTATAGAAATCCAATTTATGGCTATAGGAGTGCTTTTACCATCACGTCACGATTATAGTTAAGAGAAGCTTATATTTAAATACCATCAATATCACGAATATAATAAAAATTATTATAATCATTAACCGGAGTGTGTAACGATGTGTTGTTTAATGAGAGCCTAAATTCAGTTTTAAATCACGGTTTGCTTTTGGGGTTTTCGCTGTGCTGCAATAGAACCTACAAATTCATATTACTTTCCGCTATACGTATGTCTTCATCGTTATATCACCTGGCTCCTACCACGTAGCGTCTATAATAAATTTCCGTCTTCAACATTATTATCTATTATTATTGCGAAATAGTAATTTTACAAACACGTCGATCGAAAAAATACGTTTTGACTGGAGGAACAGGAAAAAATCGCAAGCAATAACGCGCTTTATTGGCATGCGATAATATATATAATAATAAATAGGTTTACGCTCTCAAAGGGCATATCGTGAGATTTTATGCCGTTTATTTGACAGGACCAAGCGAATTGTCAGTACCAGCAACGGCATCAAGCTGGAGAAAAGCAACTTACTTCCAGTGGTATATGGCATTTAGACTTTTGAATTTTTTTTCTTTCGTTTTAAACGTTATTTTTATTGAACGTTTAACAACAAAATCAAATATAATCTTTAAACCATTGTGGAAACGACGCGTGGTTGAGTTGGCCAAGGGGAATTTTCCGAATCACCAATATATATATATATATATTTATATATAATTCTACGAAAATAAATAACAATATATGTCGCCTGTACTGCAGTCGTGTTGTAGTGAGTTTAAGGGGAGAAAGAGAGGAAATCAATCTATAACGGAAGCAAAGCAATGTGATGATAGGTTAATATATTTTGACCAATCCGATTCGACAGTTATGATTTTGGATGTTTCCTGTACGCATATAACGTATTTGAATTATTATTACCTATATAATAAATCTAAAAATTGTAATTCAATATTGTATAAACATAATATATTAATATATAATAGTAGATAGCGACAGTACCGACACATAAAATACGTATATATGTATATATTGTAAGGATCCCTCTTACATATGTATAATAAAAAATTCAAATAATAATAATTTATTGTCAAGAAAAAGTTATAAAAACAGGATGCATTCAAAATAAATTTTAAATTTTTGATGCAGCCCCAAAAACGCGTCAACATTTATATAAATAATAAATAATCATATAATTATATTATGTTGTAAATGTATATTAATATCCAACTAATATTATGAATGCAAAAGTTTGTTTGGATGTAATTTTTATCCCTTTATGCCAATGCTTCTGAACGGATAAAGCAGAAAATTTACATAGATGTAGTTCTAGACTAGAAATAACACATAGGCTAATTTAAAGCTCCGTATTCAACCCCTAAAGCGGGGCTGGCACAGGGCTATTGTTATTTTTAGTACGAAAATCTAATATCAAATAGTAAAAGTTAGGTTTGTATATCCAATGACATTATGTACACTTACACACATACTTGGTAACCACATTTCTTAATAATGATTGTGGTGATTTATTAAATTCTCGGTTTTTTATTAATATTAATATATATTTTAATTATTTTATAAAACATCAAAGAGTTAGAGTAAGCAAAATATTAAAATTTAGTTGGTGTACTCTGAACTAGAATATTATTTTTTCGATAAGTAATAAGATAATGTGATAAAAGGTGCGTAATAACATATAGGTGCGTGAGAAAAAAAAGATAAATACGGGGTGGATGATGAAAGTTATGTTAGATTTGGATGGCGGAACTGTGATAAAAAAAAGTGGTGATATGGTTAAAATAGATTTAATTCGTGATGAACATTGCCAGTTAAAAAATGTCGGTGGCGATGGTAGAGATGGTATGGATGAGTGTGGTTCCGCTCAACAACTTTTATATACTACTTAAAGCGTAACGTTTGGAGAACAGTAATATTTAAGAAATCCTAAAAAAATAAAGACTGCGATTGGATGGACTTAGAAGTTTTGGTTCCTCTGATGTCCAATCAGAGGAACCAAAACCCACTGCAATAAGGAGTAGTGAACTGCGAACATAATGCTGGAACACATCCAATAACGAAAGTATACATTTAAAAACAATTCCACGAGAACGTGGAAGCTTCAGGAGACGGACCAAATTGGAATATTTAAGCGATGGACAGAGAGATATCTGGATGATTGGACGTGAGCCGGGAATGGTTCTATTACGCAGGCCGAACGAACCCAAATAATAATACAGGTAATAATAATATTTATGTTTTGTTGCAATACGTTTTCGTTTAAAATAAGAATATTCACCCGACACTCTATAACGAACGGCTACAGCGTGCAGCGGCTGTCTTGCAGTCCTAATATAACAATATAAAATGACGGCGGTGGTCGCGACGGTGTATATAGCTACACTAACTGCGTATAGCACCTATACATCATAGTAACAAAATACGAGTAGACAAAATGCAGGGCAGCTGATATTTATGTTATTATTATATTTGCGAACCCCGCAAATCTCACGCGAGCACTATAATATAATAATAATAAAGCATTATTATCATTATTTTTATATATTACCACGAGCGCGCGAATTCGGCGTAAACGGCGGCGGCGTCGGTTTTATTAGGTATTATATTATTATTTTCTTCTTTTTTTTTTTTGCCCCTCGCTCCCCCGATTTTTCGTCACACCTCCGAAGGAATATCGAAAATCTTTCTATGCACCGCGCCGCCGTCAAGTCTGATCGGCCGAGCTAATCTTTACACGTACCCATAAGTACGTACATTGCAGCGGGTACATACACGTACTTATAATCACCATGAACGCGCAAACACCTTTGTGCACTGAAATTTTCTGCCGCCTCCGTCGACCCATTATCCTCTCGTCACCCGCACCAACGTCGCGTCGCGGTAATAATGATATTATAGACTCGTCGAGAGGAGAGTAAAAAAAAAAAAAAAAAAAAAAACACTGAAAAACACCGGCAAGATGAAAACGATTTTTCGACGACGGCAAAATAATATATACTGCAAATCCGCGAAACGTACATATATATAAACATTATAATGCAAAAAATCGAGTGCACCGCCGCGGCGGCTCCTGTACAACAGCCATTGTGACGGCGCGTGTGTACGGCGTAAACATAACAATGTTTCCATAATATTATACGATAATAATGGTACGACGTGAATGCGGAGGAGTCCGACACCAGGAAATTTCGGACCTTTTGTGAAATATTATACGGCTTTTATGCGCGGCTCACCCTATGTATAATACGTATTATGTGTATAAACAGACATGCCGCACGGCCGTCAGTGTAGTCGGCTTCGTATACGTTTCGATACCATCTCATAATACGATATATAGCTCTTTTACCTACAGAAAATCGTCAGTATGTCTGTATCTATACGTCGGCGATCTTATAATACTGTTGTATACATAATATATTATATTATAATGAAATAATAAGGTATCGGGTGTACTCGGTGCACAAATCTGACATGATGAAGAAATATATGAAACTGATTTTTTTTTTTTTTTGTTTTTTATGTGTTTGTAATAGGTATTGAGCGATATTTGAATTCCGAGGATTTTTATTTTTTTTTAACTGAAAACGAATAATGCGAGATTTTTTTTCGCAATAATATTATGTACAACCGTTCACAATAAGGTTCATATACTATAACGATATAATATTGTTGTGTACTTGTATACGGATATTATTTGGACGTAGACAATAATTAGGTATATTTTTAAAAATTTGTGTAGATGTAAATTTTTACCACGTAGAATATTAAAAACCGAAGGATTTTATTATAATTCACCTCTTGTTTCACTCCTTTTCTTTATCACTCTGTACCCATCTTTACTATGATGCTGTATAATGTGCAGTAGCCAAACAATTACATATAAAAATTGCTATAATCCTATTCTATAAACTAAAACATAACAAAATAAATTAATGTGAGAATATTTTATTAATTCTTCTAACGGTTACAGGAGTCTAACCCATGGGTGCCCATAACTTAATTTTCAAGGGAGGGACAAAATGAAACCAGGTTTCCAAATACACATTTAAAGACTATAATATGTAAGAACACAAAACATGTACAAAAAGTTTGGTTATGTTATAGCTATGATAGGTTCATTAAGAGAGGGTGAATCAATAATCATTCAGGCTTTGTGTCATGCATCAAAGCTTAATAAAAGCATTTTTTTGCTGGTTTTAATATTTTCTAGTGATTAGGGGAGGGGAACATGTCCTTATCTTATGCCACCAACGAACACCCATGCAGTCTAACCATAAGAAAAATGTAGGAACTTAAAACAATAAATAAAAAAAAAAATATTATCGACAATAATAGAATTATATTTAATCATGTCTAGAAAAATAAAAGATAAACTTGGTTTTGGTTGTAGGTAATAATAAAAAATTTCAAATATTTCTAAACGAATATAAATCAAAAAAATAATATGCATAACGAATCAAGTTGAGGATATCTGTTAGCAACAATGGATATTTATGTTCTGGAAAATTTGTTTAGGTCTAAACTTCTTTCTAGATGATCCTAGAAATGCCTATATTTACTGAAGTATTCCGTGAGCAATTTTGACGTATAAATATGAAACATGGTCGACTACCAAAGAAGATAAGAAAAGGATGAATTATTTTGAAAGAAGAGTACTTAGACGGATTAATCGACCAAGATAACATATTTACCTTATAAACAGACGACTTGAAATATAAATCAGTAAAGGCCCATGGTTATCCTAGACAGTGTTGGGAAAATAGAATTAAAGATTTAAGGATTTAAGCAAATGCACTCGGATAATAATAATCAAGATCTACCAACTATCAAGATAGCATGGGTAGAGACACAGATGGAAGAATATATAGTAGTGATTGCAATGTTCCTTCAAGAAATGTAAAAGCTTAAGAGCTTTAGAAGAAAAAGATAATAATTATTCAAAATCATTTTTTACAATACAAATTCATTTGGACCCGATAAAATGACCAGTTTAAATGACCAATTTAAAATTTTTGTTTGATTCAATTTGTTCACGTTTATACATTGTTTGTAAAAATATGTGTTTACTATATTCAAACAGTTGTTACATATAATTACTTCAAATTATGTACGTTACACTGTTTTATTATTGAACAGATTTAATTTTACTGACATTTCTAAAGCTAATAAATTAATTTTGTTTTCCATATTATAATATATAAGTGGTAAAATAATTCGTTTCTCTTGCGTTAAATACCAACGTTAAATATTAACTAAGCATTCGCTTTATTGTTATTATAATCGTAAAATTATACAATTACGACGTTCATAATATTATTTGCAGAAAACAATGATATTAATTCTAAAATGGATTAACGTGAACGTGTTATTGTAATATTACGTTACATACTGATGATAACTATTTTAATAAATAATATTGTCTAAAAAGTTAAATGTAAGCTCTAGTATAGAAATTAAAATCACCTTATCAGACTCTGTCAATTTATCCACTACTATTCAAATATGAATTAAAATTATTAATTCATACACTGAAATTATAGTAGCACAATACAAGTGTACAGTAGCAAATTCGTGCGCGAACGTGTTATTTTATCAGCTAGCCAAATGTGCAAATGTGTTTATTTTAATACAAAAGTATAGGACGATTTTTTTTTCTTTATTATTATATTATTGTATTCCTAATATTGCAATTGTAATTCCTATATGATTTTTCGGATACACTATTACATTTCGAAAGCTTATTAAATAAGGAACAATAAAAAGTTGTTGGAATAAAAATCTAATTAAAACCCTAGTATTACGTACGTAAGATAATTGCTTTAAAATCGAAATTTGTGTTTAGGCATTTGTCGCTCTTTTTCCGTTTACGGGTCGTTTTCTATTTGTTTTTTAAAAGGCGTTTCATTACTCTGGGCCACAGAGACCGATCAACGTCCCCAACAGGTTTTCCGCCCCTGTATAGAAATCCGCATATTGTCGCCGTTCGAAATCCGTGTTGCCGGTCGGACTATAAAACGGGTCCAGTTTCGACGTGATGTTTGGCGCGGTGCATTTCGGACGTTGTAGCGACGCGAGGCGGCGGCGTGCGCTTTGTCGACGGACCGCGCGAGATATTGATAGGCAAATCGATTTCACACGCACTCCAGTATCCCGGACGTATACAATGTGTATAATAATATTATGTTCGTTATGAAAACATTCGCATGAAAGCCGACCACAACCACAACAACAATATAATAAAATACAATATTATTCGTAAGTTTAATCCGCAAAAATCACAATGCCATTGTATTATCTCGCGGTTTATATAGCGATACAATGGTCAACGCGGAACGTTCTTTCTGTATAATAAATACATATATGTATACGAATATCTGTACATGTAAGTGTTTGTTTGTCCGCGTGCATTATACTATTATTATATGTTCTGTTTGTTTATACAAGTAAACGCCGAAAAAAAAAAAAAGAAAGAAGACAACTCGCGAGATGGACGGCGTCGGCGGTTTCCAATTGTCGGTCGTTTTCAAATGAGTATATTATTATGTTATTATATTATTATACTTACATATACGCCGACGACGTATTATATTATTTTATAGGTTAGGTACCTATGGCGTGACACGCATTATGTATATAGGAACCTAACTATATAATATAATACAATAATATGATCTGGGCATTATACTGCACCTTGTATATGTGTACTGCTATCCGCTACGCCATAATACAGGATACACAGCGGGACGCTGGGCGACGGTTTTCGGCTACATTAGCCTATACATAAATATATAGGTAGCTAAAAAAAAAAAATATATACATATATTCTTGTAAAAGTGTCATGTTTCTGTTTATATTATTATTGTAATAATTCGTAAACGTAGCCAGCCAAATAAGGGGCCATTTTTATAATAACATTATACGGTTGTACAAACCGACAATTTGTTTTCCTTTCGATAATGTACCTAAGTATTAGGGGCGGTCAAATGGGGGTGGATACAAGATAGTACATATGTCCCTACCTTGACCTTTTTCCCTTCAGTATTTATAATATATATTATATTGCCTTTATATTTATAAAAATAAATAATGTACATAATAATGGCTGTAAAAAGTTAGGTAAGCTCATTTTGTGATGTGTAAGAACCTATACTTATTTTAGATACTAAGAATAACGGTTTTACTATGATATGTATTATTTTTCTTTTCTATCTGTAAACAACTTTCTACCAGAAATCTACCTTCAAACAAAAAACGACAAGAGATATTTTTTGTAAATTTTCAGATTTAGTTAGTGCGTTGAAAAAAATCGTGTTTTGATTATCCAAGTAGTTTTCATAATAATTGAGAAAAAATAGGAAATTTCACAGAAATAACGATTTCATTATTTTCGTATTGTGTTTTTATACTTAGTAATAGTATAGTAGAAATTCGGTTAAAATTATTCACAGAAACCTAAAATGTTGATAGAATATAGAATAGGTACCTAATTTTGCTGTTTTTAACGCGGCTGATAATCTCTATATAACATCGGTCTTCACGCGCGTTAGTAGAATTTAAAACAGCTGTTACTTAGAAACGATTTATTGGATATAAATGTGTGATACATTAACGTTTTTAGAAAAATAAACTACAAAATGGCTACCTTAAAATTTTCCGAAAATAATATAATTAAAAATTAATTTGCTAAAAAAACAATTGAATTCAAAAATAAATATTTGTAGTCCTGTGAAAAATATAAAAAATCAAAATTTGATTATCTTTGTTATCTCCAGAGATATTCAAGGAGTATATCTTTGTGGAACAGCTGGATAGTAATTTGTTTTACATACATTTTGATTTTAGATATGAAATCGGTATACAGTATTTTAATTAGATATAGTTATTATATACATGAGAGGTAGTTCTATTTCGGATCGTAATTTGATATATAATGCTGAAATTGTAATTATTATTTTAAAACATCTCGTTCTTTTAAAGTTGTATGCCAAATCGTAATTTGTTGTTATATGACTACATTTTTAGTGCAACCTTATTGTTTATAATGTCCATAAAACACGCGAGCTTTGAAAACTTCTTTGCAATACTAAGCATAAATGTTTAAGATGTTTTGATATATTATAATTGTAACAATTTTTTAATTTTTATTAAATTATAAAATATATACAGAGTGATTTACTAAGCGTGCTCACCCCATTTTTTCGGTTAAATTTTCCATATATTCAAATTCTGATTTTTGGAAATTTAAATGCAGTTAAAGTCAATATTTTTAAATACTTAGATTTTTCACAATACTGGAGGAATATCCTGTGGCGATATCAACTTTGGTTTTTCAAATGAAAACTCATATTACAAATTCAATAAATAGACGGAATATTATATTAAATAAATTTTGGTGTCAACATTTTTTATTTCCGTCAACTTGTTGACAAGTTATTTCATTTTTAAGTTTAGTTAGGGGGGGGTATAGTGGAGCACTAATACAACGCCGCGCGCCGTACTATCACCTGCTACCACACAAATAATACTCCACTGATTTCCCTCTACCTAAACTTAAAAATGAAATAACTTGTTAACAAGTTGACGGAAATAAAAAATGATAACATCAAAATGTATTTAATGTAATATTCCGTCTATTTATTGAATTTATTTGAATTTTTGGTTTAATATGAGTTTTCATTTGAAAAACCAAATTTGATATCGCCACAAGATATTCCTAGAATGTTGTGAAAAATCTAAGTATTTAAAAATATTAACTTTAACTGCACTTAAAAATTTCAAAAATCAGAGTTTGAATGTATGCAAAATTTAACCAAAAAAATGGGATGAGCACGTTTAGTGAATCACCCTGTATATATAAATAATAATAATAATCTTTATTCACGAAAGTAAAATTCAATTATATTTTTCTGTGTATTTTTTATAATGCAATGTATTCCTAACTTTATACGATGATTTATAACAATTTAAATAAATGAAAACAAAAATATAACAATTTTTACAGTTTATATATATTTTTTTTTTATTATTGACATATAAATTTACTCGAATTAATTTAATGTAGTTTTAATTGTTCTTAACACTTACACTGTAAAATCTGTTAAATATTTTCTACATAATTACTAGCCATCATTAGAATATTTGACAATGAATTTAACACGTAACATGTGATTACATTTTTATCTAAAATAAATTTGTTGAAGTATATCAAGGCAATCAATCGTATTATTCATTATTTTATACACACATTTTAGTCTTATTTGAAGAAATGTTATTCAGCGTAAATTTAAGAATCTAATAAAATTATTTTGAATTTTTTTCAAACTCAATATCTCAGTTTTTGAATATGGAATATAGTTTATAAATTTCATATGATCAATATGATAATGAAAAATTGATTGACGTAATGTTTTTGATGCAAAAACATCCCTAAAGTACGCTCATGTTCGTTAAAAAAAAACCTGATTTCGCAAAAGCTTTATTCCTAATAAAATTGGTAATTTAAAGTAAGATTTACATAAAACCATACTCTAAGGTCATTAATATGTGTCTATATATATATATATATTAATTTATATAGTAATAAATTAATATTTCCCAAAGAAATAATGAAATGAATAGGCATTCTTTTCAAAGAAAAATTAATCGCAAAACATTTTTTTTAAGTTTAAATATAAATCATTATTTCGACACTCTCTATGAATATTATCTTGAACTGCAGTTTAGTAGCATCATCTATATATAAACTTCTAATTGTTCTAAATAGTTTTCCATCATCGACAAGCAGTAAGATTTTCGAATGTGGAAACAACTTTTGGAATATCGTTTATAAAAATACAGAATAATATAGGAGATTAATGACCTCCTTATAGTCCTTGAGGGACTTCTGAAATAACATGTATTTATTTTATGTTTGATAATTTGTGTATGGCCTGTGAAAAATCAAGAAATAAATGGTTCAGCGAACCCATACGATTTAAATTTATTGATAAATAATTTGTAATTTATTCTGTCAAATGCTTCTTCCACATCTGATGTATAAACAACGTCAGTTTGTGAATAAGTATTAAATGAGTTTAGAATTGATTGTTTGAATATAATTCAATTTGTTACTGTTGACCTTCTTTGTCTGAAACAATTTTGGTTATTTATTAATAATAGATTATATAATTACGTAAAAATGTTATTTACTATTTTGAGTGAGCGATCTATTGGTTTTACTATATACTATTTTATATACTATTTTTTTTTTTTTTTTTTGTACCCGTGAGCGACTTCTCTACCAGAAATCTTCATCTAATCGATAAATGACAAAAGGCTTTTTTTGTTGCATTTTAGATCTAGATAATTAGTAATAAAGTAGTTTTTAATATATATTGATAACCGTTTTGATAGTTTCAACAAATACTTACAAATAATTACTTAGTATTATACGTATAGGTATGAGTATTATATAATACTATATATTTCAAATTTAAATATAAATCCTTAGAAAAACTACAATTAATATTCTTTGCAAAAATCAATTTAAAACGGTTAAAATATATATCACCTTGTACGTACTATGTATGTATAAATTATTATGTATAAAATTTGAAAACTGTATTAAATTTGTTTGCAATGAAAATATATATACCTACTCGTATATATGAGGCCAGAAAAAAAAAATTGAAAAATTATAAAGTTCATAATATTAATACAATATACTTACTCGTATACTCCTGAAGTATATACCAAAGTGTTTATCTCCTTTTAAAAGTATAATAGTATACAATATTATAAGTATGTATATAGTATGTACGTATATAATTATAAATAAATATGAATTCATAACAGTTTGCTTTGACCCCCAGCGAGTCAAAACTAAACTCGTTAGGCCGATGCGAGACTAAACGATGTCATAACGGGGTTAGATTATTATTTGACATTCGATTACTAGACACAATATTCATCGTTGGCGAAATGAGTTACAAATTGAATTGGCCCATCAGCGGAGATCGCGCTGCAAAGGGGAGCGCGGTACGCGCGAAGGGGATTGCAGAACCACCGTATTTTCCGGTCAAAATAATCATAATAATAATAATAATAATGACGATGATAAAAAAAAAAAAATGTAATTTTTCCCTCATATTTTTAAAAGGCTGCGTGAAATTCGATTAGACCTCTCGTTTGTCTCACTTTTTAAGTGACAGATGCGCGTCCCGTGAAAATTCCGCCTTTCGTAACTTTGTTTGTTTATATGTGTTTTCGACTTCAATATCTACTTTAATAGGACCAAGGGGCGAACGGCCCGGGGCGCACAATACAACAACTGCTATAACCTGGTTAATGGTTAACACGAATATAAATATATACGTGATTTAAATATACGTCGTTAGAGCTCGAGGGCCGGCAGCCACCACAATGACTATACAGTTTTCGATGCATAGGTAATGAGATGGGCGTGAAAACTATTATAATATTTTAGATTCGAGAATATATAAAACGAATTAATTTACACCTCATATATTATATTATAGTCAACTGTAAATAGCAAAACAATTTCAAATATCAATATGCAATAAATGCATCATAAATCCGATGTTTTATTTAGTATGGGCACCGTATAAAATATTATTACATATTATTAACGTTACCTATTAAAAAATATATTTTAAATGTATTCTGGTGTTTAAAATGATTTTTTATTTTCATAATAATTGTAAATTGTGTGTTGTATAGAATGAATTAATTTTATATAATAATGTAAGTAGCATAAACCCAGAAGCGGACCCAGGATTAAAAACTAGAATAGCCCGGTTATTATATAAGTATAAGTATAAGTATAGATTTGAGGTGTCATCCAACTTAGCCGTATCCTAATTTGCCGACCAAAAAACCGGTTTTATGTTGATCGAAATAATAATAATAATTCTATTTTTCCAGAATCCCACTTTACCAATTTTTATAGATCGATTTTTTTTACGTGGGTTGTTAATATCTTTTAGATTCGGAGTGGACAGCGAAGTGAGGAAAATATTGGATTTACTATGATGAGTATTTTTTGTCCTGTCTGCCAGACTACTTTTCGAACAGAAAACTTGCTTCAATCATAAATGACTTTTGGATTCAGTTGGTGCATTAAAAAGGTAATTTTTTGTTTTCCAAGGAGTTTTAAAAATAATTGGGAAAAACCGGAAACAAAATTATAAGAAAAACGGCAAATATTTACGGAGCACTGTAGTATTACCGTTTACATTGTTTTTGATTTTTGTTTTCGATATTTTCTTCCAGAAATATTATTCGAATTAAAAAATGACAAAAGATCGAGTTTCTTTTGTACATGATAATATAAAGCCACCGACAGTGAATCGTTTTTTTGATATTTAAAGTATTTTTCATAATAATTGAAAAACCCAAAAAGTATGATTTTTCAAATTACTGCACAACGATTTCATTATTTTAAATATTTATGGCTTAAATTTTCAACTATAAATATTACTCCAATAAAAAAATATCAAGAGATCTTTTTTGTTAAATTTGTAGTGTAGTTGGTAACGAAGTAAGTCGTTATTTTTAGATTCTAAATGAAACGAAGAACGGTTGGTTTTACAATGTCGTTTATTTTTTTTTTTTTATGTGAACAGTTTTTATATCAGAAAGTATACTCCGATTATCAAGTATAGTACCTTCCCTTAGTGGTACTTTAAAGAGGTAATTTTTTGAAATTCTCATTAATATTCGAGATAATGATAAAAACCTTGGTCTTAAATTTAAAAAAAATTGAAAGATTAAAAATAAGGTTGTAATTGGCAACCGATTTTATTTATTTTTTGTTATTATTAAGTTTTTATTATTTTAATCATTTTTAAACAATCATTATTGTCATAGAAACGGGCATTGTTGTAGTCATTTTACCATAATTTGATATAAGTATAGCATATATTGTATTCTTGTCAAAGCAACACTATTTACTGAACTCCGCTAAGAACCATTTTTTCGTTAACAATGGTTTATCGTTGATTACAGATATACATTAAATTCCCGTCTGTATCCTACCCCAACTTTCCACCTACAACAGTGGCTGCACCCACGTGCGAGGTATGTTCGTCCTTTTTGATTTTCTTTGTGGTTTTTATAATAATTGAGCAATACCAAAAAATACCTAAAAGAACGGACAAATTTACGAAAATAATTTTGTTATCATTGTTAATTGTATTTTTTGTTATGATTTAGTTAAAAATATTCTTAGAGACTTGAAAATTGGACAGAAAACTTATGTGCCTATGTATATCTTTTCAAAATGTGATAAAATTTAAAAAAAAATTTTACGTAAATACAGAGTAAGTACAAAATATACTTGAAATAAAACTATAAAAAAAAGGGTATTGCGTCAGTTTCAGACAGGTAGTCGAACAAGTTATTAACTGTTTATGTCAGTGTAAATTCGATGCTGATGTCGTTGTCCAACTGAAGACTATATTTTCCGGAATCATTTAATTAATTTTTTGTCAAAATATTATTGCCCTTTTAAGAAAATTCTAATAGGTATCTCTAATAGATACTTCTAAAGATAATATTCTTTATTTACTCCATAAGATTAATAAAGTATTAATTTAAGTCTAATTAAGTATAACACAGTGTCGGTCTGGCCCATCCGGCTATCCGGCGATCGTCGGGGGCCCTTGGATATTTTTCAAAATTGGGGCCCATAGTAAAACTCAAAATGAAAAAATTAAAAAAATTGCACATATGTTTATACAATTTAAATCATAATATGACATATATATATATATATATATAGTCCAGTTACATTCTGTATATATTTATATATATATACAAATATATAGATATAATACCTATACGAGATCATTTGTAGTTGCAGTATATTTTTAAAGTTTATTATTATCATTTATTTTGATAACCATTTTGACAGTGAAAATTATACGTGATCAGTGTGACAAAAATACACACACCATAATTTACCAATATCAGTATAAATCATACGAATTTGCAGTACATACGTACACACCAGCCAATATGGACGTCAGCACGATGTCAATAACGCAATACACTTGGTACTAACGTCTACTACCACTAATAACTATAGTCGTACACAGTTGTGGAAATACTTTATACCTACTATATATTTTTAAAGGCCCATAGCGATCGGCGGTTATTGTTAATATAACAATTATTTCAACGTTTGACTCGTTACTAGTTTTGTTTTTTTATAAATAAGAACTAAAAACTGTTTTACAGAAATACTAGGTAAAATTGTTAATCGATAGTTTTATAACAAACAAAATAGAAAAATCAACATTATGCAATCAACAGTTCTTAGTGGCGCTGCCAAACGAAAAAGAAAAGAGGAATAGGAAATAAACAAAAATATGGTAGTTAATATATTAAAATGTATACATATTAATTAAAATTCAAAAGTGAATCATGAACAAATAACAATAAAAACTTTATATAAGATATTTTATTTCAAGTTTTAAATGAAAATGTGATTGAAATCTGATTATCTGAGAACATCTAACAAAAAAATGCAAATAATTTAAGAACCTAATTACATTTATGATAAATTAAAATCTAATACCAAAATACAGGAGAGCAACACAAAGCACATGGTAAGGTTAGGTTCACATTCAAAAAATTATTTCTTGGTTGGATCCTATGAAATATAACAAAAAACTTTACTTTCAATAGAAGATTTTCCATTGAATGCATTACATAAATTATCTGAATTAGCTGACATAGACAGAGAAACATTATTTATTGAACTTAAACAATTTGCAAAACAATATCAAAAATTGTCTACCTCGTAGAGATCTGTGTATAGCGAAACGAATGATATGATAGAAGATTTAATCTTAGAAGACTTTGAGAAAGAAGATGATGAAGATCATTTAAAACAACAAGACTGTAATAACTGTTTACCGAATGTGTTTAAAATCCTTTTTGAACTAACGACAAAATCTGGATTATTCAACACCTTATATATAGTCTTTAAATATGTTCTTATATTTTAATACACTCAAATTAACTGTGAAAAAGTATTCTCAAAACTCAAAATTTTGAATACCAAACTTCGTTCTTTGATTAGCCAACAATATATAACTCCATAAACATGCCTATTTGTTGAAGAAGACTTGATTGAATTTATAAACAAAGATGAAATTATAAATATGTTAGGATCTTCCAGTAATGAGTTTAAAAAATTACTGTTTTAGTTAAAGTATTTAAATTGTGTAACAAATGTTAATTAAAATTGTTTACAATATGATAAAAGTTTACTATACAATTTCTAAATTAAGTATTTTATATATTAAGACATTAAGTGTACAAATTTAAAATGTATTGTTAAAAATATAGTATAAAAATTACACTGTTTATAATGATTTCAATTTTTATCATTATGACAAAAAAGTTATAAATAATTATTTCTAATTTATAATCTCTGTAATTTTATAAGCAGTTTTTTTTAAGTTAAAATTAAATTTATGAGGACCCATTGTAATTCACTGTGTCGGAGGCCCAATCATGAGCCAGACCGACACTGGACTATAACATAATTAGAATAATTATGAGTGTAATATAATGTTTTTTATTTTTTTTTTTTTTTTTTTAGTTTTATAATTATATTTTGACGAAAATCTTAAATATTACGGCTTTTCAAAAAAATTGTAACCGAACGTCGCTCTGGATCGTTTTTCATTAGCAATGGTTTATCGTTGGTGGTTACAGGTATAAATTAAATAACTTTATGTATCCCATTTTCCCAACTAACGACTTTCAACAATTGGTCGCACCCGTCTCTAGTATCAGTTCTTATTAGTTTTTTTTTTTTTTAGTGTAATCGAGTTAAATATAGAGACTTGATATTTTAATAGTAATCTCATGCTAGTTTTTTCTGGACGTGCAAAATTTGTTTAAATATTCTAAGTTATATAATAGACATTTTATGTTTGCTAGGTACTTATAATATGTGTATATTGTAATTGTTTGACCAAACAGAAATGTTTAAAAATTTATCAAGAAATTCGTTATAAGTTGTAATACTTAATGGTAAAAAAAAAAAAAAAAAAAAACGTAAAAGGTAATTTAGCAATGAACCTGGAAAATACTCGATAATTCAGCTATTCTAAAAGGGTTTGTACTCATGTTTAAAAAATATATAATTGGTTCTGAATTTTTTGGGGATCTAATTAAATTGTATCTATAGTATATAATATTTAGTGACACACTGAAAAAAAAATACTCTAAAAGAGTCATCAGTTATTTTTCCCCTATAAGTTATCTGTTTCAAATATAATATGTTCGCATATATAGATGACATCGTGGAGATTATTTTTATTTTAAATGGTTTTTCCTCGTCATCCGTTTCAGCGTTTGTATAGCAGTCTAATAAAATAAAAAATTGAATAGCTCGGCTGGGGGTTAACTCGCGTATATCCGTTTATGTATTTATTTTCATCTTGACAAAAGCGAAAAGGTTAATCGGACGGCGAAAAAACCATAACAAAGTTAAAGACCCGGACGTGATCCGCGAACGGAAATGGGCAAAGATCCAAAGTTCGGATAATATTATTTTGTTTTGTTTTTTTGTCTTCCTTTCTTTCTACCCTCTCTTATTATTATTAATTCATACATATATATATATATATACAATATAAATGTATTTTTTTTTTTAAAAAACTGTTTTGTGTTTTATATTATATAACAACAACGATGGCAGGCAGCAGCACATGTTACACGATAGTTATTTACAATGGGGAACACGCGAAAAAGACGTCCCGTGGTGATAATGACAAGTACAGTACACACTGCAACACACAGGCCGTACACTATTCTGTTATACACCGCCCAACTATGACAAATCACGATTTTAGGTTTGTTTGTAACCGTTTGCAAGTATGTATTTTCCCCATACATACTGGTAAAAAACATATATATTATATGAGGAATAATGGAATAATATAATAGGGAAAAATGTGTATTTTTTTTTTAAAACACCCACTACAAACACGGTACCTACATTGTACGTTATTTCACTAGTCTATCTTGTACAGGAAATATATATGTATAATACATATATATTAATTTTATTTAGGAGTTAATATACCATGTATACAAAGGTTTTTATCATTAAATTAAATTTCTGTTATATTTTTTTACAACTATTATGTGCATGTAAATGTAATGTAAAAAAAATATAATTAATCGCAATAATATTTGTTTTCCGATTAAAAATACAAATTTAATATACAAAATATTACGATTATATTAAATAATGAAAACAATTTAAATACCAAATAATCCAATTATTAATCAGTTTTAAAATTTTAATTCTGCGATCCGATGAGAATTATTTTCGAATGCATCTATTAATATATATTAATATATATATATATATATTAATTTTTATTAAACGAAAAAACGTAGGAAAACGTACAATTTCACGATTTTATTATTTTATAAAAACACGGACGACGTTTTCTACCAGAAAAAAATGTTTTAATCGAAAACTCACAAGATACCATTTGTGTTGCCTTTTTGATTTACTTTCTTACGGTATCATTGCCAAAACTTTTGAGCCACTTTTGAGTTTATAAGGAATTTTAATTTTTGGAATTTTTGTTTGCTGTAATTCGGTTATAAGTACACGTAGATACTTGAAACTTGGTAATAATACTTATATTGAACTTACCTTCAAATTATGTATTACCGAACCGCGTTCGGAATTGTCTTTCTTCAAGCAATGGTTTTTCGTAACTTGCAGATATAAATGAAATAACCTTATATATCCTACCTTCCCAACTTCTCACCTATAACAGTGGCCACTCCCATTTCCAATATCAGCTTAGTTTAAGATTACAAAGTTACTTATGAGAAACAGGAAACGGATTTACCGTTTAACGGATTTAGTTTTGCATATTTTTATTTTATTTGACATATATTTATGCATTTTAATGTGGTATATCATTCTATCCCTCGTGACAAGTTTTTTTTTTTTTAAAATAATTATTGTTATGTGAACTTTTTTTTCCTGTTTTACACTGACAGCAGAGAAGTATCTGTGTTTATAATACTTCCCCACTGCTACCATTGTTTATTAATAAATATAATTAATATGATAAAATCCTGTTTTTCCCTTCGCGGGGCAGGCTCACGTTCATTTTAAAAATACTTATTCATACTTAGATGTGGATTGAACAAATTAACTCACATCATCCCCTTACAAATGCTAACTTAAGCCTAACCAATACATACGACCTTGAGCCGATGGTGAAGTCCCCATCACGGTGGACCGTCGTCGTGGCGTAGAGCGTCGGACTGACTGAGCCGTTGTGAAGTAATCAATCTTCTGGTAGCTGGTTGACCCTCGGCTTAACCTCCCTGACCCTTCGTATGTAAACTTAATATTAATTACTAGGTGTAACTATAATACCACTAATACTTCAATTATAAAGTGAATAATTTCGTTCAAATATAAGATAATATATTTTTGTTTTGCACAAGTAACGTGGGTAATGAGTACTGCGTATGAGTCATATGAGTCAAGGGATTATAGGTTATTCAAAAAATGATTCACCGGATTAAATATTTCACTTCACCACGCCACTGCTCAATTATGTTATCTAAGACATCCGCTTTTCCATTGATAAATTCGAATATGTTATTTATTGTACTAGCAGAAAGGCAATTTGGATAGTTATAACTGATTATTTAAACATTAGTATTCTTTTATATAAACAGCCAATGAGAATCATTTAAATACCAGTTGTATTGGTTAGTTTTGTAATAATATACTTATATAATTTCCTCATTGGGAGGGAGTTAAACGTTAAAAGCGTTGAATTCAGTACAAATAAATAAAAGCAAGCAAGCAGAAAATAACAATATGACAAGTTCTGTATCGGTGAAAAATTTAGTGGCTTCCAGTCTGCCAAGTTCAAAACTGCAGCCATTACATACCAATGGTGATTGCATAGGCAAGAGTAAATTTTTTCTCAGTCACACACATTGTAGCCGTTTACGAATTTTACATATTAATATCTGCAACAGACAGTTGCAAATCAAAAAAATATTGTTCAGTAAGTATTAGGGTGGATCAAAAATAAGTTTTTCGTGAAAAAATTCATGGACACTAACGCAGACCCATACAATTCGTCCCATGGATCTTTTTTTTTCGCATATTGGCTGGCTGTTGGTTTACAAGCATTTGGACGTTGCGGTGAAGGCCATACGATTCCCATGAAGGACCTGCAAAATGATTCAGTCGTTATGTATCAGAAAAAGTGAGAAGAGATATTTTCAACACTAAAAGATGGACGGGGCCGATTGAAGTGATTTGAAGTGATATTATATCAACCTATTCTCACGAAGGCTTACAGAGTATGCAGAGTATACATAGGGAAGCATAATAGCCCGAAATAGTTTATTATACATACTTAAATTTAGGTCGATTAATATTTGCTATTAATTTAATTCAAACTATACACTACACTATATTATAATCGACTGTGATTAAACTTGATGTGATTATTTAATTATAATATTATGATGGATTCAAATTAAACTTGATTATATTTCTAGCCCTATTTTAGATTCGAAGAGTAACGATGATTCTAGTGGTTTTACTATAATGTGTATTTTTATTTTTATTATTTTTTTTTTTTTTTACTTATACACAACTTTCTAACCAGAAATCTTGTTCCTGTGTATAAAGTAAAGCGCATTTTCTAAAAGGAAATTTTATCTAATTTATGCATTTGAAAATAATTTTTATGATTTTCTGACGGGTTTTAAAAATCATTGCGAAAAACAAGAAAGAAAATTGTAGGTATAACGGCAAATATTTTCGACTTGCCACGGCGTTGCCAATTTCATTGTTTTCAATTTTTGCAAACTATGTCTTCTACTAGAAATATTGCTTTAATTAACAAATACCAGGAGAATTTTTTTTTATTAAATTTGGGATCTTGATGCTCATGAAGAAAGTTGTTTTTTTGATTTTCGAAGTAATTTTTATAATAATTAGACTTACAATAACACTTTTTCTAAAAGGAAATCTGGCTTATGAGATACCTTAGAACGATAATTTTTCGATTTTCCCAGGAGTTTTCTCAAAAAATGTGAAAAACCGAAAAAAAATTGAGGAAAAACGGGAAAATGTAAGAAATGTAGGTATTAGTTAAAAATATTACGGCCTTCTTTTTTCTTATGAACAACTTTTCTACCAGCAATTTTGCTTCGATTTACAATGATAATATTTTTTCTGAAAAGAAATATGATTGGGAAGGTACTTTAAAGAAGTCATCATTTTTTGATTTTTTATTTATTACATATGATTATTTAGGTATCAATTCAGGGTACATAACATAATTATAATAATTATCATTATAGATGTGTTATTTTTATAAGTACCACCAATATCTAAATACCTGGTTCCGTTTTTCATTTCCGCTTAATTTCTTCATGTTAATTTATTGAGTTACTACTGTACTTTGCATTTTAGATTTTATTAGGAGCGAGGAATGTATTAGTTTTACAATGATGTTTTTTTTCGTACATGCATAAATAATAATACCCAATTTACAAACGAATCGGTATCGTAGCCAGAAAAAATGTATTAGTGGGTGAGACACTAATCATTTTTATTACAAGCTATAATTTTTTTTTTTTTTTATCAATAACGGAAATACACCAAAGCAACCTATAAACGACCAGCACGAAAATAAAATTTCTGCGTGCACTGTGAAACCGGAACGGATCGAGTATATATCTGTATCTAACATTTCCTGACTGACTAATTCAACATCGCCTAGCTCAAACTGCTAGACGGATCGGAGTGAAAGTTGTACAGACAGCTATTATGACGTAAGCATCCGCCGAGAAAGGATTTTTTTAAATTTCAACTCCGAGAGGGTAAAATGAGAGTTTATAGGTATTTCCCGATACGATTATCTAGTCGTTTATTTGTTTATTTTTGTTTATTCGTGGGTTACCTTGGTGGATACGGATGGAATAACGATAAAATAGGTTTTACAATGATGTTTCTTTTTAAATTTATTCTGTGAATAACTTTTTTACCAAAAATTTTGCTCCGATTTTCAAGTGTAGCATTTTTTCACAAAGGAAGTTTAACTGGGATGGTCCTTTAAGGAGGTCTTTTTTTCTCGAGGTTTTCATAATAAATGGGAAAACCCAGGAAAAAACGTAGGAAAAATGGGAAAACTTACGAAATGTATTATTTTCAAATTGTAAATATTATAGCCTTTCAAAAAATGTATAACCGAATTCCCCTCAGAATCGTTTTTCGTTAGCAATGGTTAATCGTTGCGTACAGATATATATTAAATTCTCCCTTTAAAATCTTCCCAACTTCTCACCTACAATATTGACCCACCCATCGTGCGAACTATGTCCGTCTTTTTTGTTTATACAAGCATTACTTATACTTATTGCAATAATCACTACTCCGTTTGCATTTTGTATGCGTATTCATGTTTTGCACTTCGGATACTCCTCGAAACCGGATATTCAAAATTCTCTTAAGATCGCTTAAAACAGTTAAAACATATCATATTGTCTGAGTTATTCTTTTTTATACAAATTATATTTGTATTATGTGAACTAATTGACAAGCATATTGTCAGGATAGCTCTTCTAATTATAGAGCTGCATAGAGTCAGTAAATAATTATTGTAATGTAATTTAATCTCTAGACCCAATTACACAGCAATCCAGTACCGTGTTCATCTATGAATTATAATAATAATAATATGTGTACATGTTCCACAGAAATTTGTTGTCCAGGTAGAATCCAGCAGTGGCATTAAATGAGGGATGACACAACTACCACCATACATTTTCCCATGGGACAACAAGGCGGCCGAACTGGGCAATTACCGGGTCAATTACACTACAGCTTTCATAGACGAATGTGTGTGGCTTGGGCTGGCGTACAACCGAAAGACCGCTAACGTCAGTATGATGAAGAAGTAATCTAAAAGGACTGGTGATGGCACGTATTGTAGGGAGTTACGCCACTCAATTATCTGGGAATGGGGGGACGAGGAAATAACGGAAAACGACAAACGGTCCAATAAGTTGTTTTTTTCTTACATATATTTTATTACATTTTTATCTTGAAACAACAATAATACAGGTATGCACAATATTATATTATATATAATTGCGCATTCCATTGTAAAAATAATATATTCCATCCGGTAGATGCCTTTTATTTTATTTTTAGAACTGTATAAAATAAAACATACGAGTATTAGATCACTGAGTTTTACTTTGACATTTATTTTAACTGTAATTTATTCATCACAAACTTACACATTTATTAGGATATTTTTAAAATATTGCAAAATATAAAACAATTTTTGAAAAATATACAGTGATTTATCATGGCCCAGCGATTTTCTCAAAGAATTTTAAGTGGCTTTGATTTTTATTTTTTTAATTGGATATATATTTAGACTTTATTTTAATTTACAAAATATTATATGGTAAATAAAGGACACTTTTTTTTCTCCTTATCAATCTATTTATCTATATCAGTAACTAGTTTTCTACATTATATTCTAAAAAATGGCCACAATTCATATTTCTAAACATAGAACACTGTTTTTCTTTTCTTGTTAACGGAACATTATATAATTCCTAAAGCTGCAAATCAACTTTAATATTTTTCATTCTTCTCAAAAATGTATACGAATTATTATTATTTCGTTCTAACTACTTTTTTTTTCTTATGTATTGTATACTCTGTATAAAATGATAGTGCTATCAATTCTACTGTAATGTATATTATTGTTATTTTATAAATTTATCATTATTATTTTGCTCAGTAGTAACACTCCACTTAATATGTTTTACTATACATAATATATATGTGTGTGTTATTAGTATTATTATTATTATATTATGTGTACGCGTTTATTCCCCCTCGTCGAGTGTATCACTAATGAGCCATATGTATCCGTATTACCTATAGTTGTTTCCACATACACAATCGCCCTTGTCACATTGTGGTTTTTAGCCCATTATGTCACTATTAGATCACGCTCATGAGTGCCCGACGCACTTCCTTTGTGTCCCGGCCAATCCCTCGTAAAAACCAGTTCTTTCAAATTATAGAGCTCGACGTATTGGATATAAAATACAATGTGAATAGATTTTTTATATTTTTTTTAACATAACATATAATAGAAGGAACGTTCTCCCACGTGTATTTCTAAACGGTTACATGATACGATTACAAATATACAAATATACTTAACCTTCGAGTTCAAACTTTAAAATTAATTATAACAAAACCAAATTAGGATATACCCAATATCCATTCATATAGATCCATATCCATCACCTTTTTTTTTTTTTTGTCAAAGTGCTAAATAATAATACACGATTTAAATGCCAAAAATGCATTCTACGTATAATAGGTAAAATGTATAATTTTTTTCTATAAATTACCTTTAGAAGAATTAATCTTAGACTGAAATTATTATTATTATTAATACCATACAGAGTGGGCCATTTAAACTTTCGGGATGTTTGTTGGTAATAATTTTATAAAAAATACAAATTATTAATTTTAAATAATTTTTCGTTTATTTTGGAAATTTGTTCTGATTACTTAATAAAAATAATATCGCCTAAATAGTCGCCTTCAAAGCGAATGCCATAGTATGTCATTTTTGACATTTCCCATCACTTTTCGAAGTGTTTAGGGTTGAATGGAGCCGTAAATAAACAAAATTGTTGGTTCTACGCCAATGAAAACCATCAATTAATCCACGAACAACCTTTTAACAATCAACGCGTGACTTTTTGGTCCAGAATTTTTACGAAAACAATCATTGGGCCGTTTTTTTTCGTAGGAGATGCTGGAGCAGCCGTATCCGTCAGTGGAGAGCATTATCGGGTAATGATGACGGATATTTTGATTCCATTTCTTACTGGCAACGTTATGAATGACTATTGGTTTCAATAAAACTGCGTCACAGCTCATACAACTCACGGACCCTAGAAACGTTGAAAGATAATATATGACAGGAAATGGCCGCATTCAGCCGGAAACACTTCGAAAAGTGATAGAAAATGCCAAAAACGAGCACATTACACCATTCACTCTGAAGGCTACCATTTACACTATATTATTTTTAAAATCAGAATAAATTTCTCTGTCTAAAATAAACGAAAAATTATTCAAAATTAATAATTTGTTTTTTTTTTTTTTTTTTAATTATTACCAAAAAACATCCAAGGGTTTAAATGGCCCAACATGTACTTATAAGTAAATTATATATTTTAAATACCTAATAAACCTAATTAAACCTTACTTCCTCTACCCCACCAAACTCCAACGGAAATTGATTTTTTTTTTCAAATTTATAAAACCCCCTTTGAAAATAAATCCTGGTTGCGCCACTGGTCAAGTACGTATGGTAAGTATATTTTTTTTAAAAAAGCCTTCGTGAGACCACTGAGACATTAGGTGTTTTGAAATAATACGTAGTTTTCAATTTAACAGCTAGAACGCAACATTCAGCTTGGATTTGATGATTTTAAGTATATTACAACACCTTTTATTCCATTTCCTTCTAACGTCATTTCAGCAGTTGTATCAACCACCATGTTTATCAATTTATAATTATTTCAAAAAAAAAAAAATAAAAATGTAATTTACATTTATCATTTCTTGTATTATATTTTACATAGAATTTTGTTATTAGGGTGTGAACGTTGTCTGGATTCTTACGGTGCCCCCGGGGATCTGATAAAGGTCTCTCTCGTAGTATAAAAAGAACAAAATTATGTCATTATATTATATTGTATACGCGGTATATAACATTGTTTAGTCGGTACTGTAGTATTTATTCCCGTTTTATCCCCTGGGTGTAATGTACGGCTGAGTTAAGCCTTTCACAGAGTTAAGTACCTCGATAGAAAAGGGGATTATCTGGTTACAAAAACATGCTCCGGGTTTAACGACTGTGTACGCGAGAATAGAATGACATAATATAATATAAAAGCGAGCGAAAATTACTTTTAAGCTAACGAAATTTGTTATTACGGTTGATGGAGTTTTACAAAAATTATTCAACCGGTTCGTGTGCGGGTTAAAGTTATTATACGATACATAATATAATATTATATATAATAGCAGTACTTATACTTACTAACCGCATACCTACTCTAAAAGACATAAAAATAATAATACTTACCGACAAGGGTTAAACCACGCTCAGAAAATTCCGATAACACGACATTTAAAATTATAACATTTCGATTAAAACGCGACAAAGTAAGTTTTAACACATAGATACTATAAATGATAAATAGCATATATTTTAACGATTTTAATTCAATTTTTTTTTTATTTACGTGCTTTACTTTATAATATAGATTTTAAACTAAAATAAAACTCATTTGAAACTTGAAAACAAATCAAATATTAAAAACATAATAATAATAATTAATTTTAGATTCTGAGCATAGTGAGAAATGTATTACTTTACTATATGATGAAAAATTTTCTTTACTTGTTCATTTTTGTTATAATATCTATTAACAACTTTTTACCGGAAATCTTGTTTCAAATCATCAACTTCATGGGTGATTTTTGGTTGCATAAATAAATAAGTACAGTTGTTTGAAAAGTGATAAAATAAATCGTATACCTAGGTGCGAAAATATGAACATTAAAATACGTAGGTACCTAGGTAAATAATAAAGACGTTCGCTTTATTGAATAGTTAAATTACTACTGGTGTTCACTAGTCTGTGCTTATGAAGACCAACATTTTAATTAAACTGATATAAGATAATGTTTTTTTTGAAGTTATTATGATTCAATTTTTTCCATAATCTATATAGATTAGGTATCTACTTAAACAATATTAGAGCTCATTTAATTACTAGATTATTTACATAAACTAAACAATGTATAAAGGATATCATATATTTTAACAAGTTAGTTTATTTAATTATAATTAAATACAATATAGGTACCAAAGTTTTCTATACAATTTATACAAGTATTTACGAGGAGAGGTTTTTTTGAAATTATTTTATTTTGTACCTAAGAATAAAATAAATATTTTAAATATTACATTTTTACATTGTTTAAAATAGTTATTAATATATAATTTTATTGAATTACTTGTACTTTATATGAGAGACATAAAATATAAATACGAAAGTACTGTATGATGCGAATTAACTAAATAATTTACTAACATAATCAACTAATTATTAATTATTGAATGAACCGATGAACAAAATTATGAAATTAGTAAATAAAGTCCCCTGCTTCTCTCAAATATAAACTTGTTTGTAGCATCTAAGTAATAATATTGTATGTACTACACATATCTATTGTAAATTTGACAAAGCCCGTACTTTTTTATGAAATAAATAATAAAATAATTTAATATAATAGTATTTAATTACTAATTTATTCAAATAAACGGACCAAAATCGTATAACACATTTGGTAAAATATATATCTTTAGAATGTATAAACATTAAACATATGAAATTAACAGTACCGTGTATACATAAAAAATTCTAAAGGCAGCTAAAAATGATCAAAATCTTGAATTGAGAGGTTATTTGCAAATCCATTCCTGGAATTTACATGTTATTGTAATATTTGTGGAATAACAATGTATATCTGTATTTTAGCCTATATGTATGCTCTATATTATTTTACTATAATATAATATAGAACGTACAAATAGGTAATAATTTTGATACAAAATCAATAACTGATAAATTATTCGTGATAATTCTTCTTTTCTCTTTTCTTCTTTTTATTTTTCTTCATCTTAGTTCTTATCCATTTCGAATGTTACTGACCAGTGTAACTATTTTATCTTTATCTGCGGTTTCCCTGAAGATTTCAATCGGTGTTTCGTTGTATCATGTCCTTAAATTTTGCATCTGTTCGTGGGCAATCAGAATTTTTTATTCCATTGTTTCTTCCTTGAATAATAGACTGCAACCATCCGTATTTTGTTTCATTTCTCATAGGTCCAAGATATAGCCGATTTATCGGAGAAAAAACACATCCTACCCGTATAGCAAAAAACAAAATATAGTTTTCTTTTTCATACACTTTTAAAATCTAAAATTGTCGTAAAAAATATCCAACTTTTTAAATTTACGAACGAAAATCGCCTAGGTTATCCGTAGATATTGATATAACCGAAAGTAAATAAAATCGCTATAATTGACTTTACAGACGTAAACTTTATAACATGCTGTCCCCTATACAAATATCTAAAACGATGAAATAAAAGCGTAAACACTGATTAAAATTTCAAGAATTGTTTCTTGTTTCAGAATTTAATTACGCTGTAAAGGATGTTAATTACTTCTCGGAACTTTTCTCGCTTATTAATATGCTCTTTAAAACTAAAACGTTTTCCTATATTAGTAATTAATTTATATACATTTCTTGTTAATTATTGCACTCGGATTTTACGTAAAAAAAAAAAATTAAAAAAAAAAAAACAATGAAGATAAGTGTATTACCCTCCCTCGTAATTAAAGTTTCTGCGTAATATAATTATTATACAGAACATTTAAATGACTAAATTAGTTAAGATTGTAAACAATTTTAAAATATTAGCTGTTAAAATTATTATATTTTTAATTTGAATAATAATTAATGTATTATTTTATACAGTACCATAAATTGAATATTGGTATACAATATATAAATGCGAGCGATTATAATTACGCAAGCATTACTGAAACAACACACGAGTATCACTAATAGAAATACATCAAATAGATAAACTATTTAACAACGCATTAATGTATATTATGTATCCGTGTATCGAAATAGTATACTAGTATAATAGTATAATCATTAAGTTTATTACATTAGCAGTAAATTACATTTTACACATAGAATCAGATTTGTGCATTATTTTGAATGTTTGAATTTCCACATATAGGTAATTAAATCCAAAATTTAAAAATATAAATATAATTACAATTTTTAACTAAACCGAATTGCTTGAAAATTTAACAGGAAGATCATTATAATTGTACTCTTAGTAGTCAAAAAAAAAAAATAAATAAAATATGGTTATAGTCAATATTAGGCTTATCAACACATCACGCATGTGTATGAATAAATGTCTATACCTAAACAAACATATACCATGTACAATTTTTATTACGTAATATGTAAACATATAAATTATATATATATATTATATCTTATAGGTATAATATGTATAATGTATATTAAAATATATATTTATACCAAATCCAAATTTATATTCCGACGGTTTTGATCGATTTTAAATCTCCGTATTTATGTACGTATGTAAAATACCATTCGTTTATTAGACACATCCCGTGATCATTCCCCTTGGTCTCGCCGAATCTCAGTATCCAAACATTCGATATTAAATATTTACCGCAAAATAAAAAAAAAAAAAAAAAAAAAAAAAAAACCCTTAGCATATTTTGCAAGTCGGGATGATAGGACCTCTGAAATACAAAGCAATTTAGTTTATAATATATACCAATAGCGACTATAAATCATTTCAATCGAAAAACAATCCTGTGCGAAGCTTGAAATAGCCAAAATCTTTTGAAAATTTTACCACGTCTAAAAAAGCTAATATTTCAAGACTAATTTAGACGTCCGTGAAGTTAGCCCCCCTCCACTTTCTCCGATCGGATTCAAACCGGTTTCCGTAATTAATTTGCAACTTTTTGAAGTCTTTAAAAAAAAATTGCAATCTCATACTTACGTCGAAATCAATATTTTGGTTAGGTTAGATCACCCGGTAACTGGTAAAAATATCCGGATCTATAATATCCAAGGAAAAAATATAAAGGTGGAAAATATATAGGTAAAGTAAATAAATATAGTATATTATAATAATCCAAACGACGCATTGATTCATTTATTTATTTTATTTTTATACATACATTTTTTTATTTATAATACATTTATTTGCTGCATTTATTTACTTTATTTATTTATGAGTATTAACCGTTTTAATAATTTTGTTTTTAACTTTATTATTTTATTAATGTATAGGTTTATCCGAAGAAAAAATATCTAAGTATAAATGTATAATAATTAACAAATAATCATGTTCTTATTCATATACATGACGAAGTGATTCTTAAATTTTGTATTGTAAACTAAATTGTGACTGAGTAGTCAAGAATTTCTTGGAATGTATGTGGATATGAATAACAACATGATTATTTATTAATTATTATACATTTATACTTTGATATTTTTTCCACCTGGATATTTTTAAAGTTCCATCCCCTGCCTATAGAAGGTACCAATAAATTCCGTGGTTAGGACAAGAATGGGCAGAAAAATAAATTATTCTGATAATAAAGAATTTATGATACAGGTTATCATTTATCGGTTATCACTATTATTATTTTTTAATAATATATCATCTCAATATAAATCGAATAAAATAAAAAAATGTATTATTTTATTTTAATATCACTTCACTTTGAAAACAGTTTAACCTCTAGCAACAGCGCCCCTTTTAGGGACTCAGAATTTATTGCCCGGGGCGATTGACCCCCACCGCCCCCCTCTAAATACGCTACTGACCCAAACACAAACATTCCATTTTATTTGTGAAACGCGAGATTAAAATAACCGCTTTGCGCCACCACTGGATAGCGCAATAGTTGAAAATTCAATGTAATTGCTATAATATTCAAAAGGTATCGCTAGTAGTTATAGATTACAAAAAATGAGCATTTAATTTCCGTTGTTCATAGAAAAAAAGTTTATGTATATTATTCGCAAACAAAACAAAACGTGTTCGCTTTAAAATAACTTTATTATAGTTATAACCGTTTCGAATCATGACTCATATTTTATACAAGTATAGGTATGACTACAGTATTTTGTCGTCTGATTCAGTGTCTCCACTTCGCCATTTCGCACCAATCACGTTAAGACAAATTTTTTATTCAATCATTATTATAAAATAACATTTGTCTAGAGTAAATTATTGCTTTTACTCGTTTTGAACAAAAACAATAACAGTTTCGCTATTTCTTAGTGTACGCGTTCAGCCTTATTAGGAGTTTGTTTAATTTCTATTCGGATATTTAACGATTCGTCACAATAGAATAGTAGGCATGATATAAAATCAAAATACAGTAAATTATAAATATCTGCTCCGGGAAAGACGACTAAAATTTCGCGAGATCGTCGAAAAAGTCGTCTTCCTTAACGCACGCGTAAATTGCTTTAATCGAATCCCCCCTTCCCTAAAAATGACATATTTTTATTTTGTAAATTTTTTTTAGGTATATGACCTAAATCATTAATATCTAGGTAAAATCAATAAAATATTACGCGACGTATCAAATAAATCATTTTTCTGCGAGTACGAAAAAAATCTTTTTTTTTTTTTTTTCTTGAACAACGTACGTATTGCAAATACAAATATGTATGCAATATATGTATACATATATAGTATATACCTACTCATAATATTTGTTTCTTTGTGTGTTTTCAAATGTATCGAAAAATCTATTATAACGCCAGAGAAAATAATATTATGTATCAGTGTTAAGAAATTGTTTTCGGTTTTGCTTCTTCGTGTTAACATAAAAAAAACGTATGAAATTTAAGAAAATATATACACACGTACAATAAAATAAAATATACTAAAATATATACTGACGTAAAGTATCTATATCGATTTGTAAAAAGAAAATATAGGTATTTATTGCCAAAAACATAATGGTTTTTTTTTCTTTTTATGTTTCGTGAAACACGATGGTTGTATTACCTATTCGCAAGTCCTATTCACCTAAGTAGGTAAGTTTATTCGTTATTTTTATAACAAAACTCGTGTAATAGTTTAAAATAGAAAAAATTGATATTTATGAAGATTGTGTACGATAGTATATAAAACATAAATTACCTACCTATTTTATCAATTAATTAAAATATGCATCGTAGTTTTTGCCGAATTTTCTCCGAAAATAGAGAATATTCTAGTGTATTGTTGTGCATTATGTAAATCGTTTTCTTGCTACTTTCGAACATCTCTAGTCGCTCCCTCCTGTCCAAATAAGCTCAAACTAGGGAATTAAAGTCGTTTTGTAGGTTGATTGAAGTAATAAAAGGTGGGTTGGACCATGTCACTATGTTATTATTTATTGCTGGTGGAGGGTAGTTTTTTTTAGCTTTGTACACCTCTAGCCAAATGAAGCCAGGAAGATAACATCTTGTATGAACATGGAGTTATAGTATCAAGGATATACATTTCTAGGATTTTAACTTTCAACGCCCACCTCTAACATCTGTATGATCGATTTTTACATTTTTTTTTTTAAATTAGTGAAATCGTAGTAGATACCTATAAACAATAGTATGGAGTTGTAATATTATAGTAATATTAGGTTAATCGGTTATTTATAATTTTGAAAGAATATCAATTCTTTTATACAAAATATTTATGGGGAAATAATTCCATATAGTGTCGGAACTCTGTTGCTAGCGGGATTTTTTTTTTCAACACGAATCGATCATTTTATCATAGCCGTTTTTTTCTTTATAAATCATTTTAAACAAAATTTGAAATACCTACCTAATTATAAAAAAACGGGGCATTTTACAACAAAAAAAAAATAATAATTTTTTACTATTTTATATGAGATTTGTTTTTAGACGTAGGTAATTTTATTATCAATCGTAAATATATAACAGTATAGGATAGACTATTAGGTAAGAATAAAGTTGAATTTGACATTTACCATATACAATACATATTCACAGTCATGTATTACTAAAATAATCCGCGGGTATACGCCTTATTCACGTATATATATGTGAAGATCTAAATGTAGGGTCCAGAAGAAGCTTATGGTTTTACAAAGATATTGATTTACTTATTTGTTTTTTTATCGATGAGCAACTTTTCTACCAGAAATCTTGCTCCGATTTACAATGATAGCATTTTTTCTGAAAGTAAATTGGACTGGGGAGGTACTTAGGGAGGTCATTTTTTGATTTTCTCATCAAATGTGAAAAACCGAAAATACGGCGCAAAAACAGGAAAATGTACGAAATATATTAAATAAATGGATATATTACATTTGAATGAACACGATTGAATATATTATAATAATATATATTGTTACAGTAATAATGTTACCTACTTAATGATGTTTTTAATAATTTTTAAAATTTTACTTTAAACAGATACCTAATCAATTTCTAAAATGTTTTAATTATAATATTAAATCAGAATAATAATACAATTTTTTTTAAAACAAAAATTTCCTAATTAACTTAAAATTAAAAAGTATTTTGTATTTTCAATATCCAAATTTAATGTATATTGTATTTTGTTTTTGAAATACACAAAGTGATTTACTATATCTATCCCTGTATACAAAACTGTAATTCCGACAATCATGAAAAAAACTAAAATAAAAAGTACCTAATTCTATTACGAACTGGTTAAGACGTAAATACATGACTATAAACTTATAAATGTAGCGGGAAAATTGGAAAAATGGGGTCCTCGAAAATTTGACTATAATTTAAATTATTTAAGAACTCGGTGATTTGTTTTCCCTCTGAAACAAACTGGACTGGCCCAGTGGTTAACTACTTGAGGATAGTGGACCGGTGTCCTTGGTTAAGTTATGGGCCGGTGCCAATAAAAGGTCATGATGGACTATAGAAAACAATGAGACAAAAACCACTCACATTTATATTTATTTTTAATACAAAAATAGAAACAAATATATATTTATATTTCATACATGATTGGTGGTGCAGTGGTTAGATTATAGGTTAAAGATCGATTGGTCCTAGTTCAAATCCTAAAACTGTCAGAAAAAGTTGGAATTTTTTCCAGTTATAGTTGTAATGTTTCCTCTAAATTTTATATTACAATGCAACGTTTAGTTAAATCTTAAATGTTGACCCATACAATGTTTGTTGAAAGGTTTCTGAACTTTTATAATACCTGTAATCAAATTTAATGAGTATTAAAGGTTTAAACAAATGTTAAACATTTCTTTTTAAAGTTTTAATAATTATTTAATCAATGTTAACATGTTTATTGGGTACCTAATATACTTACTCGTATTTAAGTAACATGCTAAAAATAGGTACCTGCTTAAACAGCAAAAATTGAATTAAGCTGCCTTTATATCTGGGATAGTGGGCTTGCGCTAAATTTTTGTATTTTTAGCCAAAACGACGATTCTCAAATACAAAATTTTCATCCCCTCTTCCCCAACGGCATTTGAACCTTTATACATGCATTTATTATAGACATTCGGTATACTATATAAAATAAATATTATATTTTGTAAATATAATGTATTTCGAAAATCAGCCGATATAAAATAAAATAAAGTCTATATCTACTCTAAATCACTCATCTTGTTTCCTTTATTTCTAGATATACCTAATAATTGGTATACTGCATACCTACGATTACCACTACCTAGATATCACTGCAATATTTTAAACGTGGCGAAAAATAACACAAACTTTTAAGGTATGCAGTTTCATTTAAAATTAGTTTTAGTTTCTGAGTGAAGCGAGGATTGACGAATGTATTAGTTTTATTATTATAATATGTGTATTTATTGAGTTTGTAAACAACTTTTCTACCAGAAATATTATACAAATCAAGAACTTTTTATTAACTTTCTGGTAGGATTTTTGATCTAGTTGATTAATTAGATCTATGTAGGTCATTTTTCGATTTTCACTAATGTAGTTTTTTTTTTTTTAATTCAATAATTTTTCGTATAATTTTTGTTAAGTTCTGGAACAACCTGACAATTAGGGAAAAATTACGACCCGTAATACTCTGCTTCGAATCGTTTTTTGTTAGCAATGGTTTATCGTTACGTTATTGAAATACAAATTGAATTGTTTTATATATTCGCCCTTCCGATAATATCGGTCATTTTTTCATGGTAATGTCAATTTGTATTAGACGCTAGACCGAACGGTCTGATAATATTAAAATTTCAGTCAGGAAACGGTTATGCCGGAGCCAGGAAGTAGTCCAAGGCTTCCAGCATAACTTTTAAAAACTTAATAAATACCTGCAACGTCGAAAACTAAAAATGTTTTCATGTCCATAAGTACCTATAGGAAAATCAAATTAAAAAGAAAAACAAGTATAAAACATTTATTTTTATTTTCGTTTGTACGTACAATTAGGGTATACAAAATGGAACGGCCCCGGGCCGCTGTTTTTAATAATCCAGTTCCGAGTGATGCTGTTATGGGTGTGTAATAAAACAGTCCGACCGTTGGAGATCATACCCACCAGCATTATTACCAAACAAAACCTAACAGCGGGACAATGGAACAGTCTGTTGACGATGACTGTTCGATTATAAACGTATTGGACTTGGCGGCGCCGCCGTCCGGTCAGACCGCCGGACAACCGTCGACGTCGGCAGACAGCAGGACGTTGACGGCGCGTCGAGCGTGCAAATCGATGACGCTCGAAGAAGCGGACGTCATGACCGCCCGAAAACGTTTCGCCGAAATGACAGCGAATTCGCGCTATCGCTGGTCGGACGATTCGTCCAACTGCCACGAAAACGGGAGCCATTGCTGGCCTGACGACGTGTCCAACGCTACCGCCGAAGACGGGAGCCGTCGCTGGCCGGACGACGTGTCCAACGCTACCGCCAAGGACGGGAGCCGTCGCTGGACGAACAGCTCCAACGTCGCCGCCGAGGACGGGCGCAATCACGGATCATCCGCCGCCGAATACGGGCCCTATCGTTGGTCGGACGATTTCAACGCCGATTACAGACGGTACCGCTGGTCAGACGAGTTCAACCCGAAGTCCACGGACAGCACCGAGGCGTCGACCGTGGACTTCGACACGGCATCGTCGGTGGCGGTAGACGCGCCCGCGACATTGACCGCACACGTGGCGCCCTCGTCGGCGGTACAATTCACCAATGCCCACACTCCGGGCGTCCGCCCGAACACGCGTTTGGTCGGGGCGTCGGCGATGTTAGCGGCGGCGTCGGCGTTCACCTTCGCTCCGGCGGAATTGCACGGAGCGCTAAACGAAAACGACTTCGGCCACCCGCATACTCCGCCCAGTGACGTCCCTGGATCCACGAACCGGACGCAAAGGGACAATAATAAAGACGGTCCTTCGATATGGACGAGGTCCAAAGAATGCGTCACTAACTGTTTTGTCAACGCGATCAGGCGAGTGTGCTTTTGCGAGTGGTGATCGCTAACCGCGATTTCAGTGGACTACGTATGCAACAATCAATGTATAGGTACTTCGTATGTATATGTGTTCGAAATTTCCGCCCGATTGCATCGGGATCGGCTGCCGCGCCCTGCATTACATTCATTTCCCCCTGTATGCTATGCAAATGCGTCTCAAAAAAATGTACCAAATATTATTATACTCTGCAGTTGGCTACGGATTCGTTGTCCGACTCACCGTAAACCCTCCATAATATATACCCACCTACAATACCTATGTTCGTAATTGACATTCAATAATTATGAATGCTACTGCCCTTGTCCCTCCACATAGAAAAGTATATATAAAAAAAAAAACATGTAAGTATTGTGTAAAAACAAAGAAAACATAGGTAAGCCATGTCTGTTACTTCTAAAATTCGATACCTGTTAAGAAAAAAAATATAAAAAACCGTTTCTTAATTTTCGGTTCGCAAATAAGGGCTGCGATGAATATATATGTTTTGATAATTAAGGTTTTTCAAGTGATTTGGTCGCAGTGTCGGATACAGAGATGGGGGGGTCTCGCCCCGCAGACTATAGACTGTAAAAATGGTTTTACTTTCACAAATAATTGTTTTACGCATATGCGTAAAAGCTATAATGGTATAAGTCACATTAATGCTAAATTTAAAAAAACAGCATACAAATATTGTGCTGCCATCTAGTTGTAATGATTGTTAGTTACGATTTTAATAAACGCGTGAATCAATTTTAACGAAAACTGTGGCTAACCCTTCATAAAATAAAAGATTTTCAAGGAAAAGCAGATCGATGAATCTATTGATTGTACTAGGTTTCTTTTTTTGTTTTCTCAGTCTGTGAACAAATTTTTATCAGGAATCGTATTCCAACCAAAAAATTAGTTAGCAATGGTTTATCCATTGCTTATGTGTGTCCTATCTTCTCAATTTTCCACTTATAACAGTGGCTGCACTCATCCCCAGTTTCAATTTTTTTTTGCTTAGTATTAATTGTTTTTAAGAGGCTCCCTCTTCACAAAATTCAACTCTGAAACTGCCACAATTTGTTCGAAACACTCGCGTTCGGGTAAAAATAACGCGATAGATTTAACAAATAGGTAGATAAGTCCAATGTTGTAACGAAGCGAGAAAATATATAGCGGAGTCGCACAGTGGAATGAAACTCATTCCTAGCTTGCCGAAAGTCAATTTTTGAAGTGTTTTTCATTCGTCAATTATCATAAATTATTTTTCCCTACTACATTTGTAATATATTTCTAGTCTCTATAATAATTTAGAGTAACATATCCACGAATTACACGAACTTGACTGCCTAATATTATACACATTTGCTTAATATTTAATTTGATAATAAGCAACTTTGATGTTTATTTTTAAGAATTTATCCCACTGCAATCAATTTAATTTTACTATATTATAATTTAATTATATATTTAATCAATTTAAATATATTTTTGTGTATAAATTATGTTTGTATTTTTTTTTTCTTTTAGAATTAAATAATTATAATTTATGAAAATTATACATATTACATTTTTAATAGGCTGTAAATTAAATTTAACTCATTTTAACACTATCAGACCTATGTTAGTTCAAAACTAATGTTCTCACATTTAAAATGAAATAGAATTATTTTTTCACCTATCTGCCCCTCTTAATTTGAGAGGCTTTTTTTAAAAATATTCATGATGTATAGCACAAATAAAATTTGTGTTACTTTTCAAAATTTTTGTGCGATGAATCAAGAATTTGAAGGTTTGTATACATTTAATTATAAATATACATGGCAGGTATTTTAAAATGATAATTTATTTTAGCCGGTACAAGTCATGATTACACATATGAAGACTTATTTAATTTTTTGCGTAAATTTAAACGCACAAAATATTACTTCTAGAACAATTTTACTGGATATTATTAAAATTAAGTATGAAGGTGATAAATGAGATGGAGAATACGAGAAAATTGTTAAAGATAAAGTATTAAGTTTTTCTGTAGTTTTATAAAAAAAAAAAAAAATGGGCTACAAGTTAATAGAAATGTAAATAAATTCATTGAAAATATTCTAATTGACTTCAAATAAAGGTACCTCCTCTACATCGCCCTTATGGGCTCCTATAAAAAGATCATACCAATTACACAATGAATGCAACATTTGAGTTTAGAGGTCCTATAAACATGTAAATTGATGTAAAATATAATTGTTCTAAAAATACCCTCTAATACCCCCTCAATTAGGGTCCAAATTAAAACAGTGATGCGAAATTTGGATTCAGCATCCTTAAAAATGATTGATTTGAATGTCTCGCACAATCTTATGTAATATACTTTTAGAGTAATTTATTTATGTACGCTAGAAATGGATTTCATGCCACTGCGAGTAGGTGGTAAATACGGAGGGCAATCGATAAAAAAAACCAAGGAAAAGAGAACAAAATTGTTTTGAGCGATTCGTCTATATGTATCTGCCGTTCGCGTAAGTCGCATCAAAGTATGTTACTATAATAAATCAATAGCATCATTACACGCGCGTTATACTTTGCAAACAATCCATGTCGCCATTTACGTCAGTTATAGATAAGCTATAATGGGTATATCATTTGTTAGTGTGCACAAAAAGTTCAGTCACGTCTATATTAAACATTTTCTAAACCCAACTCTTGAGTTTTCCCACGTATAATATGATTGTATTTTCCGAGTCGTCCGTTAAAAACAACCTGTAACTGTTATTAATATGATCACTTAACCACAAATCACACTCAATTAAAACAAAATAAAAACATTAGGTACAGATACCGAGTGTAAAGATATAAATTGAATAATTATTATGTACCCTACCTTCCCAACTCCCCACTTACAACAGTGGCACACCCGTTAGCTGATATTAACCGGTTTTTGTTCTTTGACATTTTTTCTTTTGGTTTTTTTTTTTTTCCTAATTTAACCTCAAGGTTAACCTAAGTTAACCTTTATTGCTGGGTTTTGCTGTAATATTATACAAAAACGTTTATAACAGTGACGGTCGAGTATTATTATACCTAATCGCATAATGTTCGGTTTTTTTTAAATGTATTTTCCGAAAATCCAGGGAGCAGCAAATGCGCTCTTTCTTGTCCCCATCTGAACGCCTATATTATACGGCTACTGTCAAAATTATATTTTTCGACTTATACAGAATATTGCACCCATAATTGGCTATGTACAAGGTCCCAATAAACAAAAAACCAAATTATATTTGAATTGTTTCTGTGGCGATATATTTCTGTACCAATTAGAGCAATAATATACAACATGAAATACGAAGATCACCCGAATTCAGTTATTTTCTATTCAATATTTTTATCAATATTAGTATGCCTCTGCATCACAGTTAAATGACAAGGATAAAACATCCAACAAACATCCTTGTCATTTGGTATGTTCTGCAGACTAGGTACTGATTAAACATTGTAACAAACTAAGCAAAATAATATTCATATCTTCGGTAAGTTCAACAAATTGTAAAAAACAAATGACCAAACCTAAATAAAAGTTTTAACCGCCAACATTTTTGTTTTTTTTTTTTAAGTATGGATAGTAATATTTCTAAATCTTACACTTCTCCCAACAAAAAAAAACCTAATCATATTAGTAAAATATAGGCATACTAATTATTTAAACAAAATAATTTAGTAAAAATATTGAATAAAGAAAAAATTACTTCAGGTGTCACATGATCTTTGCGTTACACCCTGTATCAATATCTACCTGTATACCGTAACTATTTTTATTTTATTTATCCAAATGGTAACACCAAACGTGGCCTATATTACAAGGTATTATTTAATTGTTTTGCGCTCCTTAAACACAAATCTATTTTGACAATCTTATTCTAGTTAATATGTTATAGTATAATATTCTAGTTTGAAACATAATGCATCAATTATCGGTGATAACATTTTCGAAAAACATAATAAAATTTATTTTTTATCATGACGTTATCCGAAAAATAAAATTAGATTTCTTAAACGTTCTTTGGGCTTAAGTGTTTACGTAAAGTATTTAGATTCTGTAAATGCAGCCCAATTGGAGTAAAATGTTTGCTCTAAAAATCCTCCATTATGACTGACCCAATATCATACACTTTTACATCAAGACATAAAATATAGTCTTTTTAAGTATAAATAAAAACTGGTTAACTGATTAGCACCTTTTTTTTTTTTTTTTTTTTTCTAAAAAAAAAACCATCTTTTAATACAGTAGAAAAATTCAATATCGAAAAATAACAAAACGTGTGTATAAAAAAATGTAGGTGTTAACAAATTTCCTGTGCTGTTTATTGTACACTTAAATCTTAAAAAACAAAACAAAATACATAGATTTTGATGGTTTTATGGACAAAAATTAAAATATTTAAACTGTTGGTCATCAGATAGCCTTATTTTCAGCCATAAACTCATTAATGTGTACGTCATTAACTTACATATAAAATAATACATCTGTGATTAGTAGTAATTATTCATGACTAGAAACCGATAAAAGTTTAACTAAATTTCCTTTTTTTTTTCTTTATTACTTGATATTAACAATTTTTTTGCTAATTTTAAATTAGTAAATTTGAATTATTAACTATGAATTTCATTTATATGTCATAAACAAATAAATAAATGAAAATAAATTTTCAATTTAAACAAGATTTATGAAAAATGTAAAATAAATTATAAAAGAAAAGAATAACATCAACACTTGAAAAAAGCACTACAAATCTGAAACGCTTTCAAATATGTAAAATAAAATTGTAGGAATCTCTGATGTATAAAACTGATACATAGCTCGCTCACTCTGCTATTTTTATCTGTATCCTATAATAATTAGCAAATGTTACTAAATATGAGCACTGCTCATATCACTTCATATTTTTCATATTTTACATGTGGTTAGGTATTGTAAGTGGTCTACTGGTTTTACCAAATAGTCTAACTGTACACCAAACAAATAAAATGGTTAGTTAGTATCGACAAAAAGTAGATGGTATTAAATAAATTGACTTCAATTAGATTTTAATTAATTTAAATAGTTCCCGTCGAGCTTATGGCACTTCTAGAAGCATATCGGCTCGAAACACACATCAATCTAGCACTGACCAATTTATATATAGATGAATTTAAATACAAAATTGATTGTACACTATATTCTAACATTTTTCAATGACAAATAATATTTTAAACATTTCAAAAATGTTTTAACATTAATTTTTAATCACATAACAGTTGAATATTAAAATTTTGTTTTAACTTTAAAGCATGAAATGTAAAAAAAAACACATATAAATATACGTGTAAAAAAAAATATTTTAATAATTAAATAAAAAAGTCAAAATAGTACCTATTTATTATCATTGTACTGAAATAATTTAGTTCCACCATGTGGTTCCACTTAGAATTATTTTTCCTATTGAATTATAATCAAATTAAAAACAGTGTTTATCAAAATTACCAAAACTAAATGAATATATTTTTTTAACATACAATATTATTTAGTTTTAAACAAGGATTGTACTATAAAGTACTTGTCCTGTGTAAAAATAATGGAGAGCTCATGGAAAAATTGATTAATATCATAATATACAAATATGTTTTATAATTATATTATTATAGCTAAAATACTAAATGTATACAATTGATATTTATTGTTTTTATTATAATATATATATATATATATATAAGTAAAATTATTTTATGTATAAATTTAAAAATATAATAATCGTATATAGTTATTAAATATATAATATTAAATAGGTTCAGGACATTATTATGGAGTATAATAAAAAGATCATATTTATTTTCATATATATTTTCATTAGAAATTAAATTTAGTATAAGATATTGATATTATGTTTCTTATAAGTTGTCTTTGTATACAATTAAAAAAAAAAAAAATGTTTAAGCACTTGTACTTGCCCAACTTCACACGCAAAATAAAAATAAATCATATTATTAGCGAGTAAATTTAAGAATTAATTATTTAGAATATTATTGTCATTAATAAAGTAATAAAATTATATACATAAATATATTATTTTTTATAAAAACGTATAAAAATATTATTGAACTCAACATTTTTTTTTCATAGAAATTATAAATCCAGTCTTAGTAAAAAAAAAAATGTAATTCAAATTTGAAAATATTGTACATTGTTTCAAAATGTAAATATAAATATGTTACAAAAGATAATATTAACTTTATATTATAAAGTTTAAATTATAATTCATATTCTACTAATAATTATCATACGCAATTGATTATTATTAAATGTTAGAATAATTCAATCATTCTCTTGCTTATTATTAAAAATCACGAACTCATAAGGAAACAAATCAATTACAAATTTCATACAATATATAATAATGTATTTAGGTTTATCAATATATTTTATCGTATAGTTTGTATATTTTATATAAAACAAATTAAGCAGAACACGACATATTATGTTAATGAAATTACTACAGTTATTTAATATTTAGATACCTAAAACAATTTCAATTACTATTTCAAGATCATGTATATTTTTGAAATTAAATACAATACAAAACACAGCATATTGATTCGATACTGAATTACTATTTAATATAAATATAAATATTACATATTATTAGTCTATGTGTAAATATACACAAAAATTGTGTTCGTTTTAAAAATCAAAATTAATTCAGACAATCACATGTAAAACATCACAATTCAGTTAATACGTATTTGGTATTTGATTAAAAAAAAAAAAAAAAAAAACAAAAAATATTTAGAAAAGGAACTAACTATATTAACTAAAAAAGGGAGAAACAAATAATATCAAAACAAATTACGGTTTTGCGATTAATATTACATTCAAGTAAATCGTCAAAACTCAGGAACAACAGAAAAAAAAATAGAACTTAAAATAATATTTTATACTAAACCAAATACTTTAGAATATTAAAATTCATGTATACAATTGAAATCAATAAAAAAAAAAATATATATTTTTGAAGGACTAAAAAGTATTTTAAAATGTAAGAAAAATATTTACCAAACCAAAATATACAAAAATACACTTATACATTTTTATTTTTCAAAAATTAGTAATTGACTCATATGTTTTATTATTAATGCATATAAATAAATATTTTGCTAGTATACTTTTTAGAGGCAAACATGTCTTATTATTATTATTATGCTTAAATATGAAATGCATTTATATCCATAATCAGTTCAAAACTAGGTAACTTAATATTTAAGATAATATTTTTATTTTTATTTTTTTTTTAATAGCAACGACTATTTTATGTAAGTCAAAATGAATTGATAATTAAATAATAATAATGATAATAAAAAAAAGAAAAAAAAAAAGAGTCATTCACAAACCTCCGTTACTCACAGTTGATGGCACAAAAAATGTTTTGGCTTTTGATAAAAGTTGCTATTGTTATTGTGATGTGTGCATTAACAATTTACTTCAGTCGATTTCAACGGTTGCATTCCTAAAAAAATGTTTAAGGTTAGAAATTTTTATATTGTTACAGTCAAGTGGAATTATTTGTTTATTATTTATTTATTACAAATTAATACTATTAATGAAAATTATATTTTAAAATAAACTTTTTATACCCATGAATTGAGGATAAACAGGATAAGCACCCGGGGGTAAGTGATGAGTAACTTCTTTTTTAGGTGTATTTTCTTCCTCAGATTCATTAGGCAAAGAAACAGCAGCGATCATATTGGCATTATCATTTGATTCTTCTATTTCAAATAAATTAGAATACATAATTAATGGAAAATATTAAGCATATTATGCATGCATATAAGTTTAGTTTTACTTAATTTAAATGTGTATGTTAATAATATATTATAATTTACTACATAAAAATTAATTGACATTGAATTAACAATAGGATTAAAGTATTTTTTTTTTATTTCTAAACAACATATATTATATTTAAACAAAAATTTTGCATAATTTTTTACAATTTCTTTCATTCATTAACAAATGTCATGGTAAACAACAATTAATTTCATATTTGTTTAAAACTAAATTGACTTTAATTCTGTATACACCGCACACTTATTACAAGAATTATTATTATAACAGGTATTCAGAAATATTACGTAGACACAAATATTTGTTGAATATTTTAACAATTAGTCAGTAATAATGTAAGTATTCTACAGTAATATTGTTTAGTTTCAATGATGAAATTACTTATTTCCGTGTCATATAATTTCAGATAATCACTTAATTTATTATTTTAATTAAATTAATTGAGAACTGTGAAAACACTAAAATAATATATTTGATACTATTGATTCTAAAGAGTATATTAAATAAACTTATATACTTAATGGGTAAATAAACATAATTTATATACTTGTATAACTACCTACTCATAAATACTTGTATTTATAATCAATAAGAATTTGGACATTTGCCTCCTAGAAATAAAATAATAGGACTTTTGCCCTGAAATTTTTTAAATTATTATTTAATGTTCTAGCGTATACAATATAATAGGTATATAATATATTTATAATTACACTTGTAATTTTTCACAGTTTGAAATGTTGAACAAAACAGAATTAAAATTAGTTTGTACAAGGTTAAATAATTAGACAAAAAAAATTTAGGTACAACACAAAATTATATAATAAATTATACTTGTAAAATGAACAATTCAAATTTTATAATTATTATACTATTCCAATTCAAGTACATAACTAGTTCATACCAATAAAATATGCTAGTGAGAAATTTCCTACGCACTTTTAATTTATATGGAAAAAACAGATATATAAGGTGATACTGTAAAAAATGTGGTTTTTTTTTTCAAATACCAATGAAACAATAATTTAAATTAATTTAATTTCGGTTTTTTCTTTTAATCATATTTTTTTTTTTACTGCACTAATCTTTGTTTAAAATTTAATTTATAATAACTCTGCTAATAAAATAAAATTTGATACCCAATTACAAATATATATAAAATAATGTTAAATATTAAACCGTGATAAAAGACAACAAGTTCTAGGAATAATATTAAGTGATAGCTCTACTATATTTTTTAAAAAACTGTATTTATATACAGTATGCAACTTAAATATTAATGATAAAATAATGATTTATGCTGATAACACATGTTTTTTATTTTTGGGATACTTATTTATTTAAATAAATAAATAATAGTATTATCTTTAAATTCATTAAAAATTAATTTAATTTCAGTCTACCAAAGAGTTATAAAAAAATTAAACTTAACATATAAATGTCAAGTAAAAGAGACTAACTATAAATAATATTAAATCAATGTTTATAAAGTTTTCAATAAACAAGTGTATTAACTAAAATAGCCTATTATTGATTCTTAACTTAAAATTTAAAGTGTATCTGAAAATTGACCAATTATAGACATGTTTTATTTAGGAATTAGATTTGATAACAATTTAAGGTGAAAGCTGTACATTAACAATTTAGTTGGAAAGTTATATTCCATGAGCTATAATTTGTTAAATTGAAAAACAAAGACTTGCTACTAGTTGAAATTGTACATAAAATATTTGAATCATCAATCGTTTATATCAATCTATTTTTCAGTCTCCTAGTGACGAGTGGTGTTTAAGACAATATTTTTTAAATTATTGCAAATTAATCAAAATAATATATTAAGAGTAATTTTAAATAATAATCATTTGAAGGATCAACACAAAAAAAAATTGCAATATTATTTATTAAAATTATGAACCAAAGGATATAATTATTACTATATACCAGAAAGTCTATTGTTGATCGTCTAAGTTCAAACTGTTTTAATCAAATGTCAACTAATTATGTATAAAATAAATAGTTTATTAGAGGCAATCTTCAAATCTATTTATTTTTTAAATATTTATTAAGATATTAATCTTATTAATTTACCCTTAGTTTTAACTAAACTCGTTTTTGTTATAAACTATTCATGCGTGCAGTGTTAATTTGATATATTTTATCTCAGTATACAATTAATCTAAATAACATGTCTACTGACTAATTTATATAAAAAAGAGATAAACAAAAACTATTGTTCTTGCTAAGAATTTGTTTTGTATTAAATGAATACATGCATATATATTTAATCCAACCTACTACCAAAACGGATGTTGTTATCATTTAATAGATAAAATTTAATTAAATAGGTAGGCAGATTAGGTATAAAATGTAGTAAAAAATTAATAATAATCAATATATACTTTAATATTTATATTTAATATAATAACTATGCATCAAATTATACACTTGAACTCTATATATAAACTTTAATTATCAATGTATCAATGTTCATAAAAGTAAGATTTACGTTAAATAAATATTATCATTAATTATTCATATGGCACATTAATAATAATAATTACCAGTACCTGAGCATAAAATGTACTGATGAGATGCATGTAATAGTAATTTATTATAACATTAAAAAAAAAGATATAAAAAATTACTTGAAACAATAAATAATTGTAAGTTATTTCCCTGAAACTTATTAAAAAAAAAATTGAACTACCTAATACCTATTAGGGGATAGGGAGTCATGTTGATTTTACTTTATTAAATTTGAATATTTTTTAAAATAGCAATACATACTATATGTTGGACGGAGACGTCTCATCATGCAATAACAAGGAATACATATACAAATAACACAGCACGTCAATACCAAGCCGACAATCAGAATCAGAAGTATTAATATACCAGGCATGTTTTTCTGAAATCTTTGAACATAATAAATTACATTAATATAAATATTGTTAGGTAACTTAAATATATATTTTATATTTTTATTTGGGCCACAAAATAAATGAATAAAGTATTTACATATTATACAGGTAGCTAATGGTGTTGCAGCATTCAACATTATCTTTTGGGTCGTAACAACAAAATTTAGCATCTTGATCATTTGGGCACGTCAATACAACTAATCTATTAATAACACCTTCTGATATGTTTTTTATCGTACAGTTTTCACCTAAAAAAAAATATTGTAGACATACGTAATAATGCGAAATATTACGCCCATTGTAAACAACTTACTCTGAACTAAAGCAAACAATTTCATTATAGACGCGAAACACAATATCCTTTTGACTGGGCTCATGATGAAAGGGATCGAAGGTTAATAACTATCAACAACAATTTATTAAATCAAACAAGATAACTAATAAATGTTATTACGAATGAAAAGATAATGAAAACGATTCATGTCTTATTAAAAAAACAATAATTATAAATAAACGATTATTAAGACCAATTATTGTAATTCGCGATAGTCATAGAAAAATAGCTTGGGTAGAGTGAATAGTGAATACAGACTGGTGAACGCCAGACGATGAATGTAATTGATATTATATATATGTAGGTGTGTTGTTTAGATATTTTGTGGGCGAAGGAATAAAGAGGGTGAACAAACACAAAGAGGTTATATACACAAAAAGTTTATAAATATCTTTGAAAATATATTTCTTTCGCGGTCGTCATAATATAACAAGTGACGGTCACAGATAAACCATAAATAATAAATAATATATATTTTATCTATGAGATAAACAGATTGAGGCAGAAACTAGACAAGTTTTATGGATAATACTATATAACACATAGATATATATAATAAACTAGATTGCTTACTAGTGATAACATGAGAAATTTCGTTCCGCCATTTAATTTAAAACCAGAACTATATTATCAATTGATAATTTTTAATCTCACTATCACAATATTATTCACGACTACTTATTGGTTTTTGGTTTTTTTTTTCACTTTTTTGAAATTTATACTCCTTTTTTTTTTCTTTATATTCTTTCATTTTATTTTATTATATTCAGTCGCTTTTTAAATTTTGACTGTGATTGACTGTGATGTTTTGACCTGATGATAAATTTTTAATTCGAAACCGGTCGTATTATGTACTTATCATAATATTCCCGGCGACACATTTATTAATTTATTAATTTTTTTATTTATATTTAAGTATTTACTACAATAAATAATAGATATTGTGATCTCAGTATAAATAAGATAAACTATGGAAATGTGTGGTTTCCATGGATTATGGATATAAAAAAATATGTATTTGTAAATACAACAAAAAATAACAAATAAATAATATGATATTATATATTAATTTGTGTACATTGTTTTATTTTAATCAACAAGCAAGCAACTGACAAACGTACAAAAACAATTTTGTTTTAAAACCTGTGATTTATTTTGTTATTTTTACAATTATTCATCATTATTTTAATCAATTTATTATAAAAGTACCTACCGATAATGAATATTTTTTGATTATTATTTATTGATGTACAAAAATGACGACCGTTTTAATAAAACGTAAAACTTAATTAAATTTAAGATGTAAAACTAAAAATAACAATTTATAATATATATATATATAAATATTATATTATTCATAAACATTGGTGACATAATCTTGATTATGATAATAATTAATTTAAAAAGTAATATTATTTTATTTTGTTTATTACTAAAACAAATGGACCATATTAACGTGACGTCAAAGAGCATTCAGCATAATGATAATGACGGTTCCAGACAAAACCTTATTACGATTCAGTCTATAAGAAAAGCATGGACATGAAATCAAAATTTTTTTATATATAAGTTTATTTTTTAAAATTATATCTATTAAAGATTTATTTTTTACATGTTTTTAGTTATATTTGTAAACCTAAATGTTGTTTTAACATGCTTTTTCGCTTCAATTTTTTTTATCAAATCAGGTTTACAGTTCAAACGGTTCAACCAATAAGAAATGACTATAAATAAATTTATAGTTTTCACCTTGGCTTTTTGTTTTAAAAAAAAATTTTATAATATATACGATTTTACTAATTCTTAAAATGGTTCAATGCTGGGCACCTTTATGTAGTCATTGCTCTGAAAGGACTAATGTACATTTTTTTCGGTTTAAAGCCAACTATAAAAAAATAGCGATTTTGGTCTAAAACTATAAGGTACAATTATTTAGTAGGTACTTAACAGTTAACACTTAATAACATTTCTTTTGACTATATCAACTTGTCTTATTACTAATTTTATTGTTTTATAGAAGAGATTATGCATTCCCAGCGAAAAATAATAAACTAGGTAGGTAGTTGTCACTTTATTAACGGAGCCTAGAAAATGGTCCCTCTATTTTTGGATTGATTGTTAATCAGTATTTGGATTTTAAGTCTCCAAGAAAAAGAGCTGATACTGGGGATGGGAGAGACCACCGGTGTAGGTGAGAGGTTGGAAAGGTAAGATACATAATGTTATTTCATTTATACCCGTAAGCAACAATAAACCATTGCTTGATGAAAGACGATTCCGAGCGCAGTTCGGTATTACATAATTTAAAGTGTAGTAATACTTTTGCGATTTTTATTTAAATTTAATTTCAAAACGCTTATTAAAAAAAATAAAATTCTTACGATAATTTTGGAAATTGTACCACGTCTACCTAGGTAGGTCCAATATAAGTATTATTAACAAGTTTCAAGTCTACGCGTATTTATAACCGAATTACAGCAAAAAAACTTCCCAAAATTAAAATTCCTTATAAGCACAAAAGTTTTGGCGATGATACCGTTAGAAATTGAATCAAAAGGCAACAAAAATGGCATTTTGTAATTTTTCGATTAAATCATTTTTTCTGGTAGAAAACGTCGTCCTTGTTTTTATAAAGTAATGAAATTGTACGTTTTCCCACTTATGTGCTTTTAATACAAAAATGGCGTCGAAAATCAAAAAATGACTAGCTCCGCTCGGAATCTAAAAATATCAGTGTTTTCATTTATTATGAGGTTTTAGGTTAGATTGTAAATGATCAAATGTCAAATATTAGTCAACCGCATCAATCTGATCGTGTACAGATCGCGGGATGGAAAAAACGTACATTAATACCGCTCTAAATTTATAGATCGTCATACATAATTGATAGAGGGCAGTACTAGTGTACGAGTACACTGTCCCATCAATAGCATGTAATATTACTCTGACGCTCCCATGGAACTATATTGTAACATAGTTATCAATTTAAGCGTAGCTACTATTGCTTAATATTATGGTTTTAATATTGTTCAAAGGTTGCATTATTAAGTAATGTATTACATGATATGGTCGTGGGCTGAATCAAAATATCAAGGTAATTAGTCAGCAGGCTTATCATTTAATTTTAAATTGATAGTAAATTACTACTTTTTCAATGTTATTATTTATTGTTACGCCCTGCCCTGTATATTCATAATTGGAATTTATTATTTATTTAATTAATTAATAAACAATGATCAAATTCTTTCATATAGTATAATAACGATAAAGAAATTAACTTTTTTATTTAAATATCACAACGTTGATAGAATTGTAAGAAGTAATTTTAACATTTTACTGTTAACATGAATTTAAAATTCTGTGCAAATTTATCGTTTATGTATCAAGAAACTAGTAGTCTTCTAGAGAGATATAGTTTGGCAGCTAAATCGGGATTTTCTTCAGTCGAATGTGCTTTTCCATACTCAGATTCTCTGGATAAACTGGTTCAAGCAAAAACTGATGCAAATGTTCAACAAATCTTGATAAATGTACCCAGAGGGGAAGAACATGAACTCGGTTTTGCAGCAATTCCAAACATGGAAAATCGTTTTTGTACATCTATTGATTTAGCTGTATCTTATGCTCAAGCATTGAACTGTACCAAGATTCATGTAATGGCAGGTACTGTTACTCAACCAACCGAAGCAAATCACAAAGCTTATTTGAAAAACTTAGCATATGCTGCCAACATTTTTGAAGCCAAAGGTATTATAGGTTTAATTGAACCAATTAATAAATATTCTGCTCCAGGTTATTATTTAAATTCTTATGAACAAGCTATTGATGTTTTAAACAAAATAAACAGTCCTAATTTAAAACTTCAATTAGACATTTTTCATTTACAACAAATCAAAGGAGATTTAACTCGGAATATTTCAAATTTACTTCCTTATACAGGGCATATTCAATTGGCTCAGGTTCCCAAGCGTAATGAACCAAATACTCCAGGTGAAATAGATTACAAGTATATTTTTCAACTATTGGAAGAACTTAATTATAGCGAATGGATCGGTTTGGAGTATAACCCTAAAGGTGACACAGATAAAGGTTTATTGTGGTTAAGAAATTTGAAAGAAACTGACAAATTTTAGTATCAAATATTTCAATTAATTAATAATACAGATATTTAAAAAATAAAAGTGGATTAATAATACAATTAAGTTTACTCAATAATCCAGAGCATATTTACACCAGATTTTCCAAGATTAACACTCTCCACCAATCCATTTTCAGTAGTTTTGATGTAATGGAGGAACAATAAAACAGTGTAGAAAAAATTATTACGACCCTGAAACAATGTTAAAAAAAATATACATTTACTAATACATTTTTGTAATTAGAGAATACATAAAAATATAATCATTTTGTAAGATTAAAAATTGTGTTTATGTTAAAAGTAAATATTAAAATTGTATGAAATTATTTAATTGTGGAAATTAATTACTTTTGGAAAATTATACGTTTCTTTGCCAATTTTTAAACAAAAATGAGGTGGAATATTTGATTGTTGATAGATAATAACTTGCTTATCAACTTGTTTTACTTTTTCTGGATATTTAATTAGATGTTGAACAGAAAATGGATTTTTTCCTTTTAAACGAGTTAATGGTGATAGTTGAGAGTCTAAATATGTAGCCAATAAATGCATTACTAACTAAAATGTATAAAATAATTTATAAATAATTAAACACATGAGTTTACATAATATAGAAAGTTCTTACAACTGCATCAGATGGTAATTCATTATTCCATTCTTTCCCTTTAAATGTTCCACCAGAATTCCACCGATACTCAGTTAAACAAGGTCCTTTAGCTAATTCTAAAACAATAATTCTAACAAAAAACTGAACTGAATCATAGAATTATATTAATTTGTTTACCTTTAATACGTTGAACTATGTATTCTTGATTTGAAGATATTTCAAGATACGGAATAATGTACAATAAACTTGGTATAGTTTGTGCGACTTGTACAGTATGTGCTGTTTTTTTTAGCCTTTCTAAACCAACATTTCCAATTGATACATCAACAAATCCTTGATTATATAAAGCACGATCAACATTTTCTATTTCTTTTATTAATCGAGATACAATTGTTTGAGAAATCCACTATGAAAATGCATTATATTTATTATAAATATAACTAAAATAAATCTTATATGACTAGTTTAACTTACAACTCTTAAATTAACAGACCACTTTTCAACAACATTACTATCAATTTTAAACTTACGCCATACTTCTGAAGCCATTGCTACAGTAGAACTACTCTCATTTAAATCAGATTTTGATTGTTCCGCTAAAATAAAAATAACAATGTATTATTAGGTTATAGATTATTACCACTTTATAAACTTACGTGATGATGCAATTTGGTATATGGAATTTTGAAGCATTGAAGAAACAGATGTGTTTGAACAACCTGAACGATCCCATAGTGACATACTTCTTTGTTCACATTCACGTTCTACCATTTTAAAATTTAATAGATACAGTAAATAATTAAATATTTAAAGAAACTAGAATTGGATGCTCTTATTATTTAGAAAATGGAAATAAATTACAAAATTAAAGTAGAAAAAGTAATAAAAGGATAATATCAATTTAGTTAGTGTATACTATTCAAAGATGTATTAATGATATTTACAAAAACATAATTTAATAATTATTACTCAAATAGATCAGCTTATTTTACATTTTTGCTTGCCAATTAACCAAAATGTATATAAAACAAAAGTGAATTGAAAATACATATTTTTTGCTGCATAATATATTGCATTTATTTAATTTAATTATAACTCTTGGACACATTGCCATATGACTTGTTTATATTGAATACTAAACAGTAAAAAAAATAATAAAAAATATTGATTACCTGTCACAGAAAAGCTATTTTTACTGTCATAATCTTTTAGATATTGTTCTAAGGCTGATAAGTCTTCTATAGTATCATCTGCAGAATTAGTCATGTATTTAATAATTCCATTTCTATTTTGTCGTTCTGGTCCAAAATTATCTAAAAATAATAAAATAAGCATACAATTAAAAATATAATTTTATTATCTATCAAAATTATTATAAAATATATGATTATGAAATATTAATTTATTATCTCCAGGGAGCTTAATGTTCAAAGACTAAGTTGGAATAAAATGATACATACTTTGTTTTTGAAATATTTATGTATATATTGTAAAAATAATACATAATGTTTTTGTAAGGTTTGTGATCATTAAATAAGATTAGAACACTTTAACTCTGCTAATTTAAAACATACCTATTTGTTTAAACTAATTTATAAAGTTGACTTATTTTTTAATCTAAATACACATCATAATGTATTTTGATAAACCTGGTATGACTGTATATAATATATTATAATGAAATAAACATTGATTTAAATCACACAATTCAATCCAAAATTAATATCTCACCAGGTGAAATTTTAAACTTTCGAATTTTTTGTTTGTTTGAAATCCAGTTAATTGGGGTACTTGTAGTCACAGGTGGTGTTACTGTATTTGATGATACATCTGGTGATTTAATTTTCATATAAGCTAAAAAACAGAAAATTAATTAATGTCATATAAATAAACAAAATTATATGCATACAGTTTGAAAATCCAAGTGTCTGAAATTGTTCTGGTCCTAAGTGTAAGGTATTAGTTGTCATCCATAATTTTGTAAGTAGCAATAAATGATATAGAAGACTGGATAATATTATTACTGATAACGTAGATTCAACTAACCGCCACCATGGAGTATACCAAGAATATGGCAAGACTAATCTAAAAAAAAAAAGTATTTTTCACAGCTCCCTTAATGTGTTATTATTATTTGCAAATGACAATAAATCAGTTAACAAGTAATAATTAATAAAAGAGTATTATGCCTACATACAAATTACAGAAAAAAATCAATATTCTACAATAGTATGATGGGCATTAGGTAACATTCTGTTTTATTTTGTTCAACGATTCAAAATATACAATTTAGTTTTCATATTTGAATCATATTAAATTTTTGATAATATGATTTATTTATGTTTTTAAAAAATCTCTTTAAATTGAATGAAAATAATATAATCAAATTATAATTTAAGTAAATTGACAAGAAAAAAATAAATCTATTGAAATTTCAATTTCAATAAATATTTCATATCATAATCTTATTTTAAATAGAATGATATTATAGAGGCTCGTTGATAAACTAAATGTAAAATTAATAAAAGTTGTTAACTAAATAATAAATAATACGCAAAATAAATTTTTTTTTTTTCTGCTTAGCAGTAATTTGTTTGAAAGGTCCCTCCCAAATCCGTTACTCCTTACATATACATTTTTCTTTTAATATACCAGGCGTCAAGTATAATATAAGTATTCCTTTAGTTACTCACATCAAAAAACTTTTCAGTGCTAGCAGCCAATTATTTGATGAACAATAGGGGTCTATGTCTAATAATATAATAATAATTTAAAGTAAATGGCTCTTTTGATATTAATATTTGTATAATCTATAGGTGTCTATTAATAATAGTATGTATTATTTTATTTCTTATTTTGTTAATTTTTATACATTGTTTATTTAGATAATTGATTATAAACAACTTCTTAATGGCAATAAATTAAAGTTAATATTTCAAACATTTAATTAAATGATCTATTCAATTTAATTAATTAATTATAACCAATAATTGAGTTACAAGTTTTCAAATATAAATTTTAAATTACAAAACAAAATCTAACTTTTAACATTTATTCTAAATTACGTTATTTTATTTCAACAATTTCTAAATTAGAAAATTAAGAAACCAACATATATTATAATTTTATTAGTTTTATATTAAATTAAATTAATTTTAACTATTTTAAAAAAAAAAAAATGACTTACTTTTAACAGATTTTACTTTCATATTTATATCAAGAAAAAAGTCAAAATCTAGGTTTAAATTTATATTCAATTTTAATATCTAAATAAAATAATGACTTACAAATCATATACGAGCATTGATAATATTAAGGCATTGATAGTGCCCCAAATGAAATGGTGTTTCATTCTTTTAACAGAAATTGTTAATTGAATGGCGTCTTTTACTAAATTGTTTTTTGATTGAAATCCTGAAGATGTCCTATAAAATTAACTTAGTATAACATAATATTAAACCTTTTATTTTTATTTATTTTAAATAATTCTTACCTCATGATTAAAAATAAAAATATAATTTATAGGTAGGTTTATAAATCAATATTTATAACAGAATTAATGAAATTACTATACTCAATGTAATTTATTGACCAACGATTCATCAAGAAAACTTAATTTGATCTTTAATATAAATGTTTAAAGAAGAAATGGTCATTTTTGGAATATTAAATCATAGATGTTGACAATTATTAATACCTAAATGGTAAACACAAAAACGTTAAACAGTTAATCCACGAATAGGATTATTCACAGGATTTTAAAATTTAATCATGTCACAACATATTAAAAATTATACAAATTAGAATTTAAGGTAAACATAAGATTCTATTAGTCCAACACATTTGCTAGTTAGTGGTATATTACCTTTTATCTACCATATTAAAATAAGTAAAATAGTGAATTTAACTTTTTTGAACATGCTTACAATACATAAAATTCAACTCATACCGGTCTTCAATATTTTATCTATAATTCGTTTCGTACTTCCTATACAACCAAATAAATAACAAACTCAAAAACAAAATCTTTTTCTTCCAAGATCATGGTATAAGATTATTTAAAATTAAACTGTGTTGCTAGGTATCATACTTAGATAATACACAAGTGTGTATTATCTATTAGCCATTATGTATTATATAGAGTAATAATTCGATAACATAGTACAATATAGCATAGATATATAAAATAACTAGGTAGCAAACTCTATATACTAGCTTGATAACAATTTAAAATTTTCAACCATTTACAAGTTAGGCAAAAATGATTGCAAAATAGGATATAATCGACATCGATGTAAGTATTATCGATTTTTATTTCGATTTTATGTTTATTATCTCATAATGGACTTAAGTAATAATAAGAATTACAACCATTAAATATCAATAATTCACTATCCTTTTTCTTCAACTCCAGACTTCAATAATAGATACGAGTTTGCTATCTAGGTACTTTATTTTTTTATGCAATATAGAGTTGTGAGCTAATGTCTATGGTTGAAGCACAATTGTTATATAAATTACAGGTTCACCACTTTTTATTAAAAAAATACTGTATAGCATATAGTACAATATTATATTATATAGATGTGATAAATGATAATACGTTTGCGATTACTGACAATTAATTTAATTCAAATTTTGTTTTAAAGATTATTTTAATTTCATTTTAACTTTATTCTTAAAGAATAAAAATGCCTAGCTGTATAGTTTGTGGGAGATCAGATAATGCAATAGCTAAAGCTACCGGTATTACTTTTCACAGGTATACTTTTTAAATCTGTAATTCTTTTTTAACAATAATTCTTTAAAAACTAATAAAATAAAAACCTTTTAAATTCATGTTTATTTCAGATTTCCGGCGAAAGAATCTACGAGAGTAAAATGGAACAACTTTTTACTAGTAAATGCTTTAAATCCTGAAAATGTGATTAAGACCAGCTTAGTGTGTTCGTTACATTTTGATAAATGTTGTTTTATATTACACAATAAAAAAAGAAAATTATTACAGAAACACGCTGTTCCATCCATAATTGTCGGTAGAATAAAATATGTAAGTATGTATTTCCAATTAACCTAACCAATAAATAATTAACTACTAATAAATAAACCAATATTTTTTTTTTATATACTCTACATAATATAAATTATTTTAGGCAAAACAAATTTACCCGGAAACATTAATGGCTCTTACTCAAGATGTGGAAATTGATTCTGTCAGTAATTCAATTGGCAGTACCTCTTCAACAAAAAATGCTTTAAGTTTTAACAGAAAATTAGTTAAGGTGAGTTTTTTTAATGTTACATTGGGTTATTTAAAGTTCTTTCTTTCATTTAAATTGTAATTTTTAGATTTCCAAAAGTGATTTAAAAGTTGATGGAGTGTCACTTTTGAATGAACCTATTACATCAAATACTTCTTGTACAACCAGTTCTATCATACCAATGACAAACAAAATAGAAACAATAGAAACCTCATTCATTGCCGCCAGTGAAGTGTCTAATGATGATACATCACGTCGAATGTTCTTGGAACATGGTATTCATCAGCTATCAAGGGAAATCAAAATACAAAATGAAAAGCTGAGGAGTCTTCAACAAGTTCTTAAACGTCAAAATAAAAAAATTGCCAATTTAACAACAATTATTGATGATCAAACCTACCAGAAATTAGTAATTCGAGCTAATGATGTACACAATTTGAATACAGAAAATTGTATTGAAGATATTTCAAGTACCGTTTCAGTTAACGTATTAAATAAAAATATCCATGGTTGTATTTCTGATAAAGTGAGTCAAGATGAAAATTTAATAGATGTAAATGCATTCATTATGGATCATGATTATATTGGTTGTCAAAGTGATTAGTGATTATTTTTTGTAAGTTAACAAAAAAAATTATAATCTATGTATCCATCAGGGTTTATATAGAACAAACCAAGTATCAAAAATACATTGTATGCCAAAAGGCTTTGAATTTGCTGGGCATATATGACGAGCAGACAACAAAATTATTAAGATTGTGCTGATAAGAATCTTATATGGAAAACAGCCACGTGAAAGGCGATGATTGGACAGGGTCATGAATGATATTAGAGACATTGATGAATCTAAAAAATTGGAAACTCAAAAAAATCAAGAAGATTGGAGAAGTTTAATTGAAGCTGCTAAGATCCTAAAAGGCTTATAAAGCAAAAATAATAGAAATATTAGTATCATGATTTTGAGTTCATAAACTCACTAATAATACTCTTAAATGTAATATATGCAAAGATACTTTATGTTCAGCTTAAAAATACTATTTTTCAAACTCCATTATTACATTAAAAAATAAGAGAGGTAATAAAGGTAGTTTAATAAATCAATCTGAAGATATCCTCCATAATTGTTTCTAAACTGAAAAAACTTTAAAAGAAATTTCAAATAAAGCTATTAACAAATTAAAAATTCAAACTGAAGCATTTGTTTATTTTTATACAACTCAAATATATCAGCGAAGTTAAAATATCATGTAATTAGGGTTGTCACCTCTCCAGGTTTCACCTAGATACTCCGGTTTTACTATAAATCTATGGGCTATAGGTTCAGTGAATTATTCTCTAAGTCATCGTAATATTATTAGTACTATAGTATAATAATGTATATAGTTTATCAATAAGCAACGAAAACAATATTTTTTATTCGCTAAAATATGAGATAAAATACGATTTATTGATTATTGTTATACATTAAATTTGTTCAAGGTTTATGCTAATGACCTTTTTTTTCAGCTTGGTCTTCGGGTCTACTGTGCAACCCTAAGTCACAACTCACACTACACACAACTGGCATTATATAACTATTAATGTATTTTTTGGATACACTAAAATTATCAATAATATACATTATAATCATGCATTTTTCACTATTAGTTATTACACTCAGTTTGTTGATTAAAACATAATAAGTGTGGTAGCATGTTAGCATAAAAAGTTAACTACTAAATATATCTATTGGCTATATATCTAATTTAAACATGGTTATATTATACCATAGGAAAGTATTGATAGTTGTTACTCAGCAGTCAGCACTTAGCATAGTCCATAAAATATAAAATATTCTGTTTGAATGGTTCTAATAATAATACTAATCACGGTGTAAGATATGTCTTAAATTGTGGTAATAAGCAAGGTTCTTATAAATCTTATCACAATATCGTAAACCCATAATCAGAATTTGTATTACTTACATACCCTATTAAGGTGAACCTATAATATAGAAAAACCAGATACATGTAAAAATAGACATTTTGACATTTTTAAAAAAAGTACCCAGACGAACAATTACATCCATAAAAAGAGGACATCTGGTCACCTTAGCCATCCCTATATCTATTATACTCGATATATTGTGAGAGTGTAAGCGAAGATGGACCATTGAACTACAAGATAATATAGTTCTTATAGTTCAATGAGATGGACGGAATGCCCTCTCTATGGTGTTATCACAGATATATTTATATATATCTGTAATAAAAACTATAATGTATACAATTTATATACATCTGTTGGTATCATAACCTATTTCCATGATTTAAGATATTCCTTATCTTAAACCGTGCTAATAAAATAATATATTATCTTAGATAAGATAATGTATTATCTGTCTTAGTTACTATCTTCCGTTTACCACCGAATGTTTAGAGATGTTTTGGCCGGAGAAACCCTTAGTGGAGTACACTGTCTGAAAATAGATTTCACGAAATATCTTACTTACGAAATAGAGATGCTAAGCGGAAATTGAGAATAAATTGGCAAGGCACAGAATTAGAGCACTGCGACGAACCAAAATACTTAGGCATTAAACTTGATCGAGCCCTGACATATAGAAGTCATTGTGAAAACACAAAAAAAAAAATAGGAACAAGAAACTGTTTACTTCAGAAACTGGTTGGCTCTCAATGGGGCGCAGACCCTCATGTCCTAAGAACGACAGCCTTATCATTATGCTACTCGACGGGTGAATATGCTTGTGCTGCATGGAAAAACTCAGCACATGCCAAGAAGGTAGATGTGGCACTAAATGTAACTAATAGAATAATTACGGGGTGCTTGAGACCAACCCCAGTTCAAAAAGTACAAGTATTATGCGGGATAGCACTTCCTAACATAAGGCGGGAGGTGGCAGCAAGAGTAGAGAAAACAAAACAAGAATCAGACNTATATGAAGGTAAATTCACGGGGAGTCGACTTAAATCGAGGAAAAACTTTTTGAAGACAACAATTAGCCTATCACAAACACCTGAAGTGACAAGAATAGACTTATGGAAGGAAGGAATGAAAGGGCATAGCGCACAGCTATGGAAGGATCCAAAGGAAAGATTACCACCCGGAAGTCATCTACCATGGTCAATATGGAAGACGCTAAATAGGTTAAGAACCGAAACTGGAAGGACAGCGAGTAATATGGAAAAATGGGGGATAAAAGAGGATGGAAAATGCGAATGTGGTGGGGAGCAGGATGTAGACCATTTGTTTGCATGCCCACTACTACCGATTGAGTGTAGCAAGGAAGAATTTTTGACACATGAAATTTCAGATAAGGCAATACAAATTGCTGCTTACTGGGAAGGGAAGGGAATATGAAGATCGACACGACAAGAAGAAGAAGAAGACGAAATATCTTGATAAAATAAAATTTTTTCAAATTCATAAACGTCTATTCATAATCGAGGATCGAAAAAGCCTATTTCAGCTGATTACTATGATGTTAAGCTACTATTTAAAAAAATATTTTCTTTGCACCTCACATCGTACATTGTTGCATATCTAACGCCTTTAATTCTATTTTCACGCATTTTGAAAACCACTGGGCTCTCTTATCAAATATTGCTAGCGGAACATCCGTAATCAACGCAGTCCCGCTGAAAATTCTTATGATATGATTTGACATATAATATTTTGATTTAAAAATACTCTATTTCTTTGCTTTATTTAGTTATTTGGTACCCTATAATTATTATTTACTATTTATTTAATTTTATTAGTATATTAATTCACTAATCCTAGAATGTATACTACGTAACACAATGTAAGTAGGTGTTTACCTATTAAATGTTTTATAATGCAACAAAAAAATAACCAGAAAAACAAAAAACTGCTCAACTCCATTGTTGAAGTAAAAATTGATGGGAAACTGTCTTTAGTATCGTTATATGATGATCTGCCACATTTTGAGTATGATCTAACAATTGATAATGTAAGTATGATGTAGATTTAAACTGATGAATCCAAATTAATAAAAATTAAAAAATATCTACCCAAGACTACATTTTATAGGTTAATAGACTAGGTTATAATAAAGCTTTGAAATGATTGGTGTTGTTTTAAATTTAATAAAAAAATAAAATAAATCATTATACTAATTTATACATAATTCAATGAACTTCAATAAAGCATGAAATTAAGATACCTATTAATGTTGGCTTGAATTTATTTTCAGGTGTTTTAATTTCTAGTATATTGGACTGATAAGTTTAAAAACTTACTTATCGAAACTATCAACCATCATTTTTATTTATATTCTTTAAAAATTTTTATTCTCCATCAAAGTTTTTATAGAAAACAACATCAACATAGTCTTCTCTTGAAATATAAAAATTATTACAACTTCCTTATACAATTTTTCCGAACTATTATTTAATTTTACAATTATTTAGAAATGTATTTGTATTGCTCAAAGTAATATACCATCATTAATAATAATTAAACATAGGAGTTATTTATAATTAAAATGTAATAAATAGATACTAACTAAAAATTTTAATTTTAAAAGTCAAGGTCTTCTTCTCTTTCACTTCCATTCCAATCATTTGGAGTCACCCACTCTCATCCTAAACTTCCACTTCACCCAATCCCTCACATTGTCCCTACAAATTTGATTTCAGTGGGACACATTTCGTGCCACGAGTTTTAATATTAAAGTAAATTGACCTTTAACCAAAATTAAAAGTAAGAAGATTATAAGTGCTCTAGCATTGATGATTTTTCGATATTTTTATTTTTAAATTTAGACATGAATATGTTAAATTCAAGTATCAAAATAAACATCAATGCTCAGGCATATTTAATCTTCTTACCTTTAAGTTGGTTAATAAGTTAATTTGCTATAATATTAAAACTAATGGCACAAAATGTGTCCTACTGAATGTAAATTTACTATGTTTTGTGTTTGTTAGACGAAGACATTAGATGACGATGTGGCATCCTCTTAAGGAAAAAAAAAGTGATGCCAATTTTACAAAATAAAAAACTTGTACCTACTGTTATCATATTATGTCAACATAATAGCAAAAAAAAGTTTATTTAAAATTGTACGCCCTGCGCACATGCCTATGTCTAACACTGCTCTCAAAATTATTCAACTACACTTCTGATAAATTGTAGTTGGATAATGTTTTACATCATCGTTAAAGCCACTGTTCTTTTATAAAAAAAATCCTAGTTACTTAAACCTATTATGTCACTGCTTAATACTTATTGCCATTAGACGTCTAATCCTGCTGTTTCTCCAAACTCTTACTCCATAATATATTCTTTGTCCCTTTCCTTCAAGTGCTATTCTTCATTTCTTAATAAGCCTATTGTAAACTTCTTCCAGATTTTTCCTTATCAAAACAATATTATATTCTACCTAAACTAAAAGTTTACTATTAATTTAATGACATTATATGTATATTAATGTATAATAAAATATTTTCAGTTAAAAAATTCAAATATAAAACTTAAAACATGTATTCAAGAATTGAAACAACATATTACAAAACTAGAAAACGAAAATTCACATTTAAAAACCACTAATGCAGTTGTACTAAAAAATATTACATCATTATATAAAACTGCATCTAAAGAAATTCAAAGAAAAGATAATATGATCAATGAACTCCGGAAGAGGTATTAATTTTTATATTTCTGTATGCATTATAGTTAATAATTTACAATATCAAACTTATTAATCTTTTTTTTTTTACAAAAATTTTAGTCAACTCTATGCAAAACCAAAAATAGTATCAAAAATGTTTTCTTGTAATGGTAATCAAAACAAACCTAGTCCAGCTCTTGAATTAGGAATTAAAACTCATCAAAAACAAATGGAAGCAAATAATATTTTAAAAATGAATATACAGCCAGATAAAAATATTCCAAAAACAGTTTATTATAAAAGGTTGTGTCATAAGTTTGCTATGGAAAATAAAATTAATGAATTCAAAAATAAAAATTCAAAAGAAAATGAAAAAGATAAAATTATTACTGATAAAAAATATCCAACTCTTGAATTAGAAACTGAAACTCATGCAAAACGAACAACAGAAGATAATAATTCATGTAAACCAGAAGATCAAATTGAAAATAAAGATTTAATAGTTAATGAATTTACTGACAAAAATATTATGAACACAGTTCATTGTAAACCATTATATCAAAAATTTGATGAAGAAAATGAAACTATTGAATTTGAAAATAAAAAGCCGGAAGAAATAGATAAAATTATTACTGATAAAAAAAATGAAGACCTTAATTTAAAATTAAACGTTTATCAAAAGCAAATAGAAGTTATTAATAATTCAGGCAAACCAGAAAATCTAAATATTCCAAAAACAGTATTTTGTCAAAGACCTTGTCAAAAGTTTGATAATGAAAATAAATCTATTGAATTTGAAAACAAAAATATAGAAGAAATAGATGAAATTATTGCTAATAAAAAAACCTCAGCTGTTAATTTAGAGATTGAAACTCATTCAAAACGAACAACAGAAGATATTAATAATTCATCCAAATCAGAAGATCAAATTGAAAATAAAGATTTAACAGTTGTATTTACTGACAAAAATATTATGAACACAGTTTATTGTAAACCATTGTATCAAAAGTTTGATAAAGAAAATGAACCTATTGAATTTGAAAATAAAAAGCCGGAAGAAATAGATAAAATTATTACTGATAAAAAAAATGAAGACATTAATTTAAGATTAAACGTTTATCAAAAGCAAATAGAAGTTATTAATAATTCAGACAAACCGGAAAATCAAAATGAAATTAATGATGATTTTACAACGAATATACAGCCTAACAAAAATATTTCAAAAACAGTTTGTTATCAGAGGTTGTGTCAAAAGTTAGATAAGGTAAATGAAACTATTAAGTTTGAAAATAAAAAGCCAGAAGAAATAGATAAAATAATTACTAACAAAATAACAGAAGATAAAAATGAACTTAATAATATAAATAAATCAATACATCAATATAATCCTATGTCTGATAAATCAAGTGAAACAAGTTTGAATACTAGTGAATCAAATCAATTGCCTGTTCATTTTGAAGTTGAGCATGGAGCATTATTTAGAAATTCTAGAAAAAGAAAAGTAATTATGCTTTCAACATCAGATGATAATAAACCAATAACAAGAAAAGGAAGACGTGTAAAATTGATTACTATAAAAAACAATTACTCCCAACCAATACCTAGTTTTAATGGTGCTAAAAAAACAGAAATTGATTTTAGTAAAAATTCAATTCATATTGAGAAAGTAGTTGAAAGTAGTAGTCTATTTTACATACCTCAAGTGAAAAAACGAAGAACTATGAATTTTGGTGATTGTAATTCATAAGGTTTGACTAAATTTATAAATTATTTTTAAAGGTATAAGATTAGTGAAACAATTTAGTGTTTTTACTATTACTGTAAAATTAGTAGTTTATTAATTTGAGTAAGGGTAATTTTTCTTTAAATATCATAACTACATAAAACAAATTAAAAATAAGGAAATCCCTTCAACAATTTCTTTTCCAAAAATTTTTTTTGTTGGCCACATTGTTCCTAAATCTTCACCCAACTGTACAATTTGATTTACAATTAATCAGTACCTACAAATTATATATTAATAACCTTTTGATATATATATTATTATTATAGTTAAGATCACTAATCAATAACTTAAATTTGATCAATTTAAATATTTATACTCTTTGATTATTATTTTTCGGAATATATGATTTTTCTTATTAAGAATCGAGTCTGTTGATTATAATCTGTATTTCAATCATTTTTGGTAAAATATTCTATAGTCAAATGATCTAATTTTGATTTTCAGTAAGATTTTATTAATTTAATATGTTTTTTAATCCAATTTACTTTTTAAATTTTATTTGTTATTACAATTATAATTTGGCATATTATGTTGTACATCAATGGCGACTGGAGTTTTAACAGTTATTTATTCAATTGGGAATCAGTGTTTTAATTTTGAACAGAAGGGTATTAAAAAAATATATTCCTTGCTTTTCGCTGGGTTTTTTTTACATTGAATATCATGAGTAGTTTTAGAATACTACTCAAGGTTTGGTGTTTTTTAAGATTCACAAAGTATTTTAGTTGGATAAAATTCTAAATTTCCTTTTATTATATTAAAACAATATGCATGCATGTATTATTTATGATATTATTATCCAAATAGTTAAAATAATTGCATGCTTTTTTTTAACCCCCTTAAAATGTTTGAGAAAAGTATGTAGTTCAGTAGAATTTATACTATAAAATAATAATTTTGTAAGTGTACATCATAAACTTTTTAAATTTGGAGTGGAGCAAGGGATCCAGTGGCATAACCAGGTTTTTTTTTTGTGGAGGGAGGGTGTTTTATTTTGTGTTTGGATGTTACTTGTAACTTGCACATGTAACACATAAAAATTATACTTAATAATTTTCTATGCATAACAACACATTTTGTAGAAATCTAATGCATAACTGCTTATAGTAAAAATTATAATTGTTGCCATAAATAAAGTCAAAGGAAAGAAGGGGTGTCTAAACATTAAAACCCCCCCCCCCCCTGCTATGTCACTGAAGGTATCCATTGGTTTGATTATATTAAGGTTTATTTATTTAATATGTCTAAGCTATTTTTCCACCAGAAATTTTACTCCAAATAACAATGTTATTTTATATTGAATCTAGTTGTTGCATTAAGGTCATTTCTTGGTTTTTGAGTTTAAATAATAGAATAGAATATTGGTAATATGATCTAAAGAATACAGATAGTTTTGCAAAATTAAAGCCCAGAAGATATAACATGTATATAATATAAAATACCTATATACCTACATATTTATTGAGTTTTTTTATTGTTTTAATTTCAGGGGATATCAAATTATTAAACTGTGTTTATTTAAATAACTATCTATATGTATTGTTGAATTGTTTTTTGAATTTTGTTACCTATTATAGTTAAATAATTTTGTTTTAATTATACTCTGCATAATATATTATTTATTTCTGATAATATAATAACTAACTAGATACCTAATTCCTGTGTATAATATAAAATAAATACATTTTTTTTGAAATTAATTCAATTTTTTTTTTTGTTATGACTATGTTATAACTTATAATTGAAAAACTGAGTTTTTTATATGTAAATATATGAATTGTGTGCTTAAATATTACGCTAGTGATTTGACTATTGTGAGCTGCTCTGGTATTGGTTAAATTTTCAATGTTGGTTTTATACATATAGTAAGGTTACTCTATGGTTTTTTATTCTATAAAAAACAAAAATTATTATCAAAACAGTCCCTTAACTTCGCAATTACTGTCTTAGAAAATCTAAGATCGTGTTCGCAATGGTTAATTTTGATAATGGTATGACCATTAAAGAATAGATGATTTCATCTATTATGAACTATAACAATGATAAGACGTCGAGACTTAATATGTTATCAGCAGATCAGCTATACAGTAACAGTTTTTTAAATAGTATTAGTTGTGAGTAGTTTATTACCTGTTACCTAAGTTCCATAAGTACTTCATAATAATTATTAAAGTTTTTTTATTTTCAAATTTATTTTTCATTAAACCTATTATTATATTATACTGAACATTATAATATTTATTTACACAAAATTAAATCAGTTAATGGTTTTAGAATTCTTTAAACAAAATTTACAGCTTTTAAACTGAGGTAAAGTTACTTTGTTTTAATCTTTATAGAATAATCCATTAGTTATTTACTGTTATATTTTAAATAAAATAATAACATTTAACTACTTATATTGTACTAATGTTATAAACTGACTATCTATTATTTAGACATTTGTGTGCATAAATTAAATAGAAAAATTAAGCACCTACTAGTTTTATACTACAGTCTACAATCTGCTAACCTTACTCATTTTTTTTAGTTCTGTAAATTAACATAAAATTATTAAATTGTATCATGTAGAAATAAAAGTATTGGAGGGTATACTTAAATCATTTTTCAATTCAAATACAAACACAATTAGGTAGGTAGATCAGAGGATTTTTGGGTTTTTTAATTCATATTTTATATTAATTACCTAGGTATACAACTTGTAGTAATCGGAAAAAAATATCTCCAAAACAATTATTTGTTAAAAATAATAATATTTAAAAAAAGTTTTTTTGTTGTATTTACTACCTTATGAGTTGAGTTTTTAAATACCCCGGAAAATAATTTTTTCAAATTTAGCTGTTTCAAAGATTAGCCCGGATTTATAGACGGATACTTCAATTTAATTTATATGTATTTTCTAATATATAACAATGTAAATGTCATCCGTGTTATCTAGATAACCCATAAAACAACAAAAGTAATTATTTTTTGTATCAAAAATACCCGGAAACTGGTTTTTTTTAGGAGGCGAATGGTGTGGAGATAGCTTTAAACCTTCTATGGACAACACCGAACATTTTAAGAAAAAACTAATAAACTCAATTAATTTTTAATATTATGTTTTTGACTGCATAAAATAATAATAGTAATAATAATAAAAATGTAAAAAATATAAATAGGATGTATGTAACAAGAGTTGGCAAATTTTATCATGAATTTGATCTTTGAACCATATTAAAATTAAACTGCACTTTTTTTGTTAACACTAAATATAATTTATCAAAGGCACATTATTGTATCAATTTTTTTTTTCTAATTAAATTTTTATAATAAATTTAATTTATATAGATTTGAATATATATATATATATTTAATGTATAGGACTATGGCAACAACTAAAAACTGGATTACTTGATTTTTAAAATTTTGTTGGCTTATCTGTCACTAGTTCATCACTATAAATTATACATAAAATACAACTAAGTAGATACCTATGCATAGAGATATTTAGATAATAGAAATATGAAAATGATAGGTACTTACCTACTTAATTGTATATTTTTTTGACTTAATTAATAAACTGTCATATTGTACTAAATACATTTTCATAATTATTTATTACGAAAAAAAAATAAATCATTTAAGTTGAATATAATTAATTGTATACAATAAAATATTAAAAATAAATTTGTTTTTATAAAATGAATATATTGATAAATACGTAAACAGTTAATATTATATAATATTATTTTTAAGGTTATTGAAATTTTGTGTTTATGAAATACCTATTGACAAGTTATGTTTATGTTACAGATTTTCAATATTTTACAATTTATAATGCCAGTACAAGAGACTGTTATTCTCCTAGACATTGAAGGAACAATTACATCAATTAGCTTTGTTAAGGATACATTATTTCCATATGTCACAAATAATTTAGTGAATTACATAAATAAACTCTGGGGCAAAGAAAAACTTGAAATTGATTTAGAATTATTACGTGAACAAGCAGCTATTGATTCTAACAGTGAATTGGAAGGTTTTGTGCCAATTGTTTCTGGTGATAATGCAAAGCAATCTATCATTGATAATATTAGGTGGCAAATGAGTATCGATCGAAAAACTACTGCTCTAAAGCAACTGCAAGGTCACATATGGAAAGAAGGCTATGAAAATGGTGTTTTAAAAGGTCACTTATACGAAGATGTATTACCTGTTTTAAATAAATTAATTAAGTTGGGTAAACGGATATACACCTATTCGTCTGGCAGTACAAATGCTCAAGAATATTTGTTTCAATATTCCATGTATGGAGATGTATCTAATGTTTTCATAAAATATTTTGACACCAAAATGGGACCAAAAAACTCAGTGACTAGTTATACAAATATTGCAAATGATATAGGTGTAAATTGCGGTGATATTTTGTTTTTGACTGATATACTAACTGAAGCAGAAGCAGCTATTAAGGCGGGGTGTAATTCAGCTCTTTTAGAAAGACCAGGTAATGCTCCTCTAGATCCTGAGAAAAGTTCTACTTTCAAAATTATGAAGACTCTAAATGAATTATTAGAAAATTAATAGATATTCACTCACAACTAAAATACACACAAAGTTGACCTTGTTAATTGTTAAATATATATATTTATGTGAGTACGTGTATTTATATTATGATTTATGTTTATATTATCATTGTTACATTTCTTAATAAACTTTTGTATTCACATATCTTTAAAAAATATTTATTTATTTTTAACTTTTTTAAAAAAAAGTAAACAGTATAAAATATATAGTTGAACTTTTGAAATTAAAAATTAAGTACATGGTAAAATGTAACTACTTAACTAAAAGAAAATAATATACTGATACATGATTATTAGTATACATTACACAGAAATGATTTATATTATAAGCAAGACTCAAAAGTCATAGCACTAAAAAAGGTTTGTTTTTAGCATTTAAAAATACTGATGTTCTATGTTAATATAATAAATTTGATAATTGCTGTCTGTAGTGAATTTTTAATATTTTATGAAAGGTACTGACAAAAAATCATGTATATATTTCAAAGATATCTATTAATAGATGACTTTTTTAGACAGTATTTCATTGAAATTGTATCAATATCCAGACCCCTTAAAGTGAATCAGTCATTAGTTTTTTTTTCACTTTATATTATTATTTCTTTTATCATATAAAAATATCCCTTAAATTATCAAAATGGCTACAATTACAAAATATACAAAAAAAAACAAAATTGTATTTTGGTTTAGTGAAGTAGGTATGAAACAAATGTATATATTACTGAAGATGTTCTAGGAGTCAATATGAATATACAATTGCTAAGAGTTTCGGCTATAGATAATATGGTTGCTGAACGAACCGTGATAATGTGAAGCTCAAAACATATATTGGTTTTCACATTAGCATAAAGCGCTCTCTAGGTGATAAATAGTATGACTACATAAATAAATATAAATTATTATTGCTCAACCTACAGGGTTATAGAAGTAAAATGTAGTAAATAGTAATTATTATTTGCTATTTAGTAATATAATAATATTTATGTTCGTAGTATGCAATAGATGAATAGTCAGGTTCACAGTTCTCACTCAAGTATTTTTATTTATTAATTAATATTTTATTAATATTTAAACCTATTTTAAAGTAGTATATTCTACAACACACTTTAAATCTGTTTATTTATTATTTAATATAGCTTGTATGTTTAAATTTTTTTTTTCTTTCAATCATATTATCAAAACATTTTTTTTTTCCTAATTTCTTTGTTGCCTAGGCTAGCGACTAAAAGCTTTACTAAAATTGGCACTGGAATAATTACTAATAAATCATACGTCCACAATTAGCAAGTGAAAGAAGTTAATCAACTTGTTTAGTAACTTAGCCGAGTACTATCAACTACTATATACCCGGAATAATAGTTTTGGGAAGTTTTTAAAACAAACTGGCGAATTGTTTAATCCGTCTGTAAGACGAATCACGATGTGAGTGATATGACCGGTTCGTGACATCCCGATTTAGCGTTTTATGTTTTCTTTCCATGGAAGAAACGCTCGACTGATTTTTAGGAAACTTTCGTTTTTCACTTCTGTAGTTCTTTGCTCGCGTAGTGTTATTTTATTTTCGGAACCAATAAAATTGTTAATCACTTATTTCGTTGATTAATTTCGTATTTAATCGCTTCGATTGTGAATTTATTATTCGAAAACACCGTCGTCTTTTATTATTTACCGTGTGCCGTTGTGTCGTTGTGCGATTGTGCGTGAATCGAAGTCTTAAGTTTAGAATATAAAACATATTATCATAGGCGGATCTAAGGGTGTGCCGGAGCACACTCTTATGTAAAAATAAAACTAATAAATAACAAATAATAGGTAATAAACATTATGAATACACATTAAATGACTTTGCTTAGTGTTTAGAATAAGATTCTGAAATAATTACAAGTAATTTTTTACCAATCATTATTTTATATTATTTCCGAAATCTGGATTTTTACATTTTAAATCACAATTATCGAACTCGTTTAGGCCCGTTTCACATGGACTCGTATCGTACGCGCGCATATCATACGCTGCGCTTTGGATTACATTACTTAAATTGACCATTTCGCATGCACGCGTACGACACGCGACGCGTTTCACACTTGCTTAACTACTTTCGCTTGAACCGAAATCAATTCAACGAAGTCCGTAATTTTATGCGGGATTTTCATCTGGGTGTAATGCTCAAAAACCTATTGATCCTGAAGAAGCAATCTTTTCCCACATTTCATTTTTCAATTTGGTTTTCATATAGTTGACACGACTAATATCATATAATATATTGTAATGTCGGACGGCTTCAATTACAGTCTCTTCCATCGCAAAAGTCGAAAATATCGATTTAAAATTATGTTAGGCCGGCGTATACGTATGTTTTCCAAAAAGCGAGTGGCGCGTGTACAGTTCATTGTGTCGCGGACACTGCTTGACGCAGGTCGACACAGGCACAGTACTGCTCTGCCCCGCCCTGCCCTACCGCCCAACATGCGCTAGTACGTATTAACTAATAGATTACAAAAAACTATGTTGGGCTGCGTAGTATCGCTACGTCTCAATGTGCGCCCGGCCCGAAACACGATCAATTGAAATCACTCGCGTAATTATAATGTCTCGAACAGGAATTAACGGTCAATTAACGGCGTAGAAGCTTCCGAAGTTAAAGAAAAATGTAAAAGTATTGTGCCATTTCAAAGACGGTTATTAATTTAAATAAAACCAATAATAATTATGACAAATAAATTACACAATTATAATCAAAATAAAATTTTAACTAGCGTTGTTTTAATGTATTAAATAATTAATCATTTTAATTAATACTTACATGTCACATAATTTATTGTATACAGCCAATAGCCATACAAGTAAATGGTATACATCAATAGGTTACCTATATAGTATTGGTTAGTAAACAAGTGCTGAATACGTAAAATATTTTTATTTTTGTGCATTTTATACACCGTTTTATGGAAGAAATATGTATAAAGCGAGTGAATTTGTTTATAGTCTTCCCTTTATATTATAAAAAAAAACAACTACATAAAAGGCTGGGTACACTCAAATGTAAAACTATAGGTCCGCCTATGCATATTATTATATAATATAGGTATAATAATATATTTGGTTTTCTTTTGTACGGTCTGAGTGTCGTTGAGTGCACGGGAAAAGTTTGAAAATGGCAACAAATTGACTGGTCCTATTTTTGGTAAGTACCTATATCTGTTATAAATACTTATTATAAATAACCTAAAAGTGTTTTTCCCTCGGCCAGGGTGACTGAACTACCCACTTATTTTAGATTCTAATAGGAGCGAGGAACGTATTGGTTTTACAATGATGTTTATTTTTTTATTTTTCTGTGAATAACTTTTCTACCAAACATTTTGCTCTGATTTTTAAGTATAGCGCTCTTTTACTGAAAGGATATGCATTCAATTTTTTTTCTACCTTCCCAACTTCTCACCTTCAACAGTGTCCCACCCATTGTACGAAGTAGGTATGTCCGTTTTTTTTATTACGTAGGTACCTATTTGAGGCATCAATTATAATATATTCACTGAATATTATTCAGGCACTGATCCAGAACAAAGATCTGGGAGAGGGGCAACAATTTGTTTACAACATAATTACAATTAAAATATAATCTAATATATTATGTATATTATTTTCTCATACAATTATCATACAAAAATTGAAAAAAAAAATATGTCTGGGGGGAGCCTGGGCCCTTAGGCCCTCTTCTGGATCGTCGAATGCATAAATACAAAAAATATGATTATATTATACAATTACAATATAATATACAATATATATAGAGAGAGATAGGTAATTAATAATAAAAGGCACCTACAGTAGACAGTGCCGTAGCCAGGGGGCACTGGGGGTACGTGCCCTCTCCCCCGAAATCTTTTTTTTTTTAGTAATGTAGTTTACATAAATTTATTGTATTAATAAAATGTATTATTAGTAGTACTAGTATGATTATTATAAAATATACTGTTTTTTTATTATTATATAACATACATACCTATATAAATATATAACATATTTTATAATATCAACGGCTAAAGTTTATGTTTAGTACAGAATATCCAATTTCGGGTTTTCCGTTTCGCGTATTTCTTAGTTAAAATTTAAAATTTTAAAATTTATTTTTTCCAAAATGTGTACATTTTAATGCTAAATCCATTGGTATAATCAAAATTTACCTATCATATTTACTTTAATAGTTCTTGTACATAAACCTTAAAAAATAGCATTTTTGGAATTAATCCAAAATCTGGTTAAAATAGAAATTTTTATTATTATTATTATTATTATATTTAGTTAAGTCAAAATAAATCTATTTGGCTTAGTTATAGAGTTACAAACATTCAAACGTGCCATGTTACGCTGGGCTCACTCAGAAAAAAAAGATAGTAACATCATTCTTATCTGCTGTCTTTTTCTAACACGTTATCTTGGTTATGTTTACATCTTTTTGATTTTAAAATAATCGTGAATTAAAAAAAAACCTAAAAGATTCTCGTAAAGAATTCAAAATTGAATGATTTGACATGTCTAAAGCCTTATATTCCAAAGGATTCTGTTTCCAGATTTCGGAGAATAATTTACAAATTATCAAATAATAAACCTTAATGAACTATAATATTAAATAAATAACTAAAAAAATAATTATATTTTTAAATTGCTTAAAAGAATAAAAGATTTTTCATTACAAAAAAAAAAAAATCTTTATTACGATATCTTGCGTTTTAAATTCATGTAGTAAAATATAGTAAAATGGTTAAGTGTGGAAAGGGGACATGTACAACCAAGTGTATAACAAATTAAAAAGGTTGCAAATAGTTCATGTTAATTTTTGCAGAATATCGAGATGATTAATTTTTAAAAAGTTACACAATAACGTGATTTATTCATTTTTACGCCTATTCTCAGTCTTGCCTAAACAGTTTATTATGCCTTCTGTATAAATTGGTTAACATGTTCCCTTTTTGCGATTAGTGATCCATTTATTCTTTTATAAGGCTACAAAATTTTGTTTTAACTTTACGCTGTAAAACTAAGGGAGTATAAATAAGAAGTGATATAGGAATGGGGAAATCATAAAATAACAATTGATTAGTATTCTAACTTAACAAAAACTAAATTTAAAAAAATTAAGTGCTTCCCCAACCTCAAAAAAAAAGCTTTTATGGCTTCGGTACTGACTGTAGATAATAATACGTGGCACTCAATTCTTAAATGACCGTGACATAGTTACCAAGAATCATGGTGGTAGCCTATATGTGAAACTGCGAAACAAGATGCTAACAACCAGAGGTAAGGATTGGCATAAGTCGATATCGAATATTGGAAAATCGGTTATCGGTTTTTTTTTCAAACCGATATCGTACTTGATATTTTTCGAGAAAAAGGTGCTCAGTTTAATATAAACACGTAGCTAACCAAAGTACACTAACAGTATTTTTGATGCATACATTTATTTAAATGATATCGATAAAAATTGGATATTGGATTTTTTTAAGATATCGGATAATTATAATATCTGCTCATGGTTTCAAAAAAAATATCGGATCGGTTATCGGATGTGTATACATATGGGGAAAAAATCGGTTTATCGGATATCGGAAAGAATACGTACATGTCCCCCCCACCAATGAAATTCTCGAATATTCGTTTTCAAATTTGTCGTACGTCGTTTGTATGAATTTGTTTGACAGTTTTTAGAATTTGTTCGACACTAATGTCCGAGTAATATCGAAAATACTGAAGAAGGTCGATGCCATATGTCTTCAACCCTCACTAATGTAAATAATTAATATGTGTTAATATACATTTTTATACTGCACGATTAAAGAAAGCAATTTGTATGCATTTGTATGACCATTTTCGAAATTGATATGCAATCCCCTACCTCGTAATTGTCAAAATACCCGTTTTTCCGTGTCCTCGTCTTCCAATTCGGAATTTTCAACATTTTTCTTAGCAAAACTAAAATTCATATCGGCTCACTTCTACAGACGACCCATATTACCATCATGATAATATTAGTATATTATTGTAGTTAATACCGTAAATTGTTTTAAGTTGGCAACCCATATACTTTTTAGATTCTGAGTGGAGCGAGGAATGTTTTGGTTTTACAACATTTTTAATGTTTTTTTTTATGTGAATACTTTTTCTATCATGAATTATACTCCGATTATCAAGCATAGCACCTTTTTTGAAAAGAAATGTTCTCTGCGGGATACTTTAGAGAGGTAATTTTTTGAAATTCTTATCAATATTCAAGATAATGAGAAAACCTGGTTCTTTAGGTAAAAAAGATTGAAAGATTAAAAATAAGGTTGTCATTGGCAATCGTTTTATTTATTTTTTGTTATTATTAAGTTTTTATTATTTTAATCTTTTTTTAAACAATTATTGTTTTCATGGAGACGCATATTAATGTGCAGTAAAATGATTACAACAATTGTTTCAATTTACCATAATATGACATAATATATATATTATTGACAAAGCAACACTATCAACTGAACTTTACGCAGAATCGTTTTTTTCGTTAGCAATGTTTTATCGTTGCTTACAGATGTACATTAAATTCTCGTCTATTTTCTACCTAACTACCCACCTACAAAAGTGTCTGCACTCACGTGCAAAGTTTGTCCATCCTTTTTTGTTTTTAATCTTTGGACAACTTTCCTACCAGAAATCATGCTCTGATTTTTAAATGCAGCAACTTTTCTAAAAGGAAATCGAACTGGGAAAGGTTATGAACTGGAAGTACATGGAAGTACATGGAAGTACATGGGAGTACTTGGAAGTACATGGGAGTATACATAGTAGGATGTCTAGTGTACAAAAAATTGACTAGTGGTTTACCCCCTTGAATATTCTGTGTCTTTATAGCTTCTCATATCTCTAAATAATATACTCTACTACCGAAACTATCAAAATTTTGCGTTTTACATTTTGACTTTTAATTTTATTATACATTTTTTATTTACATATTTATTTACGAGTATGTTACTAATAATTTTAATAATTTTTTTTTTACTTTATTATTTTATTAGTAATTATATATTCTAATAATATTTCGATTGTCGCATAATATTTTTAAAATAAGTATCTATTGGTTATTTATTTATTTTTCAAATTTATATTTTTCAGAGAGTTCAAAAAAAAAAAAGGGGAAAAAAAGAACTTTAATAATAAACATTACACATCTAATGGGTTCTTTTGAATTTCCGTTACAAAAAAAAGTTTTCTAATTTTACATCACCAAAAGTGCAGGCAAAGTAAATGTGATTGTCTTTGTTTTAAGTTTTAATCATACACTTAAAATAATTGGAATACCTTTTGCAGGAGCTTAGAAGCTAATGTTACAGTATTTATTTCGAGAAAGACAATTTTTTATATTTTTTTGTAAAATCGTTCGGGTTTTTCCTCTAGTTGTTTATTAATGCTGAAACCTGCAATAGTGAATTATATATATATATAATAATAAGTTAGCAGATAATTTAAATTGTATACATTGCTACTTGTATGTACACAATAATATTGATTATAAATAATATTAATAATAAATAATGATAATAATATATTTGATATACCTACATATATTGGCAATTTATAAATTATACATAAAATAACATATCCTGACGCCTCACTGACCGACTGACCGATTCATCGTGTCTTGCTCAAACCACTGGACGGATCAGACTAACATTTGGCATACAGATTCCTATTGTGATCTAGTGAAACAACGGCTAACAAGTATAGTTTTATAGATAGCCGGGTAACCTGCTTCATTGCTCGGCACGTCTAAACGGCACGAACCTTTTCGCGGCGCTAGATATTATAGTAGCGCTGTGGATCCATTCGCGGCGTGAAGCAAAAATGTGTCAATTCTCGTGTAGTAGCGAGTGCTAGAACCCACCGGGGTTGTATCCGGCGAGGTAATGAGACCGCGGACTCATCCTTCTGCATGGTTAGTCGGGGATCTTTTCGCACTCCGGCCTTCGGGTCACATCGCGGGATGTCTTCGGTTTTTCCAGCTTACCCCTGGCAACGGATATTGCGTTAACAATTCCCGGTTGCCACCAGTATAGGGGCATACTGATCATTCATTTCCGTCGGTAGCTGGGTGTCGAGATATGTCCGACTCTTAACATTTACGAAGTGTAGGTCGGGTGGCTTCCGAACCCCGGTGGCTGCGGTCGGTGCCATGCGGTAGGCTTCGACCGGACTTATGAGTAACGCTTGGTAGTGGTTAATACAGCCAGAGTAGACTTACCGGATGGCGGCCAGACCGTAGGCAGACGGTGAGACATATTGAGCAGTGAGGCTGGGATCACGCTTTGGTGCACCGAGTGCACCCGAGGCATCGCCTTGATTCCCCGTCCGACTCTTGATTAGCGTTTAGCGATAAAATAGGATCCGGCGGTAGTAATTTTAAGTCAAGGGTTCCAAATAGCTACTGTGACGTAGACATCCGCTAAGAAAGGATTTTTGAAAATTCAACCCCTAAGGAGGTAAAATAGGGGTGTTTAGGTAGGTATTTTTGGTACGAATATGTACTTACTTGTTCATTTATTTATTTTTGTTTATTCATGGGTTAACTTGGTGACATGGGTGATAATTCTGGTCGTCGCCATGGTCGGCCAAGGAAATTATTACTATTACTATTACTATTATTTACACTATTATTCTTGCAATAGCAAAGCATTGCCGGGTCAGCTATAGTATGTAATTAAATAAACGTATAAATATAAAATATCATATCCTGTAGGTATACGGGGAACGTTTAATGTTTTTTCACACTAGGTTCGATGTTCTCTTCAATCGTTCGATTTTAATTTAAAACTATTAGAATTAATAGAAAACAATGTATTTTATAAGACGACCTTATTTTTTGATCAATTATATTACAGATATTAATTTAAAAGTTACAATTATATAAACCGTATTTTGTACATTTGATTAGGTTTACAATATATGTTTTCTACCAGAAATGTAGTATAAATAAAAAAACAACAAGAAACCTTCTTTGTTGATTGTTGAATTTAGCGGTTGAATAAGAAATTCATGTTTTGATGTTCCATCGAGTTTCCCTAATAATTGATAAAAAACCAAAAAAAGACGTGAAATAAATCCGACAAATTTACGGCATTAACAATTTTATTGTTTTAAATGTTTTCCATTTTTATTTTCTACCAGAAATACTGTTCTAAATTTTAGGAATAGCACTTTTTCCGAAAACAAATTTCGATTATTTTCTGAGTAGAAAATCGTTGTATATATTATATATTTAACACCTAGTTTTCTTGACAAAACCGGGAAAAACGGAATTTACCGAAATAACGGCTTCGTTATTTGGTTTTTTTGTTGTTCATTGGTTGAAAATATTTGAAGAGACCTGAAATGTTCACGGAATACTTGTGTTGGCCATTTCTATTTTCTCAGGAGTTTTCTCATCAAATGTGAAAACCGAAAAAAAACTGAGGAAAAACAGGTTATGATTTTCTTTATTAATCTGCTGTTCACTCGCTAAACATGACCCATTCTAGTTTTGTGCTCCTAACGAACTTAACCATATTTTTCATTTTTCCCTTTTACAAAACACATTTAATTATTGATTACTTGATCTTATTTCCCATTCCCGCTCTTCGGAATTATATATTGGGCCATGTATTTTCCTTAATAGTATCCTTTCAAATCGTAGGAGCTTTTCTTCGACATTCTCGATGGCTAGTGAAAAGTAACACCTATTTGCCGCGGATAGTCTTATATTTATTTCGTCACGCATGGAATATTGTTCGTCTAAATACGTCACCCCTAGATATTTAAACTCTACCGCATCTGTTCTATTCTATTTGTCGCCTATGTACATGGTTATACATGGTGAATTTTCTATTTTTCTCGTCGCCGTCATCGCGTACTTAGTTTTGTCCGTGTTAGTTCTTAGGCCAATATTTTACTTCTGCTTTTACCATTCCCATCGTGCTATTTTCCACTTCATTTTGCGTTCTGCCCGTTACAATCACAATAACGTCCGCACGCGCGCAAGTATTATGCGTTTCCGTTTGCCATCTCTTATAGTGCCGTTGTCGATTCTGCAGTTCGCGGAACTTTCCGTACAACACACTCTCTATAATGCGACGTATGATATTATAAAAACGTATTAAATACAATATAAATTATATACGTATTAACCGCACTCGTAAACCGCCGCCGTCATAGATCACGGTATACGTTCCGCTACGCGTACGCGCCGTAAGGGTTGCGCGCGCCGGCCCGTCTGCTCGTGGCCGCGCGCCGAGAGTAACGGCGGCGGCGGCGGCGGCGGCGGCGACGACGAACTTTTCGCCGGTGGCGGAAGTCACTGGCCCGACGTTGTCCGGACCGGAAGTGCCGCTATACCTGTACACACGCACGCACACGTACGCACGGCGGATCGCGCGCGAGTCCGCACGCGTTTCACTACACCGCGGCGGCTGGCGACAACTCGTCCGCGTTACCGTTTTGTATACAATTACACGCGATTATTGTAATATTGTTTATTGTACCGACCGTGTCGCGCGCGCGTATTTTGTGAAATATCCGCGATTTTCCGGCGTTCGACCGGCCGCGCGCGCGTGACCGCCGTAAATTTAATATCGCAACGACAATAATAACGTTATGTGTGTACACGGGCCAGAATTGGCGCGAAATAATATTCATACGTATAATATGTTATAATAATAATTATAGTGTGTGCATACCTGTGTGCATCGGTCGAGACGCGTACGAATAACAATTTTTCCACAGCAAACCGCGGAATTACGTTTCGATATTGTTAACCAGTGCGGTAATATCGTGGTAGTACCTAGTGATTTATAAAAATTAAAAAAGAAAAAATAATAACAATTAACCGGTCGTAATATTATATACGCGCGTTTTATGACACCCGTGTGCCGCGATTGATAACGACAACGAAATATTATGTGCGGCGCGGGTTACGGGGAGGTGTTTATTTGTTTTCGTTGTTCGGCCCGCTTATAGAGTAGCGACCGTTTCCTGAGCGGACGCCGTCGTCGTACGCGCGTGCGGTGGTGGCGGAAACGTCTAACCGGATCCACCGTCGTCGGTCCGACGGGCAAGTGGATCGCGTGACAGCGGCCGGTGCCCCGGCTGTTCGTGTCGGGTGGCCAGCAAAAAACTCACCCCCGTACCAAAAGATCGTAAATAAGAAAAGGAAAATAAAAGAAGCGGAAAAAAAGGCGCGAAGTGTTCGCGGCCGACCGCGTAAATCGCGCGGTATCGCACGCACCATGTCCAGGAGGAAACAGGCTACACCTCGTTCGCTCAGACGTAAGTATCCGTAACCCTACTGCCCCCGTTGCATGTCCCGGCCTTCCGTTCCGCCGAGAAATCATCGCGTATAAAAATCGTACCGCGGCGCGTTTATCGTTATTGTCCCGAATCATGCGACTTTCGTCCATATAATGTGTGTATAGTGCACCCTGATATACTGCATAGTGGCGTGCTTGCCATATGTATCCCTTTCTGCTTTAAAGGCCACGTGATGAGGGCTGACATTTTTCTCTATATAAAATTATGACCGTTAGACCGTTTCGTCGACGTGTGTATTCAGTGTCGGTCTGATTCGCCAAAGCCCCCTGGGGCACGGAGGTTTTTTTCATGGGGACCTCATAGATGAAAAATAAAAAGTCGTTTCGATTAGTGGGAAAAGTCGGTGTCATTGGTCGATAATGTTTCTAAAAATAACAGTGGAGTTCGCGGCGGCGTGGGTAGGTATTATTTGGCTATCTACTATATTTATTGAGGTATGCAATATTCATACAAATGATTTTTAGTGACATCTCAGTTTTCAGTATTTTGTGTATACATTTCCTAGCTCATCACATAATTATTGTGAATAATAAATTATTGTATATTATATTATTTGACAGCAGTCTGCAATATAGTCAACTAAAGTATAAACAATACTATACATACATTTTAATGAGTATTAAAATTGTTCAGCAATACCACCCTTCCCCTCACTTTAGTTTTGTTAAATTGAAAAAAAAAAATTATTGAAATGTTGAAAAACTTTCTCATCTCAGTAAAAATAATTAGTAAATAATTAAAAACACAACTTCTTTTTTTCGTAAAATAATTTAAAGAAAACTACCTTTATATAATAGCTAGGTGTAGATATATTTTGCTTGTACTACGAGTATAATGTATAATTTTCATTTACTGTGTTTAGCCAAGGAGGGCCTCGTTGAAAAATCACGATTATTTTTGTGATATTATAGATACGGTATTTAAAATATCATAGGATATATAATTTAACATAATATTTCAAAAATATATTAAAATTGTTAAAATACTGAGAAAATGCCATAAACTACATAAAATGAAAAATTAACATCAATTTGATTAAATAAGCTATAAATTAAAATTATTATATACATTATGATAATTGGGTTTTAAAAATAATAAAACATATATTTTTATTAGTATCATTGAGCAAAAAAAAAAAAAATAAAACGGATGGATATACTTCGCACGTAGGTGCAATCATTTTTGTAGGTGGGAAATTGGGAAGGTAGGATACAGATGGGAATTTAATGTATATCTGTAAGCAACGACAAACCATTGCTAACGAAAAAACGATTCTGAGCAAAGTTCAGTTGATAGTGTTTGTCAACAATATATATATATATATGTCATATTATGGTATAATGATTACAATAATGAGCGTTTCCATGACAACAATTACTGTTTAAAAAGAATAAAAAGAATAAAACTTAATAATAACAAAAAATAAATAAAAACGGTTGCCAACGACAACTTTATTTTTAATCTTTCAATCTTTTTAACCCAAAAAACCAAGTTTTCCTCATTATCTCGAATATTAATGAGCATCTCAAAAAACTACTTCTCTAAAGTACCACCCAGGGAATATTTTCTTTCAGAAAAGGTGCTATATTTGATAATCAGAGTATGCTTTCTAGCAGAAAAAGCGTTCACACAAAAAAAAAAAAAAATTAATAATAAACGTCATTGTAAAACCAATACATTCCTCGTTCCACTCAGTATCTAAAATAATTATAATAATAATAAAAGATATAAGAATAAAAAGACAAAAGTTTTATAAGATACTATCTATCCCATGAGTATAAATAGTATTAAGGGGACATACATAATATCTAATAAATTAACAAACAAAAACAAGTTTATATTTTAAAATTTAAATGGGTACCTACCGAATATTTTAACTTGATATTATATAAAAAAAAATTGTTCATCCTTTTCCGTTCGTTAAAAATATCCAAATGCTATACGCACACGCGATGCCGCAATTACTCAAAATATTCAAAACAATTTGAAATCCATAGAATTCCGGAGAGCGGCCCCTCCCTCCCCTTCCCTCCCCCTCGTTATGCCACACAGTCTGCGAAGTGTGATTGTTGTTTTTTGACGGTATGTTTTTTTAACGGTCTCCGATAATTTACGATTTATTATGCGGTCGGTATACGATCATTTTGTTTACAATTTACTCGCGGGCGTAAAGATTTAACAATAATTTGCCAATGCACGCGTTCGCGTGTTCGCTGCAGACTTTGTGCTCGGATACTTGTACGCGGTATACGGATTACCGTGTTTTTTTTTTCTCCGTGCAGAAGCCAGGCGATTTTTATTGTGTACACCGACAAGCAAATACCGACGGAAAATAGACCGTTACGAGATATATCGTCTCTTTTTCTCTCTCTCTCTGTACGTATAGTAAGACAACTGTTGCCGCCTTTCCGTCTATTATGTTTCGCTATACAGAAATAACCGGTTATAATGATTCGACAACGACGACGACGACGACGACGGCGACGCGTAAACCTAAGTACACCGTCAATTTTATGAATCATGAAATTGATGAACCGTCGCCGTCCGTCACGTAGATCGTACTCACGCGCTGCCCGCCGCGCCGTGCAATGTGCACGCCAACTGCAGTGTTATAAACTTCTGTGCGGGCGTTACCTGATGTGTATAATGTGTGTGAAACAGTCTCGTATGTATAACATGCGAAACGAACGTCATTAGTATTCGGTGGCTACACATAGCGCGGATTTCACCATACCCCATAGCACACGGCGCTGCATAATGTTATCGCTGTGCGGTTGCCGGTCGTCGTGATATCGGGCCGATAACGCACTGTATTCGATTAACGTTCGGCCGGGTACAATGCAGCGGGGCGTCCGTGTCCGTCGTAAGAAAATCCGACGGGTCGCGAACGTGCGGCGGGCGCGGCGCGGCGTGAAACTACGCGTTATAAGCGTGTGTTGTTTGTTGTTGTTACAACGTTATTATCGTACTGCCGCTAATGGGTTTTATTAATTTCGTCGAAAAGACGAAAAACAATCCGACGGAAATTCCGGGGGACGGGGATGCATATGTGCTCCCCCCCCCTCCCACCATTTCGAAACGCCCGACGGTTAATAATAACGCCGTAATATCATCGTGATATTTTACAGCGGTATTTGCGGAAAATACGTATTGTTATTATTATCGCGCGGAGGAATCCCCCGAGAAAAACATTACTGTAAATGTAACAATGCGCGTTTTAATCAAAATACGTTTGTACTATCGGTAGGTTTGTGTTAGAAAATAAAAAAAAAAAAAAAAAAAAAAAAAAAAAAATGCTGTCGAGAACGGAATAATCGAGCTATCGGACCGTTGTAGTAAAAATATTATTGGGTAATAGCTAGTGTACGTTAATTCCTCTTCTGCTTACAAATACTTCTCATCTGTTCCGCTACACAAGCCACGCGTTTTTCTGTATGGATTCTAAATAATGACAATACAGTTATACAATTATTATTGTTTAGCTTGGTACCCGTGTGTAAACGGCGTAAAGTATTTATTATGTTATTATTATTGCGGAATGGCGTGTTTACGATACGTTATTTCTGCCGAAGGATTTGAAAACGAAAAACTCGAGAAACACCGCAGTGAAACAGCGGAGTTTTTTTTTTGTCTGGGAGAACGACCATCGCACACAAGACATTGCAATAATACGTTGATTACATATTAATAATCGAATTAAATACTTCATTGTCGAAATCACTATTTTGTATTACAACTGTTCGGACGTCGGATTGTACATGAGATTGTACGTTTGCCTCGTAAGTCTAGAACAATAAATACATACACGTGCAATAATTTCCACGTCCCGTCTGTCTGTGTCTACCCGATTACTGCTGGTTTTTGTAATTCCGTCATTTTCCCATCGATTATGATGAAACTCTATGTGTAGGTGTCATACATATATGAACTGATATACAACTGTGTAGCAAACAATTATTAAAAAATAATGGTTTAATGGTTGTTTTCTATTATTGAAGTGAACCGAGGGATGAAAATCGTATATATCCCGCGCCACATTATTAAAAATGTCTTTAAAAATTCAATCTAATGTGATATTTTTTCATGCACATATTATTATTTCGTGACATATTAGCTCCTAATTTCGATAAAAATATGCCCCCTCTATCTAACTTCTCAACCACGTGATTACAAATTATAAACAACCCAAGAAAGTATCCAGCCGAAGAAAATGATTTTGTACAAAATACGTCGGTGAAGAAGTTGTTCCCATCCCTCACTTAGCCTGATGGAATCAGATTTCAATATGTTGCTTATTATATTTACAACGAAGGAATTATAATTTTGAACTCATTATTTTGGTAGCGATCGAGGTTTTAGTAAGAAGAATCAGCGTCCACATTTTTTGCGTCATGTTTGATGTGAAATTTTTCGTTCATTTAACTTAATTTTGATGATTGACATGGAGCTCGAGGATGGGGCTATCCCCATAAATACTCAGTTAAGCACCCTCCCCAATCGAATTCTTATCGAGTAAATAATAAGCGTTCGAAATAAATATTGTGGGGATTTATGCCCCATTCAAAATATTTGGGCTCTTTGCGCCTAATATTTATATATTTTTGCTTAAGGTTTATTGATCGTTGTCAGCCCTGCAAATAGGATCCGCGCACGCTTATGGATACCGCACTTTACCGTTATGTGCCATTTCGAGCTCTGTGTACGCAATCTAAAATTATACCGATGTGTATTATACATATTTATATATTTAATTACAATAGAATTATGCGTATCGCATAATATTATTACCTATAAAACACTGCTGTATTCGGATTTCGTCTATTATAATACAATATAAAAACGTTTGTATATAATTTGGGTGCGTAGAATAAATACAAAATCGATTCGAGATCATAATTACTTTGGGATGTCCGTCCGCGGCGAGTCGTGTGGAAGCAGCGGCGGCGGCAGCAGCGGCGGCGGCAGCAGCGGCGGCGGCGGCGGCGGCGGTAACATCGGTCAAAATGAATTCCCATTGTAACGCAATGGGAAATTCAACGGGCACGGTCAGGTCTCTAGGGACGCGGCGTTGCCGGCTCGGTTTTCCCGCCGGTATACGTTCGCTCGCGAGTTGCCTTCAGTTCCGCCGTCGCCGCCGCCACCCACACCACTTCGTGTACGTGTATATATATACACGCGCGCACTACTCTCCGTGCGATTAACGGAGGTGGCGGTGGCGGTGGTGAGGCAGTCGTTTTTCCCTGACGAGGCGGTTCTTCTCCGCGACGACGAGATGCGGAACCGGACGGACGGACGGCGGTGGCGGCGGCCGTAACAAACTTTTCCGTTCCGACTTGCGAGCGCGCGCACGCTCTTCTCTTCTGCACCGCAATTGTGTAATAGCAGACGTAGTATAGTTAGTACTATACAGCCATACACAGTAATAGCGGTTGTATTAGACGAAGCAGTGGTAGTATTAGTAGTAGTAGTAATAGTACTCGCGCAAGTAGTAGTAGGAGAACGAAACGTCGTCGTCGTCGTCGTCGTTGTAGCTGGTCTCTGGGGGGTACACCGTATATAGGACGCGGTGTAGTAGGGAGTTGTCGGTGTGTTTTTGTAAGAGTGTGTGCGTGCGCGCAAGGCGTACGTGTATATAGGGCGAGGGGGGAGGGGGGGGGGGGGGGGGGGGGGGTGAGGCAGAGGTAGCTCTCCGGTATAACTGTCGGGGACCAGCTGTCTCTCGAGCGTCTCGGCAGCGGTTGCCGTCCCCCGGGGGATATACGGCGTCCCGACGCACGTATATACGGCCGCGAGCGCGCGGCGCGGTCGCGCGGGGACAGCGGCGGGTCCCAGTAGGGAAACCCGGTCAGGTGCCGCATTAGTCTTATCGGGCGCGCAACCTTCAACCGAACTTGGCACGTGTGTGACAGCAACGACGAAAATTGCGAGACCGAACTTTACTACGCGTGTGTACGCTGCGCCGTAGTCTCGATGACCGTGCAGGACGGCGACAGCTGCTGAAACGGCCGAAAATGCCGCTGATGGCCATAACCACTATCGCGTTCGCGAGAAACAATCATAATTTGGGTATCGCCGCTGTACCCCCTCTAAAAATGTCGGGATCAATCGTACAGAAATCTCTTTTCGCGTTGAAGCCCGTATCATTTTGAGCGTTGCACGGATCTCGGACGTATTCCAGCCCCACTATACTGACGGGCATGAGCGCACCGCGGTTTTCGATATCAAACATTATCGCGTTATTCGTTTGTTTTTCGGTACGCGCTTTTTTGAATTTGTATGTTAGTGATTAGCAAAAAAAAAACCCCAACACTTATTCGGGATGCACCCTGACCCGCGTCGAGGTAACATTCATTAATCCCCCAAAATAAGCCTTCCTGAGAACAAACCGAAACCCTTGTTAATATTGACCTCGGGCTTCCCGATCCTGTATAACACTGGCATGTAAAGTCCACAACAATATATTATTATTATTATGTAATGTACCAGATTTCATTTTTTTTTTATCTGTACTTTTTCTAAAAAGAAATCTGACTGAGGTGGTACTTCGAGGAGGTAATTTTTTGATTTTCCCATAAAATGGAGAAAAACATGGTAAAAACTAGGAAAAATAGATACAATTGTTAAGCAAATATATTATGCATAATGTAATTATTTTACCATAATGTGACATATATATTGTTGACAAAGCGACACTATTAACCGAATTCCGCTCAGAATGGTTTTTCGTTAGCAATGGTTAATCGTTGCGTATAGGTATACATTAAATTTTCCCTTCACACCTACAACAGTAACCCACGTGTGAAGTATGTCTATGTTTTTTTAACGTTTTTGTTGGTGTAAGGTCTATTCACACATGTCCGTACCGTCCGTTCAGTGATAGTACAGTTCGACGGCATTTATTCACAAAATATGTCCAGTTCATGTTTGTGCCGTCCGGATTTTGTGCACTACGTTTGGCACTAGATTTGATTCACAAATTTCATTTACAAGTTCAGTAATAAACAGAACTTGTATCAAGAGCGTTTCCATATCCTTTTCCAAATAGCATCTTTGTATGCGCTGTCTAATATATATTTAGAATATGAAATAAATCCTAAATAGCATTACGTGCTCTCTTACAGCTTCGATTAACTTTTTATTATTCATTATCGTCGATTCAAAAATAATTTAAAATAAACTACAACTAGAACTAGTAACAATTTGTTTAAAAAAACAAGTATCGATGTGATTTGACCCCCGATCGTTTACAGCGCGCGTACAGATAATTCGCTGGACAAATAATTCGAATCCGTTGTTGATTCGTACCTTTAGCTAATCAAGCGACGACGAGGTTGTGTTAGTTTTTTAGGCTTACGTAATCCCGAACACGGGGGGTGAAGGATTGTCGGATGTACGCGGCGCGAAGTTGACCGAGCGCACAAAATAATCAAATACCAACCCTTAGATTGTACCCTCTTATATAGTTTTTAAACTCATACGCGTGCATTTCCCAATAGTATAGTATATAATATAGCCACGGATGACACGGCCTTCGGAAACCCGGAAAATCTGAAAAGTCAGTGAAAACTCAGAATATTCGGGGAGAATTTGTATGCAATTCCGAAATTTTAATTTCAAACTTCGATCTGTATTTTCATAAATTTGTATTGTTCAAAAATCAAAAATATCGTATTGTTATTCTTATAGGTTTGTTCCAACACACCAAGCTCAAACTGTCAAACGGTTGTTTACACACATCAGTCCAGTTTTGGGATTGGTTTCGGACAGTCAAAACGATCTTCTGTTTCGAATGGAGACTAGTAGTCAGAAATCCTGTTATCATTTATTTATTGTTCTGTGTTTATATGTTATCAATCATTTGCGTTCGACAATCACAACCGTTTCAAATAAATTTTTAAATTTCAAAACGCACGTTAACAAACGTTTTGTTACAAGACACAAAATTCATTCTTATTAGGTTTTATATTTTGTCGATATTCTACAACCATAGACTACACGGAAGCTGGTCCGAAACGCGTTCCAACACTTTCCCACTCAACTCCGAATCTATGATCAGTCCACGTTAGCACATGCGCAGCAAATCGATCACAGATCAGTCCCAAATTCCGTGTTTGGAACAAACCTAATATGTATACTATTTTATTACGCGTTTAATACTGTAAATACAAAGTACCGAACATGTTTTTCGGTACATATTATTTTTGTTTACTCCGGTAAACCGGGGGAAAAACGCGGAAAAGTCCGCGTTTTGGAATTTCGCGGCGGCCGCGATAGCGTTCTAAATAATACGACGAAAACGTAACAATGTCGTGTAACGTCGGGTACCGTGTACAGCGGTCGAGTTATTAAAACAAAAAGTACCGGTACGGAACGGCGTAAAAAAAAAAATTAATTAAAAAACAATTCCGTCGCTTCGTATAAAAGTGCAGCAAAAGTATATGACGCATTGTATAGACGACGGCGATGCACAATACAGGTACGTAGGTACCTACGCGTAAAAATAAAACTTTTCGCACGGTAACATTTTACCTCCGCGATAATATTAATAATAATACGCATATAACGGTAATAACGATGACAGCACCACCTGCACCACAACCACCCCCCACCCCCATCACCCGCCGCGGGGCCGCGGGGTACCCTCGCGGGACGGATTTGTCAACTCGCGCTGGCGGACGGCGTGGCACGTGCGCGCGCGCTCGCGTGTGTGTGTGTGTGTGTGTGTGTGTATGTATGTGGACGCGTATTTAGTGTACTGCCCTGCCGCCGCCGTCACACACCGCCACACTGCGCGTACTGCAGTGTAACTTTCTCGGCCGGCACGCACCCGCGTCGTCAGACACTATATAATCGCGGCGGGGTGCGGCCGATCGGACGCCCGAGACGTCGTACGCCTGTATACGGCGCGCACGGCAGTTCGGAGCAACACATTATCCTTTCGCCGAACCCCCCCCCCATCCCTACCCCCTTCCACCCTACGTCAGCGCCACGCGGCCACCTGCGCCCTCGCCGTTCTTTAAATCCGACTGACGACGACGCGACGGGGACAGGAGACGAAAAATTCGTATCGTTTTCCCTCTGCCCGCCCGGCGATAATGAAATGCGATCTGTCCGCCGTAATAAACGTTACACCGCCGCCGCCGCCGCCGCCGCGCCGGACGAGGCGACGACACGCGATCGACGTAGGTGCCCGTCGGCGGCACCGCCGTTTTATTATACGCGGTTCGCCCCCCCCCCCTCGGTCACAACATGTCATTTTCGTTTTTCGAAAAAGGGTCGGAGAAAAAAATCCATGACATTGGAGATTTTTCATTTTGTCGAGAAGTTTTTGTAGTTTAGATTCTGAGTGTAGTGAAGAATGTATTGGTTTTGCAAGGATGTTTATTTTTTTTTTTATGTGAACATTTTCTACCAGAAAGCTTACTCCGATTATCAAGTAAAGCACGTTTTCTGAAAAGCGAAAGGAAATGTTCTCTGGGTGATACTTTAGAGAGGTCATTTTTTTAAATTCTCATTAATATTCGAGATAATGAGGAAAACCTGGTTCTTTAGGTTAAAAAATATTAAACGATTAAAAATAAGGTTGTTATTAGCAACCGTTTTTATTTATTTTTTATTGTTATCAAGTTTTTATTATTGTAATCTTGTTTAAACAATCATTATTCTCATGGAAACATACATTGTTGTAATCATTTTTTACTATAGTATGACATATATATTGTTGAAAAAGCATCACTATCAACTGAACTCCACGCAGAATCGTGTTTTCGTGGTTTATCGTTGCTTACAGATATACATTAAATTCCCGTTTGTATCCTACCTTCCCAACTTCCCACTTATAATAGGGACTGCACCCACGTGTGAAGTATGTCCGTCATTTTTTTTTCGTATAGTACGCCATTTACTAGATTAATTTTAATATTAATGTATATGTAGGTTACTATAGAGCAGTGTTGTTAAACTGTGTTTCGCGGAATCCCGGGGTTCCACGAATAACTCACAGGGATTCTGGGAAGGCCTGGAATAAGTTAATTAAAATTCTACAAGGATTAACTATTTAACGATAACTACAGTAATGAAAATATCAAAATCAGCAATAGCCCGTCAAGCATGTGCTGCGCATTTTTAGCATTTTTTTCATATTCCATGGACATTTTTTCTCTAAAATATCGAGCCAAAAATCGGTTTTGAAAAAAAAAACCTTAATAACGGTTTTTGCTGATACTAACCAATTATATTATAGTAAGCTGCTGTAAATAATAAGTTTGCTACTGGTAATAAAAAATGTAAAACGCGACTTGTGAGTCGCGTTTTACATTTTGACTGTGATACACTTGATGATGAATTTTTAATTCGAAACTGGTCGTATAATGCACTTATCATAATACTCTAGGTGACGTATTGATTCATTTATTTATTTAATTTGTATACATATATTTTTTATTCATATATTTATTTTATTTATTTATTTACAAGTATTAACCATTTTAATAATTTTGTTTTTACTTTATTATTTTATTAAAAATAATATACCTTTAGACTAGTACTAATATGATATATCTCGGATCAAGTGGGAGGGGGGTGTCATACTTCTCAAACAGCCTCTTGGATACGCTCAGTCGCGCACACAGTGGGAGTTAGGGGGTCAAACCTTCTCTCCGAAACGTCTTCCTTCACTACGTTTTTTTGAATCAAGTTTTATACTCAATAACATAATATCTATAGAATACCATAAAATAAACTACAATTTAATTCCAACAAAAATCATTTATTCAGTAACAATAGTGATAGTACTGCACTTATAATATGTGCTATACCTTCTTTAGGAAATTATTATAAACAAAACCCCTCACGAAAAAAAATCCTGCGTGCGCTACCGGATACGCCACTGGTGTATATTATATATGTAGCGTATTTACACCTATAATTTATTATTATACCTATAGTTATGCATGCAAATTTCACGTTGAACAAAACAAAAATTGTATTCGCAATGAAGGGTACCTGTACGTCAACTTGAATTAATCATCCAGTGTAGGTATAAAATGAGGTGTTCTGTATATTATATGGAATATATAATATTATCACAATAATAATATTATAAACGTCACCATGTAATATGACAGATTTTCTCGCATATACCTAGGTACTCTAAATGTATAATATCCGCAGTCGTACTTGTATATTGTTCTCGCAGTCATTACTCCATTAGGCTAAAATAAATAAACAATATTGAAAAAGTAAATTAAAATTAATCCGACGGGATAGGTACACTGCATTTCACTTATGCGTGCACGTGCGACATGTCGACATGCAGTATTTATAACATTATTATAATATGATAAAATGTATTAGTATAGTCACCATCGACTGCTCGTCATCGATGTAGTTATGATATTCATTTTGGCGTGATAATATTTAAAGGCGGTCGGTAATTGGGCCAAATTTTATCTATCCGCTTCGTATATAATACGTTTTTAAATTCGATTCCACGGTTATATTGGGTCACAAAATGTAAATACATTTCTATAAGGACGGAATTTGTTTTCGCCAAAAACGAAAAAGGTTCAATTTTCGTTTTAGCCAAGGGGAATTTCTTTTTTATAGCTTAATAAAGTTTAAAATCCGTTTAGAGTTACCGAATGACAAGGAGCCGATTTTCGTTGACCCCCAAAGATTGGTTTTTTTTTCAGCACCTAAATATCTATAGTTACATGAATTTATTTCATTTCTCTACGCATACGTACGTCGTATATAATCTATATTCATGTTTAGTTTGAAGTATTTTTGTTATTAATTGTACAAAATTTACAAAATGTTGGTAAATCATAAAACTGGAATTATCTGTAATTTTCCGCGTTCCGCAGCTTTTTGTAGCCTTGTCAATATCGATTTTCTTCTTATTAATTATTTTAGGACCTTATTTGTTCCTTATTATATTTTGATGATATTTACCTTTATGTTGTTTTTTGTTCAACGATAATTTAAACCGAAAAAAACAAATACATAGTTTTAAATTGCGGTATCCGCATTAAATACGCTGCTCGTGAATTGGCATTTTTTTTCATGAAATGAAATTATATGGTATTGTTACACATGTACAAATAAAATATAGAGATACGCCCCAGAAAAAAAAATATCTTTTGGTCCACCCTAATGATTATGTTACAAACGTGGATTATTTTAAAATTCACTCATGGTCACTTGGTTGAAAATTGTTCATATAGAAAGCTAAATATAATGACCTAATTTTCTATATAGTTTTAAAACTAATTTTCTTGGCCAAAGTATACCAAACCTTTAACTTTTTTCGCTCATAAACATTGTGCGTACTATGCACCCGTCTCGTGTTAAAAACGCTATTTGAACTTATAATGTGGTAAGGATGTTTTAAATTTATAAAGCGACTACTTTGATGGTCGTATTGATTTATATAGTGCCAGACATTGTACAAATTTAATACTTTTCAAGAAAATTTGTTTTTTCTCGAGTTGTGTTATTTTATTGATCTGTGTGATCTGATGTATATACGATTTTCGAAAGGAGCGATATTATAGTTATAGGTATTTGAATAATTTACGTGAATTAAACAATACAAGATATATAAGGGTTTTTAAACATCAAGCATCATTGGCGGACACTTGGAAGGGCTTGACAGTAGTTTAACCAATCTGAAATTTGGCCAAGCCTCCAAAATCAAATTCACATCAAATAAATACAAAGTATACTTAGTTAATTTTATGGGGGGGGGAGATTGGTTGAACCATGCAAATTATTAATAAGAATAATAAGAACAGGACATGTATGTAAAAGGCTCGTTTGCCTGTGTATTCATCATTGTGCAGTGTATATTTCTTAAATTGAGACCCACTTGTACGTAAGCTACTCGATATTAAAAGTATATTATGCTATTATAAGGGAATGGATTTGCTTTGTTACTGAAATTCAACATAATTTAAGTGTATACAAGTGAATAATACAATTTCCCAAGGAAACGTATATGAAAAAAAGGGTATTTGTATATACCATTTGTTTCTTGAATTTTTAAAAAAAATTATCACCCTCTTGAAAACACCTTCAATATCCCATATTTGAAAATCCCGTAATGAAGATTCCCTTCATTGGAATGGTGAAGTGGAAGGCTATTGTAAAATAAAAAAAAAAAAATAAAATTTGATATATCTAATGAAAAAAAAAACATAGCACCTACGCTTTGAAAGTTGTTTTTATTGAAAAAAATTTAAAACCGAACAATTAACTAAAAAAAAAAAAAAAATTATGCTTTCTATTTAGGAATGAAGCATAAAAGCATATTTTGTGAAAACACGATTGCTGTCTTCCATACACTCAAAAAATATCCATGACCTAAGCAAAACCGTGCTTAACAAAATTAAGCAATTTTTATTTTTACTAAACTATTCTAACTAATTTATTTTGGAATTTTGAATGTCTTAAAATAATTATCTATCATAAATAAATACAAATAAGCAAATAAGACACAACAAATTCGTTAAATTATTCTAATTTTTAATTCTGAGTGGAGTGAAGGAGCCTATTGTTTTACAAAGATGTTATTTTTTTTATTAGTGCGCGACTTTTCTATCAGAAATTTTGCTCCGATTTACAATGATAATATTTTTTCTGAAAAGAAATCGGACCTGGGAAGTATTTTGGGGAGGTAATTTTTTGGTTTTCTCTGAAGTTTTCTTAATATACCTATTGGAAAAACTGAAAAAAAAACGGACCAACCGAAAAATAGGTGCGATATGAAAAAAATATTATCAAAGAAAATGTTTAAATCATATGATTATATACCATAAAATGACATATATTGTTGACAAAGCAACACTATTAACTGAACTCCATTCAGTATTTTGTTTTTTCGTTAGAAATGTTTTATGGTTACTTACAGATATACATTAAATTCCTGTCTGTATTCTACCTTCCCAACATCCCCCTACAACAGAGGCTGCACCCACATGCGAAGTATGTCCTTTTTTTAAAATTATAATACATATCATTAAAAAAGTAATTATAGATAATCATTTTGCCTGCGTAATTTATAAATCTAAAATTAAATACGAGTAGGTACTTCCTATATAGCCAATAAAGTAGGTAATTAATTTGTAATGTTATATAATTTAGTTGATTAAATTTCACTTTCAAATTTATCGAAGCTCTAAACTTTTAACTCGTACAGGGGTATAATAAATTATAGGTAACAATGGTGACATATTTGATAAAGTAATAATTTGAGTAATCTATAATGATACATGTTGGTAACTTTTTTTAATGTCAATTATTCTATAATATTACAAAATGCCTGATACTTTTCTGTTGCTATCGTTGATAGGTTACTGTTGTAGGTGGGAAATAGGGATAATATGATATAGGGTAATTTATTTTGCCGTAAGCAACAATAAATCATTGACCTAAAAAACAAGCGATTCTGAATGGATCTTAGTGCACTTATAAGGTTATATAGTATTATAGCCATATGTTTTTTTCTCTTTGTAACCAGCTACTCAGAAATCAACAAAAGTAAAATCAATGTATCGTCATTTTTTGTCAATTTTTAATTTTGTTATATAAAATATTATTGCGAATCTAGAAATGTTTTTAAAATAAAGTGCTATCTAGTAAAAACCCTTGCGAATAATTTAGAGCATATTTTTACTAATTGAAAAATAATTTTTCCGAGAAAAAATACCTGGATTTTGGGTAATGGATTTTAAAACAAAATTATTTCAAGTACCTCCGGGCATTTTTCAATCCATCTTAAGATGTTACCAACGTGAAAAAAAAACATAGCACAGCACTCATCAAAAATCGCTTGCAAAAAAAAAAAAAAATTAAAAATAAAACCATTTTTTCGGGAAAAAAAAGTATTGGAAATTTTGAAATATGTTTCGAATAAAGTATCATCACAAGACACGGAAAATCCGCATCATTTAAAGTTTGACGTGAACAATTCCGAGCGTTTCATTACTGACCGAAAAAGTGTTTTCCAAGAAAACAAAAAAAATCCCGTTTTTTCAACTACGGATTCGATGGTTAGAATCTGAAATCGATAAATAACGTCCAAAATATTTTTTACGTATTTTGTTTTGTCGAAATTATCGTACGGCATGTGAACTGTACAACTGTATACCTGCTGCAGTAGTAGTGATGTATTATTATAAAGTATAATATTGTTTGTATATGTTTTTCAGACGGAAATCCTGACGCAGAAGACGTATTCGACGACGAAGACCTCATGCCGTCGTTATCTCCTAGAGGTGAGCAAAAACGAAAAAATAAAATAAAATGATAATAAGAAACTTAATAGAAATCATAAAAACATCGAATTTTTTTTACCTCCTTCCCATATAATCGTATGTACAGAATACAATATATATATATACGTACATATATACATGGAATATACCTATATATTATACAGAGTGTATACACTATATGTCGTTTTCTCTTTTATATACGTAAACGTATACGTATATATATTATATACGTAACAGCAGCTATAAATATATATATATATATATATATATATATATGTGTGAATAAAATCCCAGGGTTTTCGAGTCGCTCCCGCAGGTGCTAGGGGGATTTTCGGTGTCCCTGGGGGCCAGCCGTAACGAAGAAACGAGGTGCGGGAAACCCCTTTTGCAATTTCCACTCCTGCGGGCCGTCACCGCCGCCGCAAACTTGGGACAACGAGGTTGCGTTTCAACTAAATTGGCCGCTTTTCACGCCGGCATTTCCACGCGCGGTTCATACGTGTTTCATTATGCCAATGGGAACGGTTTGTGGCGGCAGTTCTCTCTGTCCCCGTGCTCTGTCGTCGTCCTTCTCGCTCTTTCGCCGCAGAAGCGCGACGACTGTGTCGTTCCCACTTCTATACCCGCCGCCGCCGCCGCGGGCTGTACGTACGCATAGTTCATCCTCCCGGCTTCGCACTGCGGCACTCGCGCCGTCTCTCTTTATTTTCCCCTTATCTCACTATATACATACGTATTATTTTATATGTATCTCTTTTTCGTTTTATACCACACATATATCCACATACGAGTATATTCTTCGCCCACCGTCCGACCCCGGTGTATCTCTCGCTCTCTCCCGGTTTTTTTTTTTTCATTACGGGTATATTTAATAATAATATATTTATATTATACCTATATAATGGTTGGCTAAAAAGTAAAATAATAATAAAAAAAATATATCCATTAAAACCCCATCTAAACGATTTTCATAATATTTTTTCTATATCGTTTATTATGGTAGGAAAAAAATGTGTGTGTGTGTGTGTGTACCTATATATATATATGAGCATATATATACATATATATATATATATATAGAGAGAGAGATAGTCCGGTGTCTCGGAATGATGTATATAATATATAAATGTTGAGAGAGAGAGATAGAGAGAGAGAGCGGTATAGCGAGAGTGAGTGAGACAGAGATACCGTTTCAATTACAGCGCGAAGAGATAAGAAGAAAAAGAGGGAAAAAAACCGTCGGGAGGTCGCGCGGCGAGTAGAGAAACTTACCTTTTATGCGAGGGGGTTATGGTTCTCGAGGGGTTTGCCGACTAATCAGAGTTTTTCTTGTGCGCTCGTTCTCCTTTTCTCTGGTACCCTTTCGGCGGCGCGGTGTACAGAAGCGAACGGTGGGAAGGCGGCGGCAGGCGAGTCAATATTAGGTATGCGCCTTGTGGTATCCCCAGGGGGGGCTCCGTGCCCCGCTTTCGGCGCCTGATTAATTGCATCCCATAAGTCTCGAAAATCGAGTTTTACGCGGCCTCCTCGCCCCACCCGCTCCCACCCTCACCCCGCGACCTTAAAATCTATTACAATTTTAAATATATTTTAGCGATTGTTACCGCGCGGTTTCCTCGCTGGTCTTCGCAAGACGCTGTATAGCCATCGTGTTTGTTTTTCCAACTGTAGGTTATGAGCTCCTTTCGTTAGTGTTTTAATCTTTAAATTTAAAAAATTATAAAATACGAACCGAACAACACACTGCAGGCGTTGATATTATTGTAAATTTTAAACGTTGAAATGTCCGTATTGCCGGTAAATGATCGTTGTTATAACGCCTTATCACCGTTCGTGTAGTTGTCTAGTAGCGTAAACCGATAAAATTCGCACGCAATAATAATGTTTCGTTCAATATAATGTTTAGTTATGCCTAATGAATAACAGTAATAACTAATTAAGGAGTAAAAAAAAAAAAAAAAATAATAATAATTAAACATATCATCGCAAAGACTTAGGCTGTCGGCGATGATGATGGGGATAAAAACTATACGAGATCAATACTGTAAAATATATAAGGACTGGACGTATATAGGTCACGTATATTATATATAAACGCATATGGCGGTACGGCGAGATAAAAGATGCCATAAGAAAGTTTCGTATAGCGAACATGCGGACGAAAATGTTCGAGAGGGACAGCGAGTATTATGTAGTCAACGTTGAGGGCGTATTATAGTTGATGTATCAATTCTCAAACAGAAGTAATAATAATGATATATGTATAGCTATATATATAAATATATGTAATAACGTTGGACGATAGCATCGCGACGGAGACGCGGGACGAAATTGTACGTAAACTTGCAAGAATGATAAAAAAAAAAAAAAATTAATAATGTTTTCACATTTCACGTCGAACTTGAAAAATTACAATTTCAATTTTAACGCGTGGATGCATAAAGTATTTATTGGAATACGCTGGAGATGACGATGCATAGGAGGAAAACATTCAAAGGTGTAGACGAACTACAATTATGTACATGACCGATAAATTAATATTAATTAACATAATATAAGACATTTACCGTGAAATTAAAACGTTACGGACGTTAATATCAATGCATCTATAATTATTCTATATTTTTCATGAGTAAAAGACCGACAGCAGAGGCACACAAGACATTATATGTCCGATGTACGACATATTATGTTCAATGTCCGATTAAAAATTTTAAAGTGTGTAGTGTATATTTTTTTTGTCGAATTGTCTCGGTTATCTAGACAATTGATTTTCAGTTTTGAAGAGTTCAAAAGTCGATATGTTATTTTTGAAAATTCTATGAAGTAACGATACACTGTATTGTATTTATTTTCAACATACCAAGTTTTAAATTAATAAATCGAATTCCTGATAATAACTTGGCTAATTTGTTAACTAATCTATACATTTTTTTCTCCTTCACCTTTATCCTAATTATTTGGAGTCGGCCACCATCGTTCTGAATTTCTACTTGACTTGATCTCCCATCTTGAATCTAACTTGCATATTGAAAATCTATACATATTACATCAATAACTAAAATCCAACATTGGAAAATACGTCTAAGGTTCCAGTGTATTTTAAATTCGAACAATACTATAATATTCTAATAGAGCTCAAAAAATATTTGTTGAAACATTTTCATATGATTTCTCTCGCGAGTGTAACGTTTTCAATTATTCATAATTCGTTATGCATTAAACTGATAAACAATGTTGAATATTCAAATGTAATACCTACGTGTAAATAGTTATCAAATAACATGCGTGTTTAGCGCGTGTCTCAGCTTAAGTGTTCTCGAAAAAAATGTATTTGTATAGTGAAACTAATAATAATTCCTTTGATCTGATAAAATCTATGTGACTTGGTACCGAAGATTGTCTGTGGTAAACCATATTCGCGTTAAACAAACGAAAAGACTTTTGAAAACGTTTTTAAATCTAAGAGAAATATTAAATATTAAACAAGTGACAGTTGTTCAAAGGAGAGGGGAAGAGGAAGAGCAAAAAAGAGATGGTTAAACATGATTGAGAGTTTAGACTGCTTCGGGGGTGTATACAGATGATGTAGCAATATCGCGTGAAGAGATATAGGACAAAGGTAATTGACTCCAACAAGGATTGAGACAGGTGAGGGAGAAGAAGCGAATAGTTAGTTGTTGGTAAGAAGTTGGGAAAGAGGAAAATAGGATATATATGGTATTTTAATTTTTATGCATTAGTAAATCGTCGCTATCAAAAAAACGATTCTGAGCGAAGTTCAGTTTATTATATTTTGACAAACTAAATAAATAACAATTGTGTGTGTATATATTTCACATTCTTAAGCATTTTTATAGAGCCAAAAATGTTTTACAATTTTTGTCAAAATTCAATTTTAAATATTCACAAAATAAAATAAAAATCGTGATTACGGGTTTTCAATATGTTTATAGTGCCATAAGAATAACTTATGATGAATCTTGTAAAATATTTTCAAGAATTTTTGAGTAGGCAATAATTTTTATCTATAGATAAAAATACCAAAAACACCAAATAAAACTAAAAAGAGCTGATACTGGAGACGGGTGTGCCACTATTGTGGATGGGAAGTTGGGAAGATAAAATAAAAAAAAGTTATTTAATTTTAATCAGTATACAATGATAAACCGATGTTAACAAAAAACGATTCTGAGCGAATTTAGATTATACATGTTTTGATCTATACTGTAATTTTTACGATATTTGTTAACATTAGTCAACGCTTATCAAAAAAACTTCAACATTACCTTTAATTTTTTTTTACCCCATTGTACAACTTGTCTTGAATTTTCAAGTATTTCTATTTGGTCAAAAAATGTCACCCGTTAATATCTACCAAATAAAAACTACCTAAAAACCCTCTAAAGTGTTAAATACCTATATACCTAAAAACTCGATTTTAAAAATTTAAACACGTCTAGCTTCAGGTCTTTATGAGTATTTTTAACTTATTAACAACAAAATACCAAAATTGAAATTAATGAAACCGTTGTTTTTATAAATTCCGTTTTTGTTTCGTCTTTCTCAATTAATAAGAAAATTAGTTGAATGCATTAATTAATATTAATTAGAACATTTTTTCCTGGTTTTTTCGAATTATTATTAAAACCCATTGGGAAATTAAAAAATAACTTCCTAAATGCACCAAATAGATCCAAACTGCAACGAAAAAAGGCATTTTTAGGTTGGTGCAAATTTTCAGGTAGAAATGTTGTTTTCAGATAAAAAAAAAAAAGAAACACGCATCAAAGTAAAACCTATACACTTCACTCAAAATCTAAAACTCGAAAATTCGATGTGGCTTTAAAGAATATTTGTTAAAATATCAGGTTTCTCTGATTATTTCCAATTGAGTTGTAAAAAAAATATTATAAATATAAATTGTCTACTCGGAATCCCTTAGATACTGGGCGCGTGACGTATATTTTGTGAATGTCAAATTAACGCATATTATTTTTTTCAATCTGTTCAAAGAATAAATAAATTATTACTTCCCCGATTTTAGAGTCGGTTATACCAACATAATATTATTTATCAGTTATTAAGTACAATATAGTTATTACTTATTAAAGTCTATAGTGTAGTTATGTAATATGTTGTATATTTGTATATTGCATATGCCGAAAACGACTTTAAATACGTATTTATGCAGAATACAAATACGCACAAAAATCGAAAAATATCCAAAATAAAATGCTGTTTATTATAATATAAAATCAGCCGTTAGATCTTGTAACACGACATATAGGTATAAACCAGCTCATCGACTGATGAATATATACAAAATTGTCCGCCCTACATAGTCAGTTAATTAGTATTACTGTAGTAATCGATACGTCTAAAAGTCAATGAGCAGCAAGAATTGGATCTTCTTTTTCGTCTGGGCCACTGTACGAACCAAATTTTCGGTGTGTTGGATGTGATGATGGAAGTAGTACTGGTATATTAAGTTGACAGAATTACCTTTCAGAAAAGGTGTTACAGATCGGAGCAAGATTTGTTTTTGACAAATTGTTTACAGACAGAAAAAAAAAACACACATACGCTACGCTACGCTCCGAATCTAAAATTTAAATACTATATAAATTATTAACTAATTATTTTTGACATTTTTTTTTATCAAATATTTAACTAGGTATACTATATTTTCCTATTTGATTATAGATATAAATTAATTTCATTTTGCACGTTTTAAAAGGCCGTATTATTTACGATTCAAAAATAATACATTTCGTAAAATTTTGAGTCTTTTCTCGGTTTTTCCTATTTATTATGAAAAAATTTGGGAAAATCAAACATCTTTTTAAAGTACCTCCCCAGTCAGATTTCCTTTCAAGAAAAGTGCTATACATGAAAATCGGAACGAAATTGAAGGGTTTGGTGCAACAATCAGATAAATCCACTTTTTAAAATTGTTCAGTATGAATAAAAAACATTTTTTTTTTCTAAATTTTCATTGTTAAAAAAAAATTTTTAACTCTTTTTATTCTATTACTAGTGCCCAAAAAGAATAAACACATTTGGTGTGACCACAATATTTGTGGCAAAAACAAAAACAAGATAAATCTAATTTCATTATGTATAGTTATACATATATTTATCAGATTTAAATGGTTGTTGCACATAAATGTAGATAATTGTTTCCTACACAATAATCAATGAAAAGGTGCATTTTCGAAAAAAGTGGGTTAATTTGGTTGTTGCACCTAGCCCTTTAATTGCTGGTAAAAAAATTGTTCACAGATAAAAAAAAATTAACATTGTTGTAAAACCAATACATTCTTCATCGCTCCGCTCACAATCGAAAAAATAATAAAATAATTTACGCGACACCCGTCATTTACGTGACGTTGATGTTTTGCGTGTACGCCTATGCGATAGGTACGTAATGTGTGTATTAACGAGAGGCGCGTACAATGCCAAGGCGCTTTGTCTACGTAAACACGTTTCTTTACGACATCCGGAAAAAAAAACCATAAAAAAAGAGCTGATGCTGGGGATGGGTGCTGCTACTGTTATAGGTGGATAGTAGGGAATAGGATAGGTGGGATACGTAAAGTTATTTCATTTATACCTGTAAGCAACGATAAACCATTGCTTGACGAAAGACGATTCCAAGTTCGATAATACATAATTTGAAGTGTCGTTATTTTTTTCCTGCGTTTTTTCACACTGAAGCAATTTTATTTTAAAAATGACCCCTTCAAAGTACCATCTAAACCACTTGAGCTTTCAGAAAAGTTGCTGCGCGTAAAAATCGGTGCAAGTTTACTAGGAAAAAACGTGTACACAGACTAGAAAACGAAAAAAAAATTAATAAACATCTTAGTAAAACTAAAAAAAACTCTCCCCTCGCTTCGCTCGGAATCTAAAAATCGGAAAAAGGTACCGAAAGCCACTGTCGTCGCGTGTCGAGTACCGCGCGCGCACACACACGCACAAACGAACGCGCAGATAACAACGTGTTCGCCCGAAACGTGCGGCACGTATAAAATATAATATACCGCGGTATACGCGCTTTTCAATTAGTCGATGTCGGGGAATCAACTCGTTTCGCATGCACTCGACGTTATTATGATAAACCCCTCGTCCGTGTCCGGACGCGCGGCGGAGGCGCCTGACGAAAAAAAAAAAAGCTCCGAGCCCCCCGGGCGTCGGCGGCCCGGCGGCGTATATCCTCTCTCGAGTGACGTAGTCATCTGATGGTCGACGCGGTGGGCGGTGTCGCGGGGTGGCTACGGCGGCGGCGGTGCCTCCGTTCGGGGACGAGACACACGGCCGGGTGTGCGGCGGGGACGGCCGCGGCGTCGGAGGGGGGGCTCGAGTTCGACCGGTGCGAATTCAGAGTTCGGTGGGGCCGCGGGGGCGGCGTACAGCGCGGCGAGGGGCGGGCGGGTCGGTAGATAAGCCGAGAGGCCGCCGGCCACCTGGGATTGCCGGCAACTCCATCAGAGTGGCTTAGCGAGGCGCAGCAATTTCCCCAGAGTATAACGCTCGCGCGCTTTCGCTACTCTGCCGCGCTCCGGCCCGTCCCTTACCCTCTCACCCCCCCCGCCGTCCTACATATACGCGCGCACGTACGCTCGTACAACGCAGACACGGGTATATACACGCACGCACAAATTCACAACCCGTTGCTCGTCACTCTTTCCCGGGCCGTACCAGACGGACGCTGCACTGCGGCCGTAGCCGTCGCCGCCGCCGCTTAACCGGGATTCCTACATTATAACGCACTGCTCCACAAAACCGACCGCCAAGAGCGTTCGACGAGTATTTTATGCACGCCGAATTCGCACTGCTATCCGACATCCATGGCCGGAACGGGTCGCGCGTTGAGTCTTACTTCATGGCGACAACAACACGGTTTAGATACAGTTGTATTGATAGATAGATAGATAGACAGACTATGTATAGGTGGTAACGAGAAACGGTATTATTTTTTTTTTTTTTTTGCCAACCGCTTCGCACACGATATTATTATATCGACAAAGACTTTTTGCACAATGAAAATAATATTTCATTTAATATTATTATATATATATAGGTATCGCGTAACGTACTCGTATGCATACGTGTGTATACGATGTACGCATACATGTATACATGTACGCTGCAGAGACCGCACAGTGGCGTCGGAGGCGTCGAACGGCCTCCGGGGTGCCGTTCGCGTATAGAGGTAACCTTCGGAAAACGGTATAGCTCGCTGACATATTAGTCTACGGGGGATACGCGCGAGTACCAGCCGGCGGCCGGGGGAGCGCGCGCGTTGGAGCGGTCGTGGGTAGGGGGGAGGACGCGCACATCATACTGTCGCCTCCCCAAGGTACCTGTTCACCCCGCATACCTCGCCGCGGCGTTCCTTTACGCCTCCTTCCCGCCCGCGCGTATACGTATACGAATATATATGTATATATATACTTTATATAGGTACATGCGTATATATATATATATATATATATATACGTAGGTATAGCATTATTGTTGTTATCTCGCGTGCACATGGCTTTTGTTTACCGGCTGAACGCCCGAAGGCGTCGAACGTCTCGCGGGACACGCCGGCAAGTTTGCATTTTAAAACTACTCCCGGGAGCACTTCTTTTCTGCCGCCTAGCGTTGCCCGTCCGCCCGTCCCGTCCGCGGTCCGCTTTCTCAGTCGCCACGGTGCTCTATATACGTGATCGGGGGGGAAGGAGGAGAGGATTTTTATACTCGTCTCGTCGCGGCTGCATTTGTGTCGTGTGCTCGCGCGCACGCACTTTATATATATAATAATAAAAAAAAAAAAAACCCATAATTTCTATACTTACACGACGTATAAAACCGTTTTTGTCGTCACAAGGTCGTGTCGTGCGCTTATGGAACGTTCCGCCGTGGGTACGCGCGTGTGGGTCGTAATACCCGTCGAATATACGGCGGCGTTTACTACCGCCGGTCGCCGGGGGATCGAGGCGGTCAGGACAGCCCATACGGGTTGTGGGCCGATATAGGTGACGGGGAATTAAACGAGTCGGGCGGGTTTTAAAGATGTTGTGCCGCCGTTTATGTGGCGCAACAGGCAGAGGCGTAATCCGCGGGTGGGGGACGTAGAGCGGGAGCGATGCGAAGCGATCGCTTCACAATAATGTACTCTTAGCTCCATTCGGTTATTTTATTTTATTTTAATTATACGGGCTGGGCCCTTTTGAACATGCAACATTAAACATTTGTGATAACGGAAGTCATTCCAAATAATGAATTAATAAGAATATATACAATTACAGTAGCTTGTAAGTTTTAGTATAGAAATTACACATAATTAGGTCAATAAGTCATTAAAGGCCGAATCCACATTAACAAATGACATTAGACGTCTTAGAGGCTCATAGAGCCATGTTGGTGGTGGCGTGCTGGACATAAAGAAGATACCAGTAGAGCGAGATAAACGAGAAGGAACTATAGATAACTGCAGATACACTCTCGGTTTTCTAGATAAATTAATTTAGATAAAACACAACAATGTTTACTAATTTCTAGTATATTATGAAATTACCGTCTTATTCATTATTTATTTTCCCTAATGTCCTGATTAATATTATAGAGACAGAATTGCTCTCTATTACGTATGTTATGAATAATTTTTGAAAGCGGAAAATGTAAGGAAAAAAGGGAAGTAAGATCATTTGATGTCAAAATAAATTATCAAAAAAAATCATTTGGTTAAAAATGCTTAGATTATTTAGGTCAAAACATTACAGTTCAATGTCTTTGAATATAAAAAAAACTCATATTCTCTTCAATTGAGAATTTTGGAATTATAAGTATAAAAAAAGAGATTAACCTATGGTTATTTTCATTATTAATTTAAGCATAAGGAAATAATATGTAAATATATGTAATAAAATGGAAATTTGGGAAATGAGTTTCAAATGTAACTATTTAATGTTCTTGTATTACTTTGTTTTGTTGTTCTGTACTTTTCTATTAAATTAAGTTGTTTTCTTTTTGTTTAGTATGTATTCCTATTTTATTATGTAATGTAACTCTCTACCACCATCACAAGCATTGCGCTTAAAGGAGGTGGATATTTTATTGTAAACATTTTTAATATTATGTAAATTATTTTAATTATGTTCACAATAAACAAAAAAAAAATACATATATATACTATTACAAATGCATAATATTGTGTTTCCATACGATTTTGTTGAAATATTTATACAAACAGAATAACAAATGTGCAGTAATAACGAATGAACGAAAATTGTTCATTTGAAGTATATATTTACTATATGGTTATTGGTCAGTAATAAAACAGCCGGATCTACTTCACATTATGGGTTGGCTACTGTTGGATGTGGAGTGGTATTAGTTGGAAAATGGTTTAGGAAAATGTCTTTAATATTTCGAAAGCGTAAATAAATCATTATAACCAAAATAATTTAAATTAGTTAGGTCATACTGTTCATCGTGTGTTCTTCATTTTTAGCCTTGATAATTCATAAATCAACAAAAATAAAATCAATGTATTATCATTTGTTATCAGGTTTTTAGATTTTTTTTAGAAAAACAATATTGGGAATCTAAACAAATTGTTTAAACATAATATCTTTATCTAAATATTTTTAATTTGTAAAATCCGCTTCTTTTGAAGTAATCCATGAAAAAATCTGATCATTTTTACTAGTTGAAAACATTTTTTCCGAGAAAAAAATTCACCTTAGTAATATCATAACTTCTTCTCTCAGCATCACAAAAATAGCGAAAAAAACGTAATAGTTGTTCTCGGGTAACTGGGTTCTCGGGGATTCTTTATACAATTTATTTATCTAATTTTTAGATTAGTTTTATTAATTATAGTTTTTATTTTAAGGAAAATACTTTTTTTGAGTTAGCAATAATACACCAAAACATTTTCACAATACCACCTATATAAAATATGGTATACATTTCCCGCTCGCCAGTATTTTATATGAAACATTTTTATAAATTTGAAATGGTCTTGGTTTACAATAACTTAAAAACTGAAAAAGACTTTATATCTCCAATCACAGAATCGTTCTTATATATTTCTGATGATTTATTTCTTCCCACTGAAATCAGCGGTGCAGTATATACCCGGTTTTTTTACGTTTTGAATCCATTGAACTTTTTATCAGTTTATCAGTGTCTGAATATCTTTCGATTCTGGTTCTTTATGATGTGATACCGTGGTAGAAAATCTTCCAAAAACATTTAGATTCTGAGCACAGCGGGGAATGGATTTGTTTTACTATTTTTATGATTTGTGTATGTTTTTTTTTTTTTTTTTTTTTTTTTAAGTGTTTTCCTTTAACCAGATCTTGCTCTGATTTTCAAATGTAGAATCTTTTCTGAACAAACATTTTATCTGGTCTAATGTTATTAATATTTTACCTATGTAAAATTTAATGAATTGTAGAAAATGTTCATCATTACTAAATAATATTTGTAACATCAAAATTTTGTTTCAAAATATAAATTTATAAAACGACTATTTTAGATTGAGTAAAAACAATTTTTTTTATGAATTTTAATGATTTATTTTTATTTAAGAAAGTGGGTTCATAAAATAGAGAATTCATGGCGCAATGTTTTAGTGCCTTTAGTAGGTATTTTATAAAAAAAAAATTAATTAAAAATATTAAACACAACAGAAGTTATTGTATTTGTTGCATCTTCTTGGGACACCCTGTAAATACCTTTGCCACTACCAGATAATTAATAAAACAGATATAAATCGTTGAACAATTTTTTTCTATGATGTTAATGTGCACGCATGTTAGTACGTTTATAAAAAGAAATTATACATGACAATTATTACATGTCATTATAATAACGTTACATTAGTAAATTATGTCGTGATCCACACGTATTATTTATGAGAATAGATTGACTACATGCAGACATTGTTTTAACAGGATTACGACAGGAGACAAATTTAAAGTTAACGTGTTGGTAAACTTTTACTTTTATGCGCTAAAATCAATATTATAATATTTACAAAGCAATACGTAACGTAGGTATAATATTAATATTATACTCGTATATATTATGTAGAAATGGCGGGTAGTGTTAATTTATTGTTAAAGTTAGTTGGGACCCCGAACATTTGAGTGAAATTGTACACAATAATAAGGAAATACCTATCTTTTATCTTTTTTTCGGAAAAATATGATCATATTTTTGTTTTATAAAAATAATATGCGTATATGTTATATTTATCGTTTTCTACGCTTTAGAGTTTAGAGGATTTACAGGCCCAGATAATTAAGGGGTTTCGTATAGGCAATTTTAACGAAAGTTCGAAACTATATTGTCTTAACGTGAACCTTCATTATGTTATCAATATGAATACATGAAATCGCAGTGCCGGGTTGAAAAGTAAAACAGGCCCAAGTTTTGAATTCGAAGCGGCCCGATTTCCAATTGAGTAATTGTTCCTTTAAACCATTTGGCTGATTCTTTGTCTGCAAATTGTGTACAAATTGCTTTCGTTAAATTATAAACAACTAAAATAAATAACCAAATCGATTGATACAATATTTAGATCATAATGCTAATCATGTTTATTATGAATGGTGTCGCGAAGATTATAGTTATTTATCATTATCATTTATTACGATTTTATTATTAATTGAACTATAGTTTTCCGTATTTTGAGGCATATCGCATATATATTAAAGTATTTTCATAAGTCCGAAATTCCAAAATTATGAAATTTATCACGGCTCATCGAGTTTTGCTCGATAATTCGTGGGCTCAATCCGGCCCAGATGAAATGTTCAAATTGTTATATGCTCGTATATTGAACATAAAATTATAACTCGGGTAAAACGTTTTTATTATATTTTTTCTAAACTTGACTAGATTTTATTTTATAAATATCTGAAAAACACACACAATTGTTTAAATTAAAGACATATATAATAACTTCTTTTATGGCCCATTCAGTGCTAAATAATTCGTCAAATAAACGAAAATAATAACTGATGCATTTATAAAATACTTTTTATCATTAATTTTATATTACATTGATTTTAATTTATCCAAAAATATTCTGTTAGAATCAAAATAATAATATTATTTAATTTACAAAAACGAGATTTTTCTTTTCCAATCTTTGAATGATACCCAAGAAATATTCTGTGATTCTGAATAAATATCGATTTAATATTCTAGGAAATTATTAACTTTTTTCGGAATTTGTTTTCAGAAAATTTAAGAAACAAGCAACTCTAAAATGTTACTGACTGTTGATAATTTGACATCTATACTTTCGGGGTTTGAAACCATTTATCCATTTTCGATTTTCCAATAGCAACCTATATTAAAAATTCCACAATTATATTTAAGTCAATTTTAACGAAGAAAATAATATACTTGTTATCATAGTATTGATTTATACATTTAAGAATTATTTTATTTAGAATTTCGAAATAAATGTATAATGTGCGAATGTAATAATCACTTTGTATTTGTAAATAATATAGCCATTATAGATACTTGAAAATATATAAGAATATTTTTAGTTCCAATAAATTTAGAATGTGTGGTAGAATGTGTAATAATTTTCTACAAAAATAATATTACAGAAATAGAATGATTACCTACCATTATATTAATATTAAATTAAATTTCCCAAAAGAAGGCTAACAGAATAATAAACTATCAACTAACAATCTAAATATTACTGGAACATAAGTTAAATAGAAGGTAAATATAATACTATGACTAGAATAATGTGTGTTGATTGTGAAATCAATAATTTTAGCAAAATAATAAAACATTTCGTCGTGATGACATTTTCCTTTTAATATCGTGAAGGCATTTTGAAATTCTAGAACGATTATAGCTCTGTTAAAATACGTTCGAGTAAAACTTATGTATAGTCTCAATATGTACGTGTGTATTATCCTCTTATAACGTTATGAAAAAAAAATTGTTATAATTTATAGGCGTCGGAAATTTTAGTATTTCTTTAATTTTTAAGCTTGGCTAAAATCATTAAGTAAGAGTTTCGAATAAAAAACTTAAAAGTGCTTATTTTTGCGTATTCGTCGATTTTTCTAATAAAAATAAAAAAAAAAATGAAAAAGCCTATGATTGTTCAAAGATATATATTTTTTTTTTCTATGGACAACTTTTTTGCCAGCAATTTTGCTTCAATTTATAATAATAGCAATTTTTTCTAAAAGAAAATCTAATTGGGGAGGTACTTTAAGAAGGGTTATTTCTTGATTTTCCCAATAAATGAAAAAAACCGAAAAAAACGGGAAAATAGGTGCTATATTATTAAAGAAATATATAATGCATATGTAATTATTATACCATAATATGACATACATATTGTCGACAAAGCAACATTATTAAATGAACTCCGCTCAGAATCGTTTTTTCGTTAGCAAACATGCGAAGTTGCCCGATTTTTTTTAATTATCGTATCACGATATCCATATCGCGCTACACATTCCACTACACACATAATAATACGCTATAACACAAACAAAAATATTGTTTGTTTAATGATGGGAACTAGTAACATCAACTATCAACATAATTTTTAAATCAGTATTAATTCTTTTACATTGCAAATTTCATTAAGCCTTTTGTTAATTTTTCAGCGCAAACATTTTTAGGTGATGATTTGGTTTGGTTGAATGGAATTTCTTTAGAATACGAAATTTTAGTGCGTTTAACGTGCTGGGTCATTAAGGTAATACAAACGTTTTTATCGAGCTATTTTCGATAATTCGCCTTGGGTATCGATATCGTTGGTCAACACTATAACATAATGCAAATACTAACCGAGATTTTTGTATAACTTTTTCCTCGGGTGAGCGTGATAAAATTAAAATTAAATCTACACACTTAATAAATATAGTGAGTTCCGCTTAATGTGATCACATAGGTTCAGGCCATTTTGATTTTATCAACCGGTTGATTTCATAAAACGTTTTTTTTTTTTCTTTTTAATGATTTTATATTTATACGTAAACTTAAAATAAAATAAAGGAGCTAAACATCCATTTTCGATTCTACTTGTGAATCTACTAATTTAATTTTCATATTGGCCTGAAATTAAAATCTATATTCAATTAATATACAATAAAACAATACATAATAACTATAATGATAACATACGATACCATAAAAATGATAAGAATGTTCATAAAAGTGATTCAATTATCCGGTACTTGGTGATTCTAATAAAAGATTAATTTAACATTAATAACATAAGATTTGGTTTGGGATTTTTATTTTTGATTTCAATAAATGGTTGGTTTTATAAATTAGTGATTACATTAAGCGGAATTCACTGTATTATGAATGCGAAAGTGTGTGTTTGTACTTCCTTGACGTCGTGACCGATCAGGTGATTTTTCGCATAGGGATATTTGGAGGACTGAGAAGTGGCAAAGGCTACGTTTCATCCCAGAAAACCATTTTGTTCCCACGGGAAACATACCTCATCCCTAATTTTTTTAAATGTATAACTTCTAGGGGTTTTAACTTAAAGCGACCGTTCTCGCACCTTTAAATATAGCTCAACGAGAATTATCAACCCCTATCCTAAAAATAATAAATCATTTTAAAAATCTAACCCCTTAAGGATTGAAAAGGGGTGTTAAGGTTACCGAGGAAAACAAACTCCATACCTATTTAATATAAAATATTGATGATAATTGTTATAATAATACATAATATTGATCATAACAATAATTAAAATTATATTAAGGGAATAAAGGGATCATTTATAAGAGAAAGGTTGGCCGAGAACACTATAAATAGATTTAGTATTACATAATAATAATAACAGTATTACAATTTATAACAAAGGAATTAATGATCGTTAAAATAGAAAGGCAGGTCCAGAAGATTATAAATAGATTTAGTGTTGTATATTAATAACAATAATAATAATTAAAATTATATTGGAACCACGGAGTTGCATAAGTAAACAACGGACTATTTTAGGTTTTGCGTACGGGTGTAATAACCGTGTAGATAATATGTAACTTTAGGGGAATGTTGAATAAGTGAAATGTCAAAGGAACATTATTTCGTATTTAAAAGTTAGCTAATAAGTAAATGTCTTACAAGATGTTACTATTTCAGACTGTCGGGAGTATATGTCGTATTTTAAATTTATTTTCCCAATTTATCTGTAATGCCGACGAAATGGCGGGTAATAACTAACAATTAGTAATACATTATAATAAATTCGAATTTGTATATTTCTCTATTTTGGAGGGCCGTTTTCATCAACATAAAAAAAGTCGTTTATCTGATTCTTAAACTGAGTTTATGGCTAATAACCGACCACGATTGGTCGATTATCTTATAAACTCCGTTTAAAAATCAATCTGTGCGTTGGTGAGAATTAGCCTTAGTTACTGTATTATATCCCGATTCGTATTGGTTTTTGTTATCTACTTGTTGCTTTTTGTTGTGTTATTGTCCATGATCGAAATATACAAGGTTATTGCAGAAAGCATGTTTGAGATAAAAAAAAAAAATGGTGGCAGAAAGGTGCAGTCTCTTATCAATTTCCTAATTTATATTTTTCAATTTAATTTTCACAATTAACTATGAAAACTAAGTACTTACCTATACATTATTTATAAATATAATTTATTATACTATTATATGTTATATATTTTAATATAATTTTTCGCAATAATTAAATTAAATGTTAAAAAATATCACTTGTTGATAACAAATAACAAAGCACATGATGGTATTTTTAATTTCAACCATAACGTGATATTCAACTCAACCTAATCTTATCTGGGTATTATGAATAATTAAACAATATGATAAAATAATGACAATCATATAATTTTATATATTATATCATTTTGTAATACAGATATTGAGTATACAATACTTTTAGTTTATTCTATTATCAATAATTCAAATAAACGAATATTGCCGCCAATTCTGATCTTGTATTAGCCAATAAAAGCATGGTCTCCTTACGCTGCCGTTTTATTTTTCGTATATCAAAAAATGATGAAGTGAAGGTGTATCAGCAATACCCTTGTAATATTAATTCAATCATGCTGTTGTCGTGGTTTCGGTAGAGGTAATTTTTGATATTATTACTCGGCATTTCACTCGTTTTAGCGGTTTTAAAACGATTGTTTTGACGAATTGTCGCGGTTTTTTACTCTCTTTTTCCCCGTTTTCATTGACTTTTTTTGTTCATTATATACATTTTTACATACAGTACGCCATAACTATCCTATAATAAGTGACCCGCACAATAATACAAGAACCTATATGTATATAATATCGTATTGATATATACGTATACCAAGTATACATAGATAAACTAGGTATATACCTATATGACATTCTGGCGCAAATAAGCACGCACTTATCTCATACTATTCAGTATAATAAGTATACATAATAATACGAGAATGCGGTGTGATGGCCGTGTGCTGCTGCTGCGGTTTCGGTATGCAATTACAGGATTCCTCGTCCGGTTGTCGTCTCAGCGACCGCAGCGAGATATTATTATTACTATTATTTTATATTCTGTATACCAGAAAAATATGTGCGCTATCCGAGCGGGAAAAACTGCACAACCGCACACAGTCTGAAAACCCGTCCTATCTATCCGTCGTCGGCGAACAGTCGTCGTCGCCGTACGGTGGTTTTTATGAAATTATCGTTGCCGTTATAATAATATTATCGTTGTTATTGTTATTATCATTATTATTTTTTTTTTCATCGCCGATGCGATGTGTCGGCAACTGCAATATACGTATAGAGGTATAGATGTAGACTACGGCGCGAAAATATATATCGGCGTTATATAACTGCAGTTTCTCCTCATCCTCCTCCTCCCCCACCGATAGAGCAATCGTATTAGTTCGATGGGATTAAATCCTTGGCTCTGTGGAGCAAGGATATCGCCGCCGCTTCCGGTATTGTCCGGGGACCAATACAGACCGTCGACGGAGGCGGCGGGGACGAGACAGACCTAATAACCCCGGAGTACCTATACGCAAACGGGCGGCGACCGTTTAATTGATAAGTCCGGCGGGAAAATTCGATAATTTATTTACATCGTGTAGGTATACCTACCTCCGTATACTTAGTATAGCTACTCGTATACGCGTATATATATGATAACGGTCCTCCCGTGAAGTCTTTGTGAGAAGGCAAAACTTTAATTATTTATAATGTAGCTGTTAAAACTTTGACCATTGTGCTTTGAAAAAGGACTTTAAGACTGACTTAAATAAAAAAAAAAATACTACAGAATCATAAGGCTAGCCGATGATTCTTTTTTTGTTGTTTTATCTACGTTATTGTATTGTTGTTGACATGATGATAATGTAAGATATTATCAGTCTCGGGAAGTATTTACCTTTTTCGAATTTTTTTTTGTATTTCAGAAAAAAAAAATATAGCAGCTATAATAAGCTATAAAACTGCTATTTTTTTGTTACCCTTATTTTTGAAGGTGAAACTACCACTTACTTTTGGTTTTTAAATAGCAACCTAAATATTGAAAATTCCAGGAATATTTGCAGTTCTAGCTAGTTTGAATACATTATATTGTTGTCATTTTTAATTTCCGTCAATTCACAGACGAGATATTCCGCTTTTAGAGGACGAGAAAAAAAAACTATGCATAATGTCACATTATAGAGCTCTTTTTAAATTAAATTATTCAAAAAACAAATTCCGAAAAAGTGGTTAAAAAGTTTGCGATGATACTGTAAGAAAGTAAATCAAAAAGGCAACAAAAAAGGTATCTTGTGATTTTTCGAATAAATCATTTTTTCTGAAATTATACGTTTTCCTACGTTTTTTTTCCCATTTAAGTGCTTTTATTTAAAAAATGGCGTCGAAAATTAAAGAATGAGCTTTTTAAAGTGCCATCTAAACAACTTGAGCTTTCGGAAAAGTTGCTACATGTAAAAGTTGGATTATATTAACTAGAAAAAAACGTGTCTACAGACTAGAACAAAGAAAGAAAAAAGAAATAAACAGCATTGTAAAACCAATAGCACCCTCGCTACCCTCGAAATCTAAAAAGTTAATACTTTGCCAGATTATGAATCTTTTACAGTATATTGATCACACTCTATAATGATAAAAGTAAGTGTTTGTGTGTGTATACAAACCATAGCCGAATTAATCTCACCTAGAGGTCTGAAAATATTCATACAGAAGTGGATAAACGGATCCCTGTGCACTTAGAAGCCGGATACTTAAATGTCAACTATTAAAAGATTGCTCACACGTGATTTTTGGTATTCTAATACGAAAATTGCATTTTTTTTTTTGTAGTTTCTGGATTACTTTTGTAACACGGATGAAAAAAAAAACCAATTATCATTAGTTAATTCGGCTGTCACGGGCAAGAAAGTGTCCTTTGTAAAAGATTAATTACCAAAGAATAACGGTTAACTGCGGTAAGAATGGCGGAAGTGGGAAACGGGGACTCATCACGTAAAATTGTATTTATTTCATTGATTTCGATTTTTGAAAAAATTTGTTAAAAATTCTGATTTTAAATGTACCAACAGAAGAGGAATTACAGTTACACTTGAGCAACGCTAAAAGGGACAGCTATTACAAAATTTAATATGCGAATTTAAAAAAAAAAAAATAAAAAAAATAGCGACCGAAGTAATAATAATAATAGTATAATAACGATAACATAAAATGGCAATCAGAATGAACACTAATAAGAAATTAATCGCGTGGTTCACTATAATACCTGTAATATTGTTATAATATTTACTTTGACTTACAACTTGTAAATATATGATTCAGTTCACGGAATTTAGGATCATACTAACGACCTCTTGCAGTTAGGGCGCTGTATATTATGCGAAAATAAAGTTTGCCAGGAGTTAATAACTTAACAGTACGACACGGCTACACCGAGGAAGAAGTTCATGTTCGTGTGACTTTTGTACACTATCACAGTAATAAGGAAAATATTTTCCTGCGATAGCTGCTGCTGTATAGTCGTCAGACGAAATTCCTCATTGGGTCGTCTGTAAGTGAAAAACGTGTATATTATGTGTGACCCATGCAATAAGTGTCTTGCATATAATCGTCATTTAACGAGTTGCATGTGGAAATAATGTACATATGATAATGTTCGTAAGAAGTGTGTCTTCTATCTCTTTCTGACGAAGACGACGCAGTCCTCTAAATTAAAGTTTACATAGACTACTTTCATAATACATCCAGCAACACGAGCATGACACGAGCTAAGTGAAAAAAATATACATATAATTGCGGTGCCGTGACAGTTTAGAATATATCCTGAAGCAGAATTTGCTTATTTAATCCATATTTTTATTGTACCTACATATATTCCGAAATTTCAAATCAAATAATTCTTAACGGTGTAGGTACGTTTTTAATTCGGTAACGAGTATATTATTTACTTCATTAAAATCTATTTAAATTAAAACTTCGTATATTTATGGAATTGCCAATGCAGATTTTCATTGTAAAATCAAAAGTGGATTAGTGATTTCACTCCCTGAAATAAACGGCGAAAAATAATGGTGGTGCATAATTTTAGTAATTCCTTCTTTCTTAAATGTTTTAAAAGCACGTTTCGAAAAAATTTAGTGCTTTCCGAAATAATTAGTGCCTTACGTTATGTCGCGATAGCCCTGTATATCTTTAAAACTTATATCTGTAAAAATATTCTCGTCAAGTAAATAATTTGATTATTACGATTATTTAATGTTTGGTTTACTTTGCGCAGTACAGACAATACAGTTATGATAATATCACAACTTTGTAGAGCTAAAAAAAAAAAAAATTAATGAAATTAGTAGTTTTTTTTTTTCACGAAACAACGTGGATGGGTTTTGTCGTATTCGTGCGGCGTGAATATACAATTTTTGTCGTACATTTTTAAACAGAGTCAACTATGTACGCTGCTTTAGTTTAAAACAAAATACTAGGTATATGATGTCTATGCGAAATTTATAAAAAAACTGGACGAGAAATCCTCGTATTTTATGAAAAATCATTACTGCTGTGAATACGAGATATCATAGACGAATGTAGGTAGGTTAACCCTGCCTTCGATTGACGAACTTGTATACAAATACGCTGTAAACTGTTCAGTTACATTGGTCAGTCGTACCAGCTGTAGGTTATAGGTTATTATTGCATACTTTGAAATCGGAAAAGATTTCTTCATACTTGAAAAACGTCTACAATTTTTGAATGGTGGATTTATAAAATACATTGAAATTCTATAAAACGGTAGGTATATAACGCCATTCTGCATGTCGGGTGATTTATATAATAATATTATTACAAAGTTATACGAGACGAGACACGTGGATAATAATAATGAGTTCACCGTTTTTTTGCAGGGTCCGGAAGTACGCAAAGCGATGAGGACGAAGGGGACGAGGACGAAGATGAGGAGTGTATTGTGGACGACGACGGGGACATCGACGACGACGACGACGACGACGACGATCTATCAGTCAATTCTACTGACGAGGAATCCAATCACAGTCTGTTTTCAGGTAATTACACTAGATAATTATTATAATAATTTACTATTATCGTGTTATGGAAATTTGCGAAAAATCGAACCCGTTTTGTGATCTTCAAAGCCTAAAGGAATTTATTTAGATTTATTTTTATAGTATCCATGTGTTCTTATTATTACTATTACATAGGTGGTATCTACAACAATATCGACTATTGCAGCCAGTGTCGTATTTAGGATTTTGTCATGAAGGATTTGAATTTGGATTTTATATCATATTGTAAACATGTATCTATATAGATTAAAAAAAAAAGATTCTTTTTTAATTCATTTATTTTTGTAAGTAATTTGTAATTCGATCTTCCCTAAAATGATCATTGAAATCGAATGATTAGGTGTTAATGATTTGAATTATTAGTTTATTTACATTATTTAAGTACGCCTATAACACCTTTTTCATGATCCGGATAGGTTTCGTAAAAAAGTTCTGGTTTTTTGGTATACATTTTGGATGTTTTCGACTAAAAATGTTAAGAAATTTGAAATTCAACAATTATATATAATATTCGTATACAAATAAATCGATACTAAAAAAAAAAATAATTAAAAAAAAATGTCAATCGATCTCCTCGATTTCGCCCCGTAAACGCACCGCCGGTTGCTGCAGCCGTTAAATCACAGTGCCTATATAGATTTTTGATTAACACGAATTAATACTATTAAACTCAGTTTTTTTTTTCAATCCGAGCCGAAAACATTTCTAAACAATAAACGAATCGCGGGGAAAAAAAAAATCAAAATCAAAATAGTACGTCGCTATAATATTGCGAACAACGGTGTATTGCATATAGCGATTTATAATATTATCCCGGGCTCGTGAATTATTAGCGCGGTATTTTATTCGTCGCGTTTTGAACAATTATTACTGTTATTACGAATCATAATTAATATAATAATATTTCAATAGCGTTTCCCGCGTTTGTTTTGCACGAGAAAATAATAATAATAATAATAATATCGTCGTCGAAACCGTCCGAGTGACAATAATAATAATATCTTTAATAATAATAATAATATAACGCGATATCCGAATGGAAAGTCATCGCGCGCGTATATATAAAGACCATTTCACTATTTTATTATTATTATTTTTTTTTTATATTTTTTCCCCGTTTGTGTGTTTTACGAAAGCGCGTCTTTGTGGCGAACGAGAAAAACTGCGGCGCGGTCGTCGTCAATCGGGACTCGCGTACATAATATTTTTTTATTGTCGCCGGCGGTGTGTGTACTGGAAATAATTGCGACCCGCATGAAAACCGACTTTAATCGCCTAACCTATAACCCGAACGCGCGTACATATTATTTTACCGAGCGAATCGAACAATATAATTTGCCGAGGGCCGGCGAAACGTAAATAATCCGCAAAACTCCTATAAGGCACGACGGTATACGTACGTCGAAACGGTGGCGGCGCAATTTTTTTCGACTCGCCTGCTCCCGAAATACCGATGCACCGAAACGGATTTTTCGACGTTTATTTCCTTGATATTATGCTCATACACGTAAGGACTGCCCAGTTCGAAAGATGCCAACCACTCGCCCATCCGCCAGCCAAATTTTTGTCCCGCACAGTTGTTCAAAAAAATCTCGATGGCACTGTAGTTCGAAATGATACAATACACATATATACAGAGCGATTTTTTAGATTCTGAGTTTAGCGAAGAATGTATTGGTTTTACAATGATGTTTATTGTTTTTTTTATGTGAACACTTTTTTTAACAGTAACCTTAGTCCGACTTTTTCTGAAAAAAAATGCTCTCTGGGTGATACTTTAAGTATGTCATTTTTTAAAATTCTCATTAATATTAGTGATAATGAGGGAAACCCGGTTCTTTAAGTTAAAAATGATTGAAAGATTAAAAATAAGGTTGTTATTAGCAATCGTTTTTATTTATTTTTCGCTGTTATCAAGTTTTTATTATTTTAATCTTTTCTAAATAATCATTGTTGTCATGGAAACGTACATTGTTGTAATCATTTTTTATTATAATATGACGTATATATTGTTGAAAAAACACTATCGACTGAACTCCACTCAGAATCGTGTTTTGGTTAGCAATGGTTTATCGTTGCTTACAGATATACATTAAATTCCCGTCTGTGTCCTACCTTGGAAACAGTGGCTGTATCCACGTGCGAAGTATGTTTGTCCTTTTATTTTTCATAAACCAATAATTTTCTTGGAGGATTTTGAGTGATTTCGGTATTTTAAATCCATTTTAATTTTTACAACTACTCCATATACCTTAAATAAGTTTATACTTTTGTTTTTAAAATAGGAACTCCCATTTTTGAACAAAGATTTGAATAGACAATTTTGGTATGCATAACACTAATATCAGATTTACAGTTTATGAGTTATAATCGTTTAAAGTTTTGACCGGATAAGTAGAGAAGAGTCTGCATATCTATGGCTAAATGATAAATTGATAATTCTTCCGGTTTCTACGCCTTCGGTATAAATTATACTTATAACTAATTCATAAACGGTAAATCTGATATTATGTACATCAAAATGTCTAGAAAAGTATTCTCTGTCTAAATCTGTGATCAAAAAGAGGTTTCCTGTTTGAAAAAAAAAATAAAATAAAAATATATACTTATTTAAGGTATATGCAGTAGGGGAAAATTAAAAATGATATTAAAATAAAGTTTAATCGATTCCATAAAGATTGAAAACAAACAGAAATTACATTCATTTAAAATCTTCCGAGAAAATTGCTGGTTTCCGATCACTCTGTGTAGATACTTCAAGGCGCGTTTTGGTGATGCAGTTTCAGGCCGCTCGGTTACCGAACAAGAAGTTTAGAGAACGGGTTTGGCGATAATATTGTTTACTACTGCGATTGTTTGAACTTACTGAGTGCACTCTTTGAGAACCGTATTATCCGTAGGTACAATACCGCACACTGTAAACAACGTTTTAGCGATATTGCCACCCAGCGCCGGCGCCAGATTTTGCGAGGCCCTAGGCTAAATATTCCGGGGTGTTCTGAAAGCATCTTATACAAATCCATAGTGAAAACCGATAAGATACATTTAACTCGCCTCTTCTCTTGGAATTCTTACAAGTCTTATTGAATTGTTATTGTTTAAACATATTTTAAATTTTTAGATGAATAAATGCACAAATTACAACTCGCTACTTTTTAAATTAAATTAAATATATTATAACAGTTTAACGTTACATTTTGATAAAATGAAATTGTTACTTTTTTCATACTACGGCAAGGCCAAACCCATCTGCCACTGCCAATGGTATTACTGTTTTGAATTATTTCGGGAAGCTTTGGATAAATTGCTCACATACACAAAAAAAAAACAAAACTGTCCAAGGATAATGGAGACGAGTGTAGCCACTATTGTAGGGGCGAAGTTGGAAAGGTAGCAGAGGGGAAATATATTGCATATCTGTAAGCAACGATAGACCATTGCTGATAAAAAAAAAAGATTCTGAGCAATCGGTTAGTAGTGTTGTTATTTTGTCAAAAATATATATGTTATATTATGATAAAATATGCATTATATATTTTCTTTAATAATATTTGTTTAATATTATACCTATTTTCTCGTTTTTCCCAATTTTGAATTGTTCATCGGCTCTAGCAAAAATTGTTCTTGTTTTGCACGATTGTTTTACTTAGTACGCTCCGTATTTCGGTACGTTATTTTATTCCCGGACTCAATTTAACACCTAAAATCAGTGACGGGGGTCAATTCAATGAGCTGTCCCCATCGGATCGGTCTAAAATTCTGGATATGGATTTTCTGAACATATGTTCTCGATTCGTTCGCTTGAACACACGCGAAAAACAATACTGTAATATTGAATCAACCGGGCATTAAATAATATTAACGGCGCTCCCGTCCGATTCGTCCGCGACCAAATCCGGTTCTTGTATTACCCAGCCGAATTCCCCGTTGAGATTTTTCCGCGTATATCGCCTCGCCCCGTCATCCGATCCTAACGGCGCAGTGCCCGCGCTCGAAAACTTTTTTCGACGCGATTCGATACACAATTCGAGCTCCGCGACCGCGATCATCTCCGTATGCCGTCTTCTCGCCTCGCTTTCCCGAAAATCTCACGTCGCGGGTCTCGCTCGTTTTCAATATCCATTTTTCGCACGATTAAAATAAAACGGCGATAATGATAATATATAATTCGGCGTTTATAACGCCGCGGTATTATAACAATGTAAATACTCTCTCGCGAAGAACGTTGCGAACACGCCAAAGGGTTAGAGTTTTGCGGCGGCATAATTGCACCCTTGCTAAAAGTTGCCGGCGCCGTCTGCGCTCGCACCCACACGCTCCACACACACACACACACACACACACACACACACACGTGCGCGCGGAACAGCGGTAACGTCGGCGGCGGCGGCGAGGCGGTGCCGGTTTTCCCGCGGGAACCGTATAATACGCGTATAAACCCGGGGCGGAGATCGCGGAACATTAATTTTGTTTGATTGTTATTACCCCGGCGGCGGCGGCGGTTGTGCAAATGTGAAAAAAGGAAGCATTTTATCTTTACCGCGCGCGCCCTGCCGCCGCCGCCGTCGCTTGGTGCCCGTACCGTCGCCGGGCGAAAAAGAAAAAAAAAAACCCGCCGCTGCACTCGGACCGCCGCCGCCGTCGCCGTGGCCGCGGAAAATCGATATGCGGTCTGCCCCGTACCGCTCGCTCGCGGTATACGTATACGCGAAATTAACGCTAGCCGCGTGTCAATTAGCGACGGCGGCGGCGGCGGCCGGCTGTCGTGGCCGAATGGCCAGGCGCGTAACTCGCCGCGTATATACGTATAGTGTGTGTCTGCAGAGCGCCGCCGGCGGAGTGTATGGGTACGCGCGACGTACTCTCCGTGCGCGCGAGTTACACAGAAATGCACTTCGCGACGGCGTAATGACATTTCTGGAGTAAAAGTGCAATCCAATTATTGTATGTGCGCGCGCGTGGCAGGGTGGGCGTGCGGCGGACGGGCGCGTAATTATATATGTCACTCCGCGAGTAATGCGCGTCTGGCGCACGGACCGCGCGCGCGTGTACGTACACTAATATTATACATTTCGGATGTGTACGTTTACATATAACGTGTAGGTACACACAAAAGCCCGGCGACAGCGCGTTACTTTGGGAAAATTGAAATAATAATTGTAATTATACGTGACGTGCACTGAAAGCTGGGAAACACGGTCGAGGAAAAACGACCACTGAAAAAATGCGAACGCGTGCTGCCCCGGTAAAATAGTCCGCGGAAATTAAATGCTCGCGCATAATCGTACCGTAACGCCATAAGCATTTTTTTAATTAAATATTTAATGGGTTCGATACCAGTTTTTCAAATTCGAAGAATTCAAAAATGTTTTTAACGTTTCAATTACCATTTTAAAGATAAGATTTTCCAACTGATCAACCACCCGAAACTGACGAAATAGTGATAACTGATTTTCAATTGTTTTATAAACAAACAACAACGTTTTACAGGTTGCATTGAACTCCGATTTTTTAATTTCGATTTCTAGTAAGGTATAAAAAAAAAATGGCAAAAAACATTATCATTATTTCCGTAGAGTGTATTTTCGTTTGCAAAACGACATTGGCACCGGGCACCTTAATCGGTTACGCTCTTAGGCTCAACTAGATCACCAACTTTGGGGGTGCTTAAGTTATAAACACATCACAGACTCATGACTTCAAGAGTTTGTGGCAATGCAATGCTTCAACAATTCCCTTTACATTAGACCTATATAATAATAAGCAATTAAACACATTTTGTTTTCAATTTTTAATATAAAAACTGTCTAACTCTATTTTTTACACACACATGCATGTTTTCTGTGGGTTATCCGTATTTTATTCTGCTTATTAATTATTATTACACACACGGATAAAATATTTAGTCGATACTATAAAAAAAGCTTTTTTGAGTATATTAGGGACGCTAAAGATTCCCTTATACCCATCTAGTTGCGCCTGTATGGTTATATGCTGTAACGGAAAATGAACGGTAAAATATTAAGATGAATCTCAAAAGCAAAATACGATACGACGATACGCAGATTACGGACAATCATCGTAATAATCGAAAGTCGCTTGAACGTCCGACGCCCTCTGCTATTTTACGAATTCCCTCATCCCACCACCATTCGGGACACGCGGAGTATTTTTTTGTCGCGGTCCGGCGATTGTACCAATACATGGCTATTAAAATCGATTTTGAGTATTATTTTTATTTTTTTTTTTCAATAATTTCATAAAATTATTGAAGTTTTATTTTAACACTACCGTAAAGGTTTGAATTTGAATTGTTGCCTCTATTCTTTATAATGTACTACGTACGGATGGGACATCGATATTTTCTTTGTTTGTCTAACGCACAGTGTTATGCATGTTGCATGGTAATTTAGACCGAATTTTCCTGCAATCAGACCACATCGGCGTACTGAAGCGATAAGAATTCTGAAGACTATAGATTTCAGTTCAGCATACAGTGTACGCGAGCCATGCCAATTTTTCAATTATATTTTAGGTTTCATTTTAAATAAATATCACTACGTTGTGTATATTGTATTAGACAAAGAAAAAAATATGATTTTCGAATAGCCATACTCTATTCCGAACCAAAATCGAAAAAAAATATTTTTCTACAAATGTTGATGTGCATAATATATTTATGTTTGTGTCTAATATGCATAACTATTTATAGTTTAGACCGGAGGAATGTTAGGTTTTCTAATATAGGTTTAATCTAATACTGTTTATATTTCATGATTTTTAATTTAAGGTACAGGGGATAAATAATTTATGACTGTGTTAAAGTAAAGCTTAAAACAATACCATCATGATTTGAAAAAAAAGACCATGTTCGCTGGATCGTAATAAAGAAGTCACCTTGTGAACTATTATCCGGAACAGTAAAATAACAGGGCATAATATTTTAGGTACCTAAGAGCGCCAATATCTAGGAAAATTCAGAAGGGTAAAATGAAAGGGGTTATTGGAAGGGAGAAGAAATTTAAAAATAATGAAATAACATAATATCGATAATAGCTATAAATAATATAAATTATTATATTAGAGAATCTATTATATACTGTATTTAATAATCAACAGAAAATACCCGCGAGTAGAAGTGCTCCGTCATATAGCTAAAATCGAATTTCTCCTCAGAATTTTTTATATAATAATATTCTTTGGAAAACAATTATCAATTTTATTTATATATTTTATATACTATACTACGAAATGTACTATACATCCAAAAAAATTGCTAAATTTCATTTATAAAAATGGTAGGAGTGCGGGTTGAAAGCTGAAACTCCCAAATGGCACAACCTTGTTGCCGACGCCATACATGTACAAAACTTCACCCCCTAGCTTCATTTAGAAGGGCCCGTGGGGATGTACAATGCCAAAAAACACCCTTTACCCCGCAACAATTTAATACGGTTAAATTCATATTGAAATTCAACCCAACTTTTGTCACTTCAATGCGCCGACAAAACAACTATAATTTCAGAGTTTATTTGGTCCAGAGGGAACTGCTAGAAACGTCCGATAGTATGCGGGATAATGATTACATTAAATATAAACCGGACTCAATGCATGCGAAATAGTCTCTATTTTCTGGTAAGATTCGACAAAATCTGATTCGTTGTATTTTCTCGAGAGGTGAAATTATAAAAGTTATTATCATAACATTATACGTGTATTAAAATAACGTAAATGCTTCGGAGTAAACATATTCAACATCTATATTTCATTTTATTAAACGGAACCATTTTGCGTTTTCTCTTAAATTTTCATCGCACAGAGAGCGATCGATTCTCGAGGGACCAACAACAATAATAATAATAATTTGTCGGGCTTCCGTCTACACATTTTTGTGATAAAATAATTATTATGTACCGATATGTATTCTTCATCATATTATACCTATACCTATATAATAGTAGGTAGTTAGGTTTATATTTCTCGGCAATATTTGTCGATTTTGCATACGTGTCGACATTTGTACATTTTCGTTCAATATACATTCGTATTATTGTATAGTTAATTGCCTCAAATTTATTTTCTATTATATATATGATTCGACTTTATTGTATTTACACCTTCCACTGTAAATTATAAATTGCAGTTTTAATCACGCGAAATTATAATGTCTACTTGAAACAATGTGCTACGGTGCATGGGGGATAAGAGAAATACGGAATACCTACTTATCTATATTATGAAAACGAATATATTGTAATATAATATGTAAGTAGGATGTTATTATGGGGAAAACTCATGTGGGGGGGGGATAAATTCCTTTCTCACCACCTCCCAACTGGTATCCCACTAAATCGCTATTTTCAAATCATTATATTCTACTATTTCTACTAAATGAGTGTACGGAAAAAATGATACTTTTTAAAAAGTTATGCAGTATAAAAACTTACATTATGTACAAATATGACTTTCAGAATTGTATTATGTTGTTGCGGGTAGAAGGTATTTTTTTGTTTGCTTTGTACACCCCTACAGACTCTCCGAATGATGCCAGGGGGGTGCTATTTTATGTATCTACAATCTAAGTATATCGAGGATGTGCCTTTTGGGGTTTTAACTTTCAACCCTTACCTCTGTCATTGTTAAGGTTGAATTTCACTATTTTTTTTGGAAATAGTATAATATTGTATAGTAGGGTTTAGAAGGTATTATTCTAAGGTTGTGCAAAAGATATTACTATGAAATAGGTATGCGGAAATTCGATTTTAGTGACGAAGATTACGGATTTTTCTTTTTTATAAAAATCTTGTACTATAGGTATTTCTAATCGGACTAATAATAATTTTTTTTTCCTGGCAATTTTTCTTTTTCATCAAAATGAATGGATTGAGATGCATATTATAAACATATGTCACTTGATCTCTCACTTGAGAATTCGCATCAATTCGGATTATCGCCTTACAGTTTGTTCGTTTTTCAGAAATATACATCAAGTTCTGAGCCTGCACGGTTTTGTATTAATTATGTTTTACGTACATTAATCAATGTTGCATAGAAAATAAAATAATGTATTGTAACTAGAACTTGTAAATAAGTGTAACAATAATAATATACCCATGACAAATCCAAAAACGTTTTTATCTGAAAAAAATCAATAATAATCAATAACACATATTATTTACAGCCTCGAAGTTTTTGCATTTTATTATGTGCCTATCCAGCGTAGTTTTCCGCGACCGAGGTTTTTATTTCTGGTTTTAAGAAGGTCGTCACTGGGTACTGTCGTCAGTCTGTCTATTACATGGACAAACATTTGAATTTAATTACGGATCGTCGTGTTATTATAAAATACTACACGTTACAAAATCACCGTGTGTACAATGTACTTAATATTATGTGTACTATTATGTTCCGATTATATAACTTTACACTGTTAATATTTATTGATTCCAATTGGTTGTACGCGGCTGACGAATCGACAAAATGCCATTATAATTATTATCGTGAAATGGAGTAGTTCCATATATATAGATAAATAATACTCAAATAAAGTACATAGAAAATATCCCTAAATCAATCTGTAAAGGGTGGGGGAGGGACGACAACTTAAGAATTAACTCGGTCTTTGTTTACGATTTTAAATTATTTATTATAAAATGCATAAGCACCTACTTAATTTAAATTTAACAAACATTATTTTGATTATTTCACAAAAAATATACAAATTATTCAAACTGCACAGCATATAAAAAATTAACGAAATTTAAAAAAAAAAAACTACAAGGTACGTCACTCACCCCGCAGAAGATGCCCCCGCAGAGAGAATATAGGTATTGTGTAAAATACAGGTTAGGTATTTATTATCAGGGTTGCGAAATTGTAGAGAATTAATTTTAGCTTATTATATAGGTAGATAGTTTCCGTTACACAAAGTTATAAGTACACCGAGCAGCTCTCGAAACTTTTATTTTGATGTTTTTGATCTTATTTTACATAATTTTTTTTGCCTTTTCTTTGTATATTAAGGTATTTATTTTTTTTGATATAAACATAACTAAAATATTCCACAATGGTTACGGTTTTTCTTGTTTATTTATTTTAGGATTTAAATTGTAATTTTTTAAAACTTTTTAATTGACGTATACTAGCTGTTTAACGCGTATATAAATAAATATTTTTCCTTTTTCGGGAGCCAAGTTATTCGAAATGAATACTAATATACATCATGTAGATATAAGGTTTGATTTTTCAGCTCGTTTTATTGGGACTTGTATTTCAACTGTATAGTGTATATATTATAAATTCACAATTCTATATTTTTTTTAGAAATATTTACGCGTATCGGTCCAATTATTAAGCTTTCGTCGAGAACTTCATTACCAACTCTGGAATATTAGTCGATTTTTATTTTTGTTTTTTTTAACAATGGCATTGGTTTTAGAAATCAATGAACGTACATCATCGATTTACAGGTGTGGGTATATGGCACGTGCTTATGATAATGCAGGTGCTCTTGGCTCTCTCTCTCTTTTTATCGTACTTTTTCTCTCTTTGTCTCACACCAGTCATTCATTCTTTCTCTTCTCGTATATATATATACGTATATATTCTGACTACTGGTTGTCCGCGGTCGTGCTCTAACAGGCCGCCAGGTGACACCTGCTATGAATCTCGTGACCATCAACGCGCGATGAAAACCGTACTCGATCTGGCCTTTGTTTCGACGCGCGACCAGTTTCCGTCGAAATGTCACAATAACGTAATATTATTCAACATAACAATATTGTATACGGATTACGGATAGGGGGAGGGAGGAGGTGAATGATAAATTATCGGACCTAATAAACGTATGTAGTATGTACGTTTATTATAGGTACGTGGATTCGTACACTCATAGTTAACTGCAGTTTAAATGAACACACATTATTAAGAGTATACTAAGGCGGTAAGCACAGGGTGTACCAGGTGTGCTGGGGGCTGAAAAAGAAATGTATTTATTATGAGCTGTATTTAATTATGTATGCTAACCCATGAGGTATTTGCAAAAATGCACTATAAGTAACGAATTAACCAAACCAAGCAGCGACTACTAACCGTGATATTACTTATCATTGCTTTGGTTCGAGAATTATCTTAATATTATTATTGTTAGGGGATAAGATAAGGGGGGATATAAGACCCATTTATGGGGTAATGGTACATTTTGTTTACAGCATTTCTTGCATACGCCTATGCAAATATATTAAATAATATTGTGTGACCGTTGACCTGTCATATTATTAACTAATATATTTTTTTTTACTTACAATTAGAGTAGTAATAATTTAAAAACATATATAATATGTAGAGAAAGCACGTAAAGTATACCAAAAAATGAAACAAAAATATTATTTCGATTTTAAATCATTTTTCATCTCAACTAATTTAAATTTGAGAATAATTCGACTTGTGAAAACTATATTGGTAAACAATTGACTGATATTACGCAGTTTAAATAGTATACAGAAAAAAAATTATAATAAATCGAGTAAATTTATAAGATGTATTATAATATTATATTCAATTGTTCTAATAAATTACACTCTCTCGAATTATTATAATCGGATACCGTGCTGCAAGATTATTAATGATGCAGAAGGTCCTTGTATAGTTGAGACTTTAAAGGACATGGAATGTGATATTTGAGTCATATTGCTCAAACCTTGCCTGTTGTTATCCTGGATGTATTCCCGTGGGACAAACTCGCAGGATTCACACATTACACATACTGTGCTTATCCCACAGGTTTTAAATTTATATTTGAATTTAAAAAATTACAGCATTATTTATTGTTATCATTTTTTTATTAAAAATAAATAATGATTTTTTTGTTAGGTTAGGTTGAGTTTTGTGATCAATACAATACTTATTGCAGGTATTATTCATTGTAATCATTACTATCTGCAACCAAAGTTTAAGTATAAGTAGTATAATTTAAAATTTGAATCTCTATCTCCTCTAATTTTCTCTGTGCACGAGTATACTGTAACATTTTTAATAATTTATTATCAAATTAAATATTTTTTTTTTTTTTTAACTCCGAAGATAACAATGATTTTCAATTGGCCCAAGTCGTTACGCTTCTAAGCAGTGGAGTATTTATGGGGAGATGGAAGGGAAGGAATAGTCCAGGGTTACTGGGTACTTCCCAGTGCCAAAAAAAAATTCTAATCAAATCAGATAAATGATTCTGCATCATTAAGTAATAAATATATACAAATTATACATATAGTCGTGGCATTGTAACGACAGGTTTCCAGGCTGCGACTAAATATAAAGCGTGGTAAAGGCAAGTTACTTTTATAATATTACAGACTTTATAACACAGTAAAACTGATTATTGATGAATTAGTTTGTATAGTAATTTTATAGATAAAAGAAAATATAAATTAATGTATTTTATCTTGTAAATAATGTCATGTAAATACTAATACTCTCTTAGATTATACACTTTTTTTGTTAATTTAAAAATTTCGTTCTAATTTTGCGAGAACTATAGAGTAAATAATTATGCATATTTTATTATATTCTTGTTTAAATAATACCGCGCCAATTATTCGAAATAATGTGCGTACTCGTATATTATATTGTGGCGATCAGAAACAATTTGTCTACTGCTTTTCTATACTGTTTCGTTATCTATTCTTTTATAGGATTAGTCTATAACTTATTTTCATTTGAAATTTAACTCAAGGTTCTATACTTATACACGGGCGCTCGTGGGAGGAGGAGCGAAACCGGGCACTTCCTCTGCTGAAAAAATAACATGAACTAATTAATTGATATTTAATCGTTTAGGATATATTTCAGATTTTTTTCTTAATTTCCCCCCTCCTTAAGTTTTTCTCCTATGAGTGCTCACTCATGTGCTTGATGTTTATATAATAAAGATTTTGGTCGTCGTTAATGCCTAGCCAATATATACAACTTATTTGATAAATATTGGATTTTTAAAACAGCGTATTATAATTTATTTCATATTGGGTTCGTCCATATCAATAAATTAAATTATATCGCTCTCAAGTGTCGGAAAATCAATTTAACTATAATAATGTATATATATATATATACATTATTTATATAGACGCATTTTGAAATGGTCTTTACGTGCGCGTAAATAAGTAATAAACGATAGAATTGCACGGGGTATAAATGAAGTTTGGTTCGAAAAACGATTTGAAGACTCGAATACCCGGCTGTCTCTCTGCGACCTAAGAGACGAGCCAGCGCATTATACTTTCATAACATTTTGATTATAGAACGACTCTTCGTTAGATTCACACGACGCGAACGAACGAATGTCACGAGTGTCTGCCGAGAAAATCATCAGCGCTCTCTCTCTCTCTCTCTCTCTCTCTCTGTCTCTCTCTCTTTCTCTCACTCGCTTCTACGGCAGACAGATAGTTTCGGTTATACGAATCGCTATATTATAATATTAGGTATAAAACAAACATCTTCTTAGAGCACATGGAGTTTTATAATAATAGTTCATAAAATGACTGTATAATAGGAACTTTCAAGACGATATATTTCAATACCGTAACATTATTCGTGTACAGTAATTGATTTTTTCAGAGGTATCAAAATACGTTTGAGAAATGTTAAAATTTGGTACACGTGCCGTTTTGTGCATATTATAGCGATTCGTACATATCACGTATACAGCGTAATCCGCAACGGCGATACACTTTCGTGTACCGCAGCTGATACGTTTTCATTATTATAAAGCTCGGTCGTAAATCTCGGCCGTAACAACTGTTACGGTATTCACAATCATCGCGCCGGGGTGACGCGTAAAACCCACACTCACGCCGCCGCACGTTTAAACGCGGGCGCGAAGAAGCAATAATAATATCGCCGCTGTATAATTTCGACTACTCGACTAGCGAGAGATATTATATGTATATATACGTCATCTCGTATACAGAGAGAGAGAGAGAGAGAGAACGAAATTATAAAAAATAAAAAAAAAAAACCAAGAAGGGAAAGAGTATTTAAAAAAATTAAAAAAAAAACAAAAAAAAAAAAAAACAGAAGCGATGTCAGACTCCCACAAGCTGTCATTAATTATGTCGTCGGAGCGCAGCGGGAGGGCGACGGGCCCCAAATGCCATCCACACTCTCGTTCTCTCACTTTCTCTCCGTCTCTCTCTCTCTCTCTCTCTCTCTCTGTGTGTCTCTCTCGCTCTCGCCGTGGCTGTTGCGCCGCGTACAGTTGTACACACCACCACAATAGTTTTGTCATTTATTGTGTGAGTAATGGGCGGCGGAATTATATGGGAACCGAGAAGAAACCCAGGTGCTGAAGCTGCACGGACCCCCACGCCGCCGCGCCGAGATATTACTATGTTCGGCGGCGGCGACGATATAATAGTAAGACGAAATCCATTTTCGCCGTAATTCGGACAAGGGTTATGTACACCGTATTACCATTACACCGGATTGTACTTATACATTATGCACCACACGTGTAAAGGGAACCCAAAATTCGAGCGGTGCAGTGCGGTGTGCGCTCGCGTCGTGTATTGTGTTAATGGTCTGAATAGATATACGAGATATAAGAAAATGATACGGAATCGGTTGTTTGTACGCGCGCAGCTCTTAAAACAATAGAGACACACTATATTATATATTATTATATTATTATTGCGTCGTTCTGAGGCATTTTTCATTTTTTTTTTTTTTTTTTTTTTTTTTTTTGTTTTTCATTCTCAGCCTAATTATTATTGTTCCGATCCGAGTGGGAAAAAAATGTTCCCAAGTTTTTTATTACCGCTAGTCTTTTGTACGTACCTACGAGTCTTAAAAGATGTTTAACGATCAGGTGAATATTATTATAATAATAATAATGATAATAATACGAGTAGACTATAATCCACTGATCTCTTTCTTCGTCGGTTTACGCGCGTAAAAAACATGTATTTATAATTTTTGAATATACCTATATTACGCGTGTGTGTGTGTCCTCGTTTTTATGTACTAAAGTACCACCCAGCGAAAATTTCCTTTCAAAAAAGGTGCTATACTTGATAATCGGAGTATGCTCTCTGATAGAAAAGTGTTCATATAAAAAAAAAAATATAAAATACACATCAGTGTAAAACCAATACATTCCTCGTTTCACTCAGAATCTAATGAAAATAAGAAAATAAATTAAAATATTAATAATGAATTTCATTCTCATCACATATTATACTATTATCCTCTGGAATGCCACGAGAGTGTTGTTTGTCGTTATTAAGCAATAACCTACAAATTACGTTTAAAAGTATATTTTTTTTTTTTTTTACTTCTGACATAATTTCCTTTTTCATTTTTTTTCCTTAACCATTATTTCCTACGGGCATTTTTACCTCTGACATTTTTCCTTCAGCAATTTTTCGGGATATTTTTTCTTCAGATATTATTTTCTATAGATCCAAATTTTGATGATGATAGTTGATGTAAATTTAAAATGTCAAATTACGTTACGGCGGCAACATAATGATGCCCACACGGTTATAATATCGTTGCAGCAAAAACTTCTTATTAAATAATTTCATGTTATAAATTGTCATAAACACGGTCTCGGACGATCTTTTGAGACGGTGGTTGTAATTTCCTTGCGTTATTGATTGTCCGTTTTTTGCGTGATGACTATGTAATAATACTCTAAAATTCCAAGTTAAAGTATAAGTTCTTACTCTTTTAGCAACATATTCATTCTTAAATAATTATGTTAAAATTAGATTTGTAATTAATAAAAATTATTATGATATAATATGTAAAAAAAAAAATTAAAAATCAGTATTATTTGCTTTATTGGGGGTTATTATTATATTTATAAATTGTTTTTTGATTTCTGTTTTTTCTTGATGGGTATTCTATTTTGTGGTTACACGGAAAGAAAAAAAATTATACCATGTGGTCCTTAATATTCATCTGTGATAGCCCCAGTAACATCTAGCATTGTTTGATCACTCACCTTGTCCACGAGTCGGTTGATGAAATGTGGTGGACTAGATGTGGTTGTTCAGTGATGCCATCGCCGATGCCATTACAGGTCAATTTAAACATAAAGTTTAAAAGAAATTGATTAAATCAGATTGCAGTGCAATCAAAAACTTTTTTTTTACAGTGATTTATCGTTGCATAGTTTTTAGTTTTAGAATTTATATTCTGTCCAAGCGCATTTGTTTTTAAACACAATTTTACTAATTTATTGTTTACCATTTAATTATATTTTATAAAGCCTTTAAAACATAGTAGGTATAAAATAATATGTTCGTTATTATTGACATATTTATTTGCGTATACGGTATTCTCGAACACCTAATGCACTCACTACTCGTATATCAAACCTTACAACTTGTATTATATTATTATAAAATATAATATGTAGAAACGAATTTGAATTTTTAGATTCGAAAAAATGATATGTTTTTTATATTTAAGACGATACATATGTGTAGATATACACGTGTTGTATAACAGCATCTTGACGTGATTCATTACAATAATATAATGTATAGAATAGGTATCTAATACTCATATGAGTCGTATGTCAACGAAGCCTTTACGTGTTGTTTTACATCAGGCACTCAGTGAAAACAACACGTCGTGACAGAAATCAATCAGTATAGTAATATTATGTACACGGTACACCATAATAGGCGTAGCATACAAGGTATATTGCGACTATCGTGAGGATTGGATATCGCTTAATGTTTCCAGTGTAGAATTATTGTGAAAATCTTTCTGAAAAATACCGAATAAACCATTAAAATATAAGTTACGAAAAAAAAAAGAATATCTGAAGCACTGTTTTGTTTAGAGTACATTTAAAAATTGCTTTCCTGTAAACACGGTACAAATTAAACAAAACCCACGTATTAAAAAAAACCGCTTTTGTTCCACTTGGCTCAGGTTCGCTTTGATGTTGATTCCAGATTTGCACCTGGAGGGGAAGATGCATATTATTATAATTTATTATACTACAGAAGTCGGAAATAATCCAGTATACGAAGTACAATCCTGCAGGATCCTCTTTTTGTGGATGTAAATTATTTAACGGTCTAAATAATCCATCAGTCACATTTATCTCTGTCTTTTTGATAAATTATTATATTTTATATACATTTCCACTATTTGCGTTATTTTCCATTATTAATCTTTTATTTTTTTATTAAATTCTTCCTTATCGGGTCGTCTCGACTGAAACTAACCCAATAATTTACGCAGTTACAAGACACGTCAAAATCAGAGGGTTAACGAAGTTGTAAACTTCTCGAAAGTCTTATCGAAATAAAATCCGCTATAATATATTGTAATTGTACATTATGCCGCTTCGCGTCTTCGCTTATGTATAAGTCCCTCTTGCGCATCATGCAGTTGCACCGCTCTGCGGCGACCTATGTAGGCGACGCCGCATAGGAGGGTGCAGCGGGTGTTTCGTAAGCGCATATTATAATATTTATAATCGTAATAAACGATCGTACACTCTGCACGCGTAGTTTTCACGACAAGCATAATATTTTTTTTTTTTTTTTTTTTTTTTTTTTTTTACACTCTCGACACTTTATAATACTTAATAATATTTACGAACAACGCGTAATAATATAATATATTGTAATATTTTCATAGAACCCGGCAAATGTTGGACGACAGCGATCCGCTGCGGTTAGAACGGGAAATTATTTTTTATTACGGTCGTCTCATACTTAATAACATTGCGGACTTGTAGGTACACGCGTACGAAATTGTACATTTTTTTTTCTGTCGATTTTTGCGGCCACATTACCGCCCAGTTGTGTCCGCGTTATACCTGTAATACGACCCGCATGCGTTTAAGTATAATGTCGCGCTTCTTTTTAAATCGTATACTTACACGGTTTTTTTTTTTTTTTATGACAAACGTTCGACTTGCAGGCGGTAGTTATACGCGAAAAGTGTCACGGGCTAATTGATTTTCTCGGAGACGGCGGCCGCCGAGAGCTTACAATATAAGGACCCTCCGCGTATATACGCGAATACGTTCGCCCCAGGTGCAGTGTAGTTGTCTGGCGAGGTGTTGCACACGCCCCGTACCTCTTACGTCGGACGTGTGTGTATGTATTATACTCACGTGTTTGCGTTACATTTTGTTCCGGGTGACTTATTTCTGCCCCTCGTCCCTTACCCCCTCCCCCCTTGCAGTGACTATTAGTATACGTGTGACGTAATACGTTCGTATCTACTGGCGATAACATACCTAATATATATATATATAGGTTGCGGAATGGAGTCGATTAATTCTTTGTGCGTGGGCGTGTGCGATTTCGACGAGCGTACTCGAAAAGCCTCGTGAATATATCGCGCAAAAATATCGATCCCCGCTGCGCCGAGTCAAATATCTCGAAAAAGGCCTAACCTTTATTATCACGTGTATAGGCGCCCCGTGTGAACTTTCGTAACGAACCGAACGATATTGAATTATCCAAAACGCATGTAATGGAATTTCGGTTTTCCGAATTTCACCGTCAGATTTTCCGAGCTTTTGCTACGCGCGTGTCAGTTGGGCAATGTAGCCTCGGAGAGCACGCGCGAATGACGAACGAGCTTGAACTGTATATTGTATTGTTGTTCCGCGATCGTGATGGTTGCTAGAACTTCGTCTCGCCCAGTAACCAGAAAATACAACTCGTATTACCGTGTTATAAAGTAAATCTATTCTCGCGTAAAGGAATTAGCCAGTAAGTTGGCTAATTGGCGAGCGCGAATCAATTTTTCTAACTATCCGCAGAGCCGCGCTAAATTTTAGTTGCGAGCCGCCTTGACGATAATAAATACGAAATATCACGCGATATTATACCTTCGCTGCACCCTTGAAAGATTACTGACATAGCTCAAAAAATACAAATGCTAAGTTATTTCTGTCGAAATATGCAGAATTTCATCATTTATAATTTAATATTATTGTTTAAATTGTTTCGTTTATTCGGTAATAAAGGTAATACGGACCAGAATGTTTTTGCGTTTGCCTAAAATAAATTATAGATTCCGGTTTAAATATTGACACTTCTGAGAATATGTGACTTTGACCCAACTTGTGTTGTTATACACGATATTTGTCCGGCCGAAACAGTCGTATATCAAGGTAACGGTTTCACGCGGGAAATAGACCATTGTGAAGAATTACGAAACATTAAAAGTCGATATTTCCAAACATTTTCAGTGTTTAATTCGTGATCGCGTGAACATTCCGATAAATATCAACACTATAATTTTATATAATACGCAACCTAAAAGTAACGTATTATCTTTTTGGATTCTACGCAAAGTGAGGTATGTATTGGTTTTTCAATGATGTTTTTTTTTTTTTTATTTATATAAATGTATATATATATATATATATATCTGTCAGCCACTTTTCTACTGACAATTTCGCTATGATTTTTAAATTATAGCGTTTTTTTCTGACAGGAAATTTGATTAGGGTGATACTTTAAGGAGTTAATTTTTTGATTTCCCCAAGAGTTTTCCCAATAAATGGGAATAAAACGTAGGACAAACGGGAAAATAGGTACAATATTAAACAAATGTTGTTGAAGAAAATATATAACGCAAATATAATTATTTTACCATAATACGACATAATACCGTTGACAAAGCTATACACAATTAACCGAACTCCGCTCAGAATCGTTTTTTTCGTTAGCAACGGTTGCGTACAGACGTACGCGTTAAATCGCCACGCCCGACCCACCAAGCTTTCCGCCTGCACAACAGCGGCCCGCGCGAGAAGTACGTCCGTGCGTCATTGTTCTTCCGGCCGGGACGTAATGGCCGACGTACAAGCCGGCTGCGGCGGGCGCTTGGAAAAACGCGTTTTTCGCCGGCTACTCGACGGTCTAGTCGCCGCCGCCGCCGGACATCGACGCAATCAAATTAAACTTTTCGTTTCCTATCGTATTAGTGCGGATTTAGACCCGCGTACGGGGCCGTGCCGCCCAACGACCACGCGTCTCGCGGCCACCGCGATAATTATCCATTCGCCCCGCGGCGGCCGCGGCCGTCTCCCGAGACGGCACCCATTAAGCTTTATTGCGTCCGTATACGCGTCGACCGGGGGGGGGGGCTGGAGGGAGACGGGGTGCGTGCCGCCGCGGCGCGCAGTTTTTAATTCGAATAAGTGTCCGCGCGCGATTACTACAAATCTCCGTTAAGCGGTGTGCGCCCGACGGACACACGCGCACGGGGCTATTCCTTTGTCGCGCTCGGCGTTGTCGCGTTCGTAATAATATAATATTTGGTAAGTTCGCCGCCACCGTACAGTATGCGTTCGCACAACGGTGTCCGCGCGTGCGTTGTGTCCGGCCGCTTTGTTCGCCGGAACCTGCAGCCGCGTTATCCCGAAAACCGCGAGTGCCGTCGCGAAACCCCCCCCCCCGCTGTCGTATTCCGTATGAAAACGTTATGGCCACAGATATAACAGCGTTGTCATAAAAAAAAAAAGTTGACCCGACCGAACAATTTGCGTTTAAACGTTCAAATGTTCGCTTTTCAAACGACTTAATCTTGTACGGTTCTAATTATAACGACTATGTATAGTCAAAAGGAGTGTACTCTGCGGTGTCTTTGTAAAACGGTACCTCGTTTGTAGATTACGATCGAGTACAAAACGAGAAAAAGAAATCGTCACGAAAAGAAATATTATCGTTTAGAAATATTATAATAGATTTTACTTACAGTAAATGCCGATTTGGATTCTGAGCGTGTATACGCGAGGAATTTGTACCGGTTTTACTATTCAGTTTACAACTTTACTGTCAATGCTGTTTCTCTAATCAACCCCCTGAAGTTCCAGGGATGATTTCTGGTAGGTAACGTATTTTTTTCTGATTATTGGTACCATAATATGAGAAGGGTATTTTTTTTGATTTTCCTTAATAATCATGAAAAAAAGATCAGAAAACGGGCATATTGAATATAACACTGTTTTTTTTATATAACCTCTTTTTAGAATATTTAACATATCTTGGTGATTTTTGAACTATGGCCATTTGAAATTTTTGTACATTGTAGTTTTTATTCGACCGACATAAAATCAACACGATTCACTTACTTTGTGGTACAAAAAAATGTTAGCGTAATATAATAATTTTCGGATTTACGTGTCCGAAGTTCAAATTTTGATGAAAATCGTAAAAAAAACATTAAAAACGAGTAGTAATAATTTGTACGTTCTATCACGCAGTAAAACGCCCCATGAAACGCCTCAAAAATTAAGCCTCTCTGATTCAGGCTCTTTCTATTTTTTATATTTTCTCGTATTTTAAATTTAGAAAATGTATTCTGCGTGATAGAACATACAAATTATCACTACTAAAATGTACAACCGATCATCACTCAGGATCATTTTTCATTAGCGATTCTTATTGATGGTTGCGTGTAGACAAAATAAAATAAATCTATATAATTCCACCTTCCCAACTTCCTACCTACAGCAAGGGTACTCCCACCAGAACTCTTCTTTTAATTAACCTTCATTAAATTTAAACGGTAGTGTACTTGTTTAAAATTGTTTACCATAGTTTTACGTATTTATTTCTATAGTAAATAAGTTTAAAATTGTTTTCAAAATGAAATATAAGGACACACGCGTTTTAATGGTATAGGTACTCGTAGATTGTGTTTTCGTATTGGTTTAAATAAATACAATTTATTTTGTTAACTCAACGTTAAAAATGTTACTTTTGATAATTTATTTACTAGATGAAAAATAAATTGGTAATGTAGTTATTGACGATTCAAACTTATTTCGCTATACTCTCTCTCTCTCTCAGAGAGACAAAAAGTATTGCAGGGACAGTAAAGGTATACTTTGGGGTCACGCCAAACTTCAATAAAATTCGTTTGACTTAACAATGATACTTTTCACTATAAATACACTATGAACAACGAAAAATAACGTATGAAAAAAAATATAAAGAATACAAGTAGGTACCAATAGAAAAACACCGGAAAAATCGAAAGAGAATTCAACACCTAGCTGTAGTATTAGGATTATATATATATATATATATATATATATATAAAATTATCTAAAAGATAATATAGATAACGATACAAATTATATTTTATCTTTTGTTTAAATAATTTTGTTTCGGTAAATACGTAGATAATATTATGATTTCATTCTTAAACAATTTTTTTTCGGTGTAATGGAACGTTTGTGGCGTATCGCACATGCACTTATTACACTATACTCTTCTTGTACGACGCACGCACTCATTGGTAATTCACAAATAAGTCATATAAGATTATGTTTTGCAATATAAAAATTGATTTTTCATGTTCAAAAAAAAAAAAAAAAAAGTAGTAGACTCTGACTTAATAGCACCTACACCATTTTAAATACCTTTTATTATATAAAAGCCGTGATCCGTCTGCTGTAACGTTTTATTGATTCGCCATGGAAACCAAATATAAAACCCGCTGTAACCAGTCATGCGTGTGAATCTGAATTATAATAGGTATACCTATAAATTCATAAATTCTTAAAACATTACTTTTATGAATGGCATTATTAGGGCTCAGAACTTAATGCACTTAAAGTCTACAAAAAACCACTTAAAACGTTAAGCGCTTTTTTGTGAACTTTAAGTGCATTAAGTTCTGAAAGAATCAGCTAACTGCAACTGATAACTTACAAGAATCAGTTGACAATGTCTTTGCCTGGACGAAACGTTGGAAAATTAAGATAAATGGTGATAAATCAGTACGCGCTTATTATACGTAAAACAAAAGAAATCCAAATTATGTTGAATCAAACATTAATCCCATAAAAAGATTCAGCAAAATACCTTGGAATGCACCTAGACTGCCATTGAAACTGGAACCACCATGTCCGCCGAAAAAAAAATACAGATTATAGAAAAAATGCGATAGCTCTATTGGTTAGTTGAATCCTACTCCAAGTGAACTATAGAAAACAAACGTCTACTATATGTAGCTATCATAAAACCAATTCGGACTTATGGCATTTAACTGTGGGGTTGTACCAGTAAGTCTAACATTGATACAATACAACGCTGTCAAAACTTCGCTCTTCGGACCATCACTGTAGCCTACCGGTTTGAAAGAAACGATGCCATTCACCGCGATCGGATGCTGCCTACATAGTTGATGTAATCCAAAAGTTTGCTCACAAACACGAGACAAGAGTAGAACACCATGTCAATCCACTGGTTATCCAATTATTAGTCAACGCTTTAAGCGTCTGAAACTATACGACTTAGTTTAAGAATTTAAATTAAAGTTAGGAGCCACATTATTGGAAGTGTGACTTCATCAACATGTAAAGTATAAATAAACATCTAGTATGTAAAACATATCTCGTTAAACACATTTATAAAGACCTTCAAGTCGTTGAAATAATAAAGCCTCTGGACATTAAAAAAAAAAATCCACAACTGCCGTGTCGCGTAAATAATCTCATTTTCTCGACGTTTCCCCTCCATCGATTATGAAAACTACGAAGAAAATCAAATAAAATCCCCTCGCAAATGCACCGATTAGACAAAATTTGTAAGACACCAGAAACCGTCCCTGAGTCGATGATCGGAACAAAATATCTGATGGAAAAATTGTTCGTATAGTCATAAAATAAAAACAAACACGCACACGCACATCGTATTGTAAAACCAATAGGTTCACTCAGAATCCAAAGAAAAAAAAAAAGATACGATGGCATTGTATAAAACTATAAATAGCTAAATTCGACTCGGACGCTCGAATCCTAAACAACGTTGCGAGTATACGCGAGTGAATCGTCGTTTTAAATTAAAATTTAACAATATTATAAATGTAATTTTCTCGCTTTACATAATGTATCGTATATCGGGAAAACCTTTCGGGTTCGTTTCCTTTGCCGCCGCCGCCGCCAATTTGCCGGCGCAGCACGTAACCAATTTCCGCGGGTTATTTTTCTCGGCGCGCGGATTTAAATTATTCTAAAATCGCGCGTATTTTCTCGCCGAACCCGCCGGGTAATTCTTTTTCGTTTTACACCGAAGATCGCGGAATTATTATTGTCTTCGGTGCGGCTACTCCCGCCGTAATAATAATGAATTGCGCGGCGTTCTTTTCCGGTGACCATTAAGACGCCGCCCGTCTCGGGGCGCCCGTATACATAAACTGTTGCTGCGCACGGTACATGAGGTATATAGTGGGTGACCGCGGGGAAATTTATTTCGTTTTAAAACGTAACGCCGCCCGTAAGGAAAGTAAAATTGCCGGCCCGGAGTACCTCTGATTAGTAATAGTATTATTATTATTATTATTATTATTATTATTATTATTGCCTGTGTAACGACGGCCGCGTACGAGCGAAATTAAACCTAGTTCGATTTTCGATAAACCGTGGCGCGCGCGAGGGGAAAAATCGCGGCCGTCGATACCGCGCGTTCGAGTTAACGATAATGCGCGCTCGGAACGCGATAAATCGCCGGCCGCCCGGCAGGTATACGACCGCGCGGTCATTGCGACGGTTATCGGCCACGGAGAGACCCGCAGTTGTTACGTGCGCCGCAAACGCCTATAATAACGGAGCGGAAACTTTTCTATGTACGGGGTCTTTCCGTCCCGTCTTCTGGGTTTTTCCGCGCTGCAGTCCGCGTTCGTCCGGCGCAATTTTCGGGGATTTCGGCCCGCCGTGAGTCTCCCGAGTCCCGATCCGTAGTCCGACGTTTCGAATTCGTCTTTCAGTCACTGGGCATTTACACGTGTCTCCGTGTTCGGTATCAGCGTCGTCCGTTTCCGCGATTTTGGATCAGTCGGAGGATTTCGTTGATGCGGCGATAGTAACAATGTAAATAATGACCGTCCGGTTTGTTTTTAGTGTCTAGTGACTGATGACTGACTGACGACTCGGTCTGCATATTTCGCAATTTTCCAGCGGGCATTAAGTATAATAATATAATATTTCGCATCATTACTGCATCAGATGAAAAACTTTTTGATGGAAATCCTTCTTCTGTTTTTATTTTTTTTCCACGTGCCACAGACTTTTTCATTACATTCATTACAGTACAGCTTGGTCATCAAGTAATTGTCGGCCACGGTGAGTATTCGAATAAATAGTAAAATTCGAAAACATCCCCTTCCGTCCGAATTATTATTTTTCGTACGCTATCTGCAGTCTATCGAGTATACGCAAATATCGCAAAGTAGTCGACTACATGCAAACGATTGCAGTTTTTTGACGACGACAGTCGCGACGGTGGCAAGACGACACGAGGAAACGTACAGGGCGTGCAGTGGCGTATTTACGAGGGAGGTCCAGTGACGGAGGCGTATTTACACTTTTGGCGACCCGGAGCACTGTTTTTAACTGTTGATGATAATAATTTTAACGTGAAAAAATAAGGTCATCGTGTCTTGTGACGCCCTTTTGAAATGCAACGCCCGTGGCCATTGCCCCCATTCTCTCCCTCTCAAATACATCCCTGTCCGTGGTTACTGGACTTCCCTGCAGAACCCAAAAAACAATAAATAAAATCAAACAAATATCACTGTAGTATAGTTTTCATTAATAAGTATAGACATTCGACATAATACAATCGGGACGTTGTGTCATCAGGTTTCCGAGCTGTGGCTAAATATTAATATAAGAGGTTTTAAAGATGCCTATATGATGAAGACTAATCGCTTATAGTTATACTAATCGATTATAGTTAGGTGATTGGAACTTATTTACATACAGGCTATCCCACGAAGATATACCCCTTGAATATCTTCGGAGATAATAAAGATAATCAAATTCTGTTTTTTTTTTTTTATATATTACCACAGGGATGAGGCCTGAATTTATAACAAACATTTATACTTTCATTAAATTTTTTTATTTTAGGAAAACTTTAATGCATCACACATTTATATCCGATGAATAGTTTCTAAGTAACAGCCGTTTTAAATTTTACTTATCCGTATGAAAACCAATGTATAAGTACGTCTGTATAAATATTTAATATTGAACCCCGTCCGAAAAATGATTGGACATACGTAACTGTTATACAGTATGGACACCCCGCCCCCTCAGTAGCGTGTCCAGGAAATTTCGACGGGAGAGGATATAGCAAATAAGAATTTTGAATAAATCGTAAAATCGTCTTCTTTACCCAACTCGATTATGGGAATTAGTACTTAATTTAAAAGCCGGAACCTAAAAAAAAAACCCAATTTCTAATCATCGAGTTATTCCTCGTAACTTGGCTGAAGTGCAATATACAAGTATTTCGATATTAGATAACTCATATTTTGTTTGTATTTTTAAGTTGACGGGAGGGGGTATAACACCTAACCTCCTCCTGCGCGTGCCACTGCCCCCTTCCTTAGAAAAAAGTCGAAAATACTCCTCTGAGAGCGCGCGTGCCGAGCGCGGGGATTTCTCGCGTAAAGATTCTTCTTGTCGTTCTTGTTTTCAGCCCTGACGTTTCGCTGTGCGGCGGAGGTGCGCCTTTTGGGACCCATAAACGGTGCTCTCGAACGGCTCTCCGAGCGCCAATAACGCGACGCGCGGTGATGCCCGCGAGCGCTTAATGGTCAGCCCCGGGCAATTAACCGGGGACACCTTTGTTACACGACCGAACCTGAATCCGGTCCGCGTGTGAGATCGGCGCCGGGACGGGTGTTATAATAATCACCAGTGTCCGAGAGCGTATAAAATATTGCGCGTGTATACAGAGTGATTCGTTTGTCGAGGACCAGCTGCGATTGCCCGTCCGAAGGTTTCGAGTAAATTAGATTCGCTTTTTCTCTGTGCAGACAACGGACGGGCATAATACTTCAAAACGAGTATCTATAAACAAGCTATAATTAGATTAGTATCGTTTTTTAGTGTCTGATGGATACAAGCTTCAAAAATACTAGATAACAGATTAAAGATACGCGGATACGTTGTCAAGTCAATACTGATTTTATTGAATTTTATTCACGCACTATGCTGTACCCGATGTGCTGTGGTTATTTATTTGAAACGTTTTTTTCGAAATTTACTACGATTCGGGCCCCATTTCCGTACAATCGCTTTTAGTATTTAATGTATTTATCGAAAAGCCAGTTAGGGGGAGAGAATTACCCAGTTTGCCCCTCTTCTGTGCGTCTATGGGCAAAATACTTCAAAATTAGTGTCTCGATACCTTCGTAACTGCAGTATAACGATACGTATTTTAAACACTGGCCAACCCTGCTGCAGACGTTATACTATTTAGAATCGTTTAATAATAATAGAATTTTACAATATTTAAATTTGACGACCCGTAACAACTGAAATTGTAAGCTCAAAAGGTGAACACTTTTCCGCAAAATATTATTTTGTATAGTAAAAATAATATATCGCGGATGGGTAATAACAGTTTGACACTTAGATCAGATAGAGAGATATGCATAAAGACGAATATAATAAATTCCATATCCGTGTTTATTTAGACCTAACTCTTTGTCCTTTCCCTACATTATACTGTTAAAATTGTACAAGAGTAAAAATTTTCAAATGTTAATTCGAATCTGTATAAATTTACACAAAATTTCCGAATATAATTGTACTATAACGCGAGTATAGAACGCGTCGTATTATCGCGTTTATTATTATTTTTATTTTTGCTTTTTCTTGGCCGCCCTCTCGAACGAGATAAAACCCTTTGGCCGGTGTCGGTTTTCGCGCGATGTGTTACAAAACCCGTATTATTATACGCATAATATAATAATATATTGATTTTTCTACTTTGTCCACCACACCCGCGGCTGTTGACGAGCCTCGAATACCTTAAGGGGCTTGGGGCCGAATCGCATTAACGTTCAAATTCGATTTATTAATATCCCGCTCGTTTCGCCACCTATGTCGTATATAATACGAAATCGGGTGACATATTCCGTGGTACAGTACAGCTGCGGAAATTCGATGGATTTTACGTCGGATCATTATGTTCTGGAAAAAAGTTCGCCGCCGACGGCTTCATATACTACAATAATAATAACTACTCGTAGATCCCGTCACGTGTTATACCTACGTGTATGATTGAATATAAATTTGATTTAAAATTATAATAATACATTTGTAGCATTCATAGGTTTGAGAAAACAGTATATTATTATAACCACGTCGAAAACGGCGCTAGAAACGAACGATTTACATTTCGTACATTTCAACGATTTGTAGGCTTGTAGGTATTATCCTTCATATACGAGTGTAACGTTTTTAACGGCCTGGGTTTGATTAAATTTATTGTAAACCGAATTTATCCAATTTATCCAAATGTCTATGCTGTAACGCTTAAGAGGACGCTATACGCGCATGTGCTGTCTCACTCCAACTAACGGGCGATGTAGGAAAATTAACTTTACACAGTCTTCGTAGAACTCTCTTAATTTCGGTTTTAGAGTAAAACCAATTATTATAAAATTAAAAGAGGACAATATTCCGGAGGGCAAGACGATGCGTTTTTCATATTATTCTAATTATTATTCTGGTTTTAACGTTCAATACATCGTTAAAGAATAGAACCTAATTCATATTTTTTAAATTACTGTAACATAATAAAAAATGGATTTTAAAAAAAAGACGCATCGTCCTGCCCTCCGAAATATTATCCTCTTTTAATTTTATAATAGGTGCTTATTTTATTCTAAAACCAAAATTAAGGTAGTTTGCGTTAGGTAAATTTTGCTATATCGCTCGTTACTTGGAGTGAGAAAGCACATGCGGGTATAGCGTCCTCTTAAGCGTAGTGATTTTAAATGAGGTTGACATCGACGATATCTGAATAATTGTGCGACATGTGTTCACTATAATAATAATATTAAGAAATTTAATACCCGAAAAAACACCAAACATATGTATATTTTGACACATATGCTCGTTAGAAACGATTTTATTATTATTATAATATAATTAATTAACTTAAATATTATAATTTGTTATCGTTTAAAAATATCAAGCTTTATATTATTAAGCACATTTTTTTTTTCTAGTAATTTTTGAATTTTAATACGCGTAAAATGTAAATTCGGTTGTTAACTTAATTTCCAATTGGGTACGTCAAAAATTATTAAATCATCATCAGATCCTATTAGTAAAATAAAAAAAAAAAACCGATTGTGGCGTAAAAAGTATTTTTTTTTTTTTTTGTACCTTGATAATGTTGTATGCATTTTGAATAAAGAATATTATTTTTTCTTGTTGTCGGTTTTATACGTACCTATGTTATTATTACACGACACCGATATAATAATGAAGTCGATACATTTTAGGAAGTCGCTAATAATCACGTTTGACAATGTAATACGATGTGGATTTAGTGTACCATAGGTATTATAGGTATCTTTTCCTCGTTCAATATGATATTTGCCATAAAAATTCTTTGGAAAGATTCTTGACAAACGTATTGACAATTATCGGATAACAACACACACACACACAATATGCTATTTTACGAACCGTATGCACTTATTGTAGTCCGCAACATAGATGTTATGCGATTAAACGTGCATCGCACGTACCTACGTACCAAACGAAATTGTTTTGACTTTGCTTTCAAATTGTACGTACCTATAACTGATTAATGCACTGTATCGCCTGTTGCAACTCGACGACTATTCGATATTAATCAGTATAAAACACATAATAATATGCTACGTGTTCGATTAGATTTCGGATCAAAAATAGTACAATGTTGTTTTTAAAAAATCGAAAATAAACTTAAAACCTAAAATCTACTGGTATCTTAAGATTCATTATATTATTTTGAATTCAAACACATTTTGTAAACGCGTTTAAACAATTGATTACAATTTATAAACAGTTTGGTCATACGCGTATTCTATTCACACCCTGTTCAAAGTATTCAGACTAATTGGAAATTCGAAAATTTGATTCACTGCGCAGTACCGTCTGCGGAAAAAAATAAACTAACTAAAACAAACATTATCGTTAAATTACATTGTTATATTCAAGACCGAATACAAATTAATTATATATTTTAATATTTCAATACTTGTACACGGCTACGTATTAAAATTTTTGGTTTGTACATATTTTGTTAAAACATCTGTTGTTTGAAAGTATTTTTATTTGATACCTATTTTAATAAATATTATTATACTCGTCACTGGTTATTTCAGATTTCGAGCGTAACGAGGAATGTATTTATTGGTTTTCTTATATGTCATTATCATTATTACTTTATTTGTATGTGTGTGTGTCTTTGAACAACTTTTCTACCAGAAATCAGTTGTTTTTATTAAACATTGCCGTGGAAAAATGGTTAACAGATGTTAGTTATAATAATAAATTATAAACTGTAAAAGTAATTATTAATAACCATAATATAATAATTAACAATGATAATGTTCAATAAAAATAACTGAATTTGTTTAGTTATTTTGTTTTATTATTATTATTATCAAATAAGTCGTATTTTTCTGATAGAATCAATAAATTATTATTTAAATGAAAAAAAATACATTATTCAATGGAAATGTCATAATGTTACTCTAAAATTACGAAAGGTAAAATAACGGCAATACCTAATGATCAGTTTTGGAAAAAATCAAGTGCTCACTTTTGGGTTATGGGTTTTTTATTTAATTTTGTATGGATATATTATAAATAAAACAAAATCCGAGATTTTGAGGTTAAAAAAAAAATGTCAAAAACATCTATTCTGAAGGTCACATTTTTTTTTGGTGCACCCTGTATGCGTTACACTCGTATCGAGTCAAATATATAATTCGAAATATCGAATTTATAATAACAAAACTGCATTGATGTAGAACATTTTGACCGTGTTTGCTGTCCATTTTCGACAGTAGGTATGTACCTACGCACATCCCGGACTTATAACAGAAAAGTGGGTATTCGGAAACTACACTCTGGGTGGCTTTTGTTATCGCGTGTTCCCTCGTGGGAGAAAATATTGCATACAATAGACACCGTGAATATACTGTTCCGGGAACGCGTGTTAATCATACACTTGTCGATCCCTTTTCAAAAATAAGGTGCTTTTGCCTTTTTTTTTTTTTTTTTTTTTTTTATTATTTTATTATTATTTCCACTCTTTCTACCTATCTTATATACCTGTGTAATATTATATATCGTGTTTTATTTTATTTTCCCTTTTTTTTGCTTTATCGTTGGCTAGCAGTACCTGTTTATATATATACGCCGTTTTCTATCAAATGAAAATTGTCTCAAATTGACGCGGGAACGAGTATATAGGTATAACGAGTGTATATGGACGTTAAATCGAATTGCAGCAGTCTTGAAAAGGCGATAAAAAGAAGGGCGATTTGGGACCCGGGGATAATCATCCATCCGGGAGTTTGACATTGACCGGTGCGAACAGAATGATACGGGGCCGAATGGGTGGAATAAAAGGAACGCTCGTTGATTGTCCGAGAAAATGAAACAATTCCCAGGTCTTATTTTGAAGCCTGTCCCCGGGATCCCCTCGAACATTATTGTCCCCCGGGACCCTTTCTTTTCTTTCTTTCTTTTTTTTTGTTTATTACTAAAAAAAAAAAAAAAATAAATAAATAAATAAAAAGGGGAAAAAAAGCTAAAACAATACACTATATCTACCGTATACTACTGAAATGTCGTTTAAGCATTAAAACTGTTTTGTTCTCCATGTCTTGCACTGCTGTAGCTACCTATATATCGTCAAACACCATTACTTTAATTGCGTCTCGTTATATCATATAGGTATATATACAGAATTCACTCGGTTGCCGGTGCTGCTCCTCTTTCTCTTTGACACTTGTTTCTTCGGCCCTTAATCTCTTTTAGTTAAACAACACGCTGCTGCAGTCGAACCGGAAGGACGAGGGCGACGACGTCGACGAGGGGATTAGGTTCGAGAAAATGCACCCAATCTTCACGCATCGCGTACCGAGGAATTAATAATAAAAGAATTCGTCTGACATTTTGATGTTTATTTTAGTTGAGGATAAATAGCAGCTATGACCGCTATATACCTGTATAATACACTTACACGCCACCCAATGTCTAATGGGTCGAATCGGATGATTGACTGGAAACCCATTAACCTGCTGTTCGGTCGTTCGGGTATAGGATTAAAAAAATAAATAATGTACCGAGTTATTGTTATACACGTAAGAAAAAAACAAAAAATAATAATCCAGTGTTTGGTTTCTAAATAAATACACGATAATAACACTTATTTTGAAAGCAGATGATTCGACAACACGAATAATAATTATTATTTCGTGTAGTTTTATTAATACTTAGGCATTATATAATTTATTTTTCGTATTATATATTGTTAATTTTGTAAAGAATAATACAAACAATATGGTCCTACTAGTATATTATTATTTGTACATTGCAATCAGTAAATATTAGCGATTTTTTTTTGTTGATGTCTACGTATTAATAGGATTATTAATTTAATTTCTTTTTTAAGTGTCGTCTTAGCAGATTAACCCTTTTACGATCATAGTTATAAGAATTTTGAATGTTGATATTTTATAGAAGTACATATTATAGGCACGTTAAGTTTAATTGTCCACTTTGGAAGGGGGCATTGACACGCATAATGTTTATGAAAGGGAAAAAAATGTCAGGTTTAATGGACGTTTTCAATATGACGTGAAGCATATGGACCATTTCGGGCGGAGGGACTTATCCTGTCAATAACACTAATGCATAAAAATTAGGAATATTAGACAATATTTGTGTAAAACACTCTGGAAACTTTATATTTTTACCATATTGACGAAAATTGAATAATATTGTTTTCTCGCACAATAAACTGACTAAACTGCAAATAATAGTAAAATTGTATACTTTTTTTTATATAAAATTCGTATTAACAAATATTTTATTAGTCGGTAATATACTAATTAATAGTTTACTCAATGATTTAGTTGTTTTGGTACAAAGTTACGTTTTTAATAAGGTTAGGAATAATTTAGTTCCATAAAAAAACATTTGTATTGTATTAACTAACGTATAGAAATTTAGTTGAGATGCCCAACAATAAAACAAACTATATCCGTCCCGTTTTAATACTCTGTATCGATTTAAAAAGAAAAAAAAAATTTTCATATTCATCACGAATACAGATAAAAATAGTATATTTTTATTGCTATTTTTTTTTCGACATTTCAAATTAAATGTCTAAAAAACCGTCTTACGAAATATCGATCGTTGAACTCCTGTGTGCTATTATATATAGTAGGTACCTATACTACAAAACACAATATTATATATAGGTACTTGCATACGGACCAATATTGCGCAAAAAAAACTAAAAACGTCAAAAATATCGAACAGTTGATTAAATAGAAAATGCGCGTTAGTGTATTATAGTTCGGAAGCGAACATATTATATTTTGGTTGGACATCGCTGCCGTCGAGGCGAAAGAAAAAGAAAAATATTTTGAACGTTCTTCAAACAATTGGGCGGCGACGAAGGTTTTATTTATTGCTCCGTTGACAAGTGAGCGGTTACTCTTTGGGTTTATTGAAAATCTTTTCTTTTTTTTGGACCATACCGTGACCAAATGCACTAGATTACCACCACCGCTACTACTATTTACTGTATAGGTACTCGTACTCGTAAATTTATTACCACTTCTACGCTGTACAGCTATCACGCGTTTGGTCACTATCACCTGAATGCGCGAGAGTAGGTATCGCTGCTATTTTATTAATAAATACTATGGGCGTACATGTCGCGTTCACACCGTGGGAACCGTCCGAGGCGGATGGCCCGTGACAGCTCGACATTACTTTCGGCACCCCATTAGAGATACCTATATACCGACCGGTAGTTTTCGTGTTATAATTTATACGGATAAATTAAATTTAGTGAGCATATACCTGGTCACTACGGTCATAACAAATCGGACTTTAAACCCCTCGCTCCGTCCCGCCACCCCTCGCTCCTCGAAACGGCCGGCGATGTTTTCGTGATATCTACTCAAAAATAGGTTGTTGGTTTTTTTTTTTTAATATCGTAATTGCGCACAAAACTCATCGCCGTCGTCGTGAGAACACGTTTCTCGTCGTCGAGCGCCGTACCGTCCGTGGAAAGCGTCATATACCGGTGACGGTTCCTTTTTGTGTATTTTTTTTTTATCCATCACGTCTATATTATATTACTTTTCTTCTTCTTTGTCTGAATGTTTCATATTATTATTATACTTATATCGAGGTACGTTGCGAATAACGAATATACACGCGCGCGCGTGCGAGACTTGTATATATATATATATATATAGAAAGAGAGAGAGACAAAGAGCGAGATATAGATAGAGAGAGAAAGAGATAAGAGAAAGAGAGAGAGAGGAATATTGAGGTTAGGTCGGTCGTTGAGGGAATACGACCGCCGTGCACGCGCAGGAGACGGTGGAAGCGCGGGGTCGGAGGTGCTTGCATATCGTCTTAAAGTTTAATTGAGTCTCGGAGACCGAACAAAGATTACTTCTGAGGCGTCCGTCTCCGGGGACTGGTTGCTGCGGAAACGTCTCGACGCCGGGGCTCGGCGGCGGCGGCGGCTGTATGTATATATATATATACACGTGATGAAACAAATTATAAAAATCCTCCCGTCTCTCTCTCTTCCGCCGAACCACAGTACTCGCTCCGCCCCGACTTCGGTCTTATCTTGAGTTTTTATACAATAATAATAATAATAATAATAATATAATGGTCCGTTTCTTTATTTCCCGTCTCCGGACGCTCCCCCCCCCCGAGTCGATCCGAATCCCGCGGCTCCGAGCATGACGCGACTCCGGGGCCGAAGTTTCGGCGATTTTAGCATTAATCGCCGTACACACGACGACGACAATCCGACAATTTCCCGACACCCCATAAACGATATACTGTTGCAGTATATATAATAACGTTATTATTATACGTCTATGTATTCGTACACTTGTACTCCATATTAGAGACCGTTGTAAAACTCCCGGGCGAAAATTACACGGCGACCGTTAAAAAATAAAAGAAATATAGGGGACCGGAGACGAGAAAATATTATTACCAGTCGTTATACACATTGCGGTGAACGTTTTATACGGGGTCACGCGATTTCTTGCGTCCTCCTCCGCGGGGAATACAATATAATATTATTAAACATTCGGGTTTTTTTTTTGCTTCGTTCGAAACGTAAACGATTTTAGTCGTTCGGCGGTGTATTTACAAGGGGGGGGGGGCACATGACTTCTATAATTTCAGTGGGCTCATGATTTAAGTAGACTCGGCGATTCGGTTGTGTTAATGTACAACTCCCCCCCTCAAAAAAAATCAAGTTGTAAATACGTCACTATACAGCAGCATATGACACACACAATAACAGTTTTTCTTCAGTACGCCTATGTAATAAATTATTCGTTTCCACCTCGCAGGCAAGTACTTATAAGTTCAAAATATTATTATATTTATATCAAACTCGGGTATTCAGAAATACAATCGTATGAAAAAATCATATTAGGATTGCAAAACAGTGGAACATTTTGTAGAGCTCTCTCGCACAAAAAAAAACCTGACGACTTATATATACATGCGCTATACTGGAATATGATAAAACGTTCAATTTTATTTTCGCGCATTCTTAATACTGTGCTATCGACGTAAATCAATAATGTTAATATTTTATGGTATCGAAAACTCGAGATTATACACCTTTCGTGATTCGTGATTTAGAAAATGGTGATTATATCACATAGATTTAAAGGTTTAAGATTATGCAAAAAGGCAGGTTTTTCGGGAGGAAATTAATACAATAATACCGTAAAAACATCATTAAAGTGTCCATTCGTAATTATAATAATGTACCGTCTCATTACTTGTAAAACGATTGTGTATGGACAAATATTACAATAGGTTTTTGAAAGATAAATAAATTGTATTGTTTTCCTTCTTGTGCATTAACTCCTATTAAATAAAAAAAAGAAAAAAAACGGTTTAAAAGGAGTCTTTTACACGGGTCTGTATATTAGTTTGTATACCCGCATACCAAATGAGTATCAATTCCCTATAGGTTTACGATTGTTTGCTTCATAATGCAGTGTGACAATCTAGACGTGTATATATAGTGTATAAGTAAAATGTAATTTAAAAAAGGCTTTATCGAGAGTATATACCTTAATACAAATAAAAATAAAAATAAAAGTATACAATCCGGAAAATGGGTGTTAGTTATTCATCTCACTTCGCTTAACTCTATAGCAGATATAAAGAAAGTGTTGTATATTATTATTATTTCAATTTTGAAATCAATGAGACTATAATTACAATTTACTTTTAGGAAACATGCATAAAAGTTAATCATCATAAATTTATTTGATCAATTTATATTTCTAATTAAATATTTTAATTTTGAAAAGAAAATTTAAAACGTTTTTGAAATTGCTTGCGTTGGATTATAGAAGCGGTCACTCCCCAGAAGAACACTTGTTAATGAATTCAATTTTTAAATGTTATAATAGCGAGAAAGAAAGACTTCTTAACTCTAAAGAATACTAAATTGAGGTAAAACACGATTGTACAATACAATTTTTAAATCGTTGTTTAATATTCGAACTGTTTATAGGTGAGAATTCGGCGAGAAAATTCTATCGGGAATATTTCGAAGAACGAAATTTGAGGAGACATTCGAATTTGTTACTGACCAATTTCGTTCAATAAATATATCCTCGATAAGCATCTGTTTATTATATATAGAATCTATAATCTACGTTTCGAACTTTATCAGTAATAAATAATAATAATACCCATTTTAGATTCTGAGCGGAGCAAGGAATGTATTAGTTTACATTGATATGTTTTTTGTTATGTGTACACTTTTTATACTAGAAACTTATTCCGATTATCAATTCTAGCAATTTTTCTGAAAGAAAATGTTCTCTGGGTGGTACTTTAAAGAGATTATTTTCAGAAATTCTCATTAATATTCGAGATAATGAGGAAATCTAGTTCTTTAGGTTAAAAAAAAAATGAAAAGATTAAAAATAAGGTTGTCATTGGCAACCGTTTTTATTTATTTTTTTTAATTATTAATTTTTTATTATTTTAATATTTTTTAAACAATCCTTGTTATCATGGAAACGCACATTTTACCATAATATGACATATAAATATATATATTATATATATTATTATATATATATATTATATTGTCAACAAAGCAACACTATATCAACTGAACTTCGCTCAGAATCGTTTTTTCGTTAGAAATGGTTTATCGTTGCTTACAGATATACATTAAATTCCCTCTTGTATCCTACCTTTTTAACGTCCCACTTACACCAGTGGCTGCACTACCGTACAAAGTATGTCCGTCCTTTTTTTTTCTATCTAAAAACGACTTTTCTATCAGAAATTTTGCTCCAATTTTCAAGTATAGTATCTTTTCTAATAGGAGATTTTATCTGAATCGTAATTTATGCAGGTCATTTTTTGATTTTCCAAGCGGTTTTCGTAATAATTGGGGAAAAAATGTATGAAATTTATTATATTGTACTTTTTTTTTTGTTGTGATTCAGTTAAAAATATTCATAAAGACTTGGAATTTGGACAGAACACTTTAATTTGCCTACTATTGACGTAGTAAAATGTTTAAAACATTTTAATTTTGTAATTTGTATTCGGTAGGTGTTTGTTATACCAAAATTGTTTATTATTGTATCTAAATTGTCAGATCAAACAGAAATTCTTGAATGTTTAATAGGTGGTTCATTATAAGTCGTACTTTATGGTAAAAAAATATGAGTAGTTTTTTTTATACAAATTTCATAAATATTACGGCTTTTCTAAACATCTATAACCGAACTCCACTCAGAATCGTTTTTCGTAAACAAAGATTAATCGTGTACGGATATGCATTAGAATCCCCAACCTTCCCAACTTCTCACCTACAACAGTGGCCCACCCATCGTACGAAGTATGTCGTTTTTTTATACTCAATTACTATATACAATATTGTTTATGATTTCTATGTATTTTTAAAATACTTTAATATACTAACAGTATATAATGTATAAAAACAATTATCTAAGTACTCATGTTCAACAATAATTATTAACGGTTTTTTCAATTCCACGGATTTTCTATAAGACCGAGTAGTTATAACTCATTCATCTTTATTTTACTTTTACATAATTGTCAAATAATTCAATTATTTTAAACCGTCATGGTATTGAATATGAACAATACAATAAATTATTATTATTATATTATACAAGAAGTCAAATTATGTTTTTAGGAAATATTGTACATATTTTATATTGTATTTTGGATTTTTAATGATTATATGATATTATATTGTTTATATAACTGTATGTAAATAATTTCTATTTTATTTGAATATATCTAGCAAACAATTCGGAAGTTTAGTTTAATGTTTAAAAACTTAATAATAGGTACTATTTATACTATTATAATCAACGTAACTCTAGTTTCTACGATAAATATTTTATACCGATTTTAATTTACAAAATTTAAAATGTTTGTGTTTATATTTTATTACGTGATATTTTTTATTAAATTTTGGCAATACAATTTTTTCGGTGCATATTTGAACCAAATAAAAATGAACAAATAAGTGAATATGAAACAAAAGCGATTACTGAAATAAAAGAGCTGTTTGAAGAAGAAGACATAATCCAGAAACTTAAAAGAAAAAGGTTGAGCTAGACACGTATGGAGACCATAACGATAAAAAATACAAACGAGGGGAATAGACCACTGGACAGACTGATAAAAGATGGGTGGATGAACTGATAGACTGAATTAAAATCCTCAAAGACTATAAGAGTCAAAAGTGTAAACGTTTTTGGCATAATGTAGGTACTAGATTGTTCTTTATTTTTTATTTCCACAGCTATGTGGAGTAATAGGCCTTGCTGGCATTTGAAGCTGGAAGATATATATGAATAGATCTATACATTCCATCAATTTGCTGGAGTGCAGTTAACGGATTTTTTCTTTAGTAATATCTTTATCGTGTTTTGAAATACACTCGGAATTCTTTTATTTTTAACAATGGTTTTGATTTCGATTTCAGTACATAATTGTCATACTTTTTTTATAGTATGACAATAATATATAATAAATTAAAAATATTAGTAGGTGTATTCAAATAATTGTATACAGTAAATAACAATAATATCCAATTCATTAAATATGTTTTGTAAAATAGTTTTATTTTTACGATATTTTGCTGTATATAGATTATATTTATGTCGAGTATTTTTATTTCAAATGTATTGAGTATAATACTTTCCATTACCTAATGAATTTACCGTGCCCAACCCATTACTACATTTATTGGTGTTGCCGAAAAGGGTTTCCTACAGACAGTTTTAATCACCGTCGGATTAATGAAATTTGTTAAGCTATAAGGGTTGATATAAGGGTCTTAATTTTCTAAAAATAAATAAATAATAAAAGTAAAATGTTCAGTAGAGTTGTTGTTGCATCAACTATTTTTCAACGTTTTCAGTAAAAACTAATAACACAAAGAGATTATTATACTTGATATTTTGATAGCAAATTTTTCTTGAAATGTTATGAAAGATGATTAGTAAGTTTTAAAAAAAGTTTTGATGAAGCGATTTTTTTTTCGTTTGTGGCCCTGAGCTACAACTCTCTTAGCCGTCTCCAAATCCGGATCCGGTATTTAGTTCTACAGTTTGGTAGCTGATGATCACGGCACAATTTTTAATATAGAACAGCAAAAGTAAAAGAATATTATAAGTTATAAATGTTATTCATTCGTCGTGAGCGTGCCTGCAAAAACACGCCTGTTTTTGATGGCAAATTCGTTTTATTATAACCTATATAGTATCGTGTACAAAGTAATATGCTTTGCAGTATATACACATCCGATTTCCAAAGAGTGTGAAAAAAACGACGACTTTTTTTTTGTTTGACGAATATTATTTTGTATAATAATAATAATAATAATATAGTCGTCAGAGTTGTCGAAAACTCGCCGCGCGTTGTATTGGTGCGCGCGTAATCGAGAAGGAGAAAAAAAACGTTGTAATGATTGAATAAAAAAAGACAATAAAAGATACGTATTATAGGTATATAATAATAATATACTCGGTCAAAATTAGTCTTCTCACGGGCCCGGAGAGATAGGCGTGTTTACACACAAAACGACTACGACTGTCGTTGATTTACACGGATTGGCGGTCGCCGCCGCGGCCACAAACGGTGGCTAATCGATTTGCTTGGTGGAAATTTCGCCTTATCATCGGTCCGTGTTGTTTACATTTCAAATAATAAAGATATCAAACCGTCGGCTGACGACGTCCGAGGAGAGCCCCTATTGTGTATGTATGTGTGTGTGTGTGTGTGTGGTTTTTTATAACTGTCTTTTGTGTGTGTGTGTGTGTGTATTATTATTATTATTTTCTTTCGTTTTGTTTGCGTTGTTGCGTGGGCGACCGCGTGTACCATCGTCGCGTATCATCGTAGTAGGTATACATACACAAGCAGTGTGACGGACTCCAAGTCATTGTTCGGCCACGGAATGTCACGGATTTCGAGCAAGTCATCACGTTCCCGTCGGGTTCCTCGTCATCATGGTCCTATACATATATATAGGTATTATAGTAGTCGATTTTCCCGGCGGCGGAAAAGACTCCCGAGCCAATATTATTATTATTATTTTTTTAATGATTTTCTACAACGAAATATTATGGTAAAAATCGTGTTTAAACAGAAGCCGAACATCATCATAATAATTCGCATTGCGGGTAAACTCCAGACAAACAAAACTTTTATTAATATATAAATCGTCGGTATTATCAATATAATTAATACGGAATCTAGACTTCATTATTACTCAAATAAAATAAATGTGTGTGTGTGTGTGTGTGTGTGTGTGTGTACGGTGGGAGGGTGGTCGGTAATCTTGAACAATGTATTTGAAGTATATAGGTAATCAAACACAATTCAAATCATGAGGGATAATTCAAAAGTAAAACTTTTATTTCACCGCTTTTTCATTATTTTGGTGATTTATTTATTTAAATAAATGCCAAAGTTGGCTCGAGTACAGAATAATATGCAGCAAAATAATAACATAATAAGTAACGATAAACAAATAACATAGACTTTAGCAGCATTAAATATACAAAAATAAGATTAGCTAAATGCAATTAAAAACTTTAAGATTAAAGAAGTCAAGTCCAGATTCATTTCCCAGCCACAATATTCTTTCAATGGAATTATTATACCCCTAATTAGTACGGTGGGTTCTGGTATAGAAAGTAAGACATGATCATGAGTAATATTGAGGAACATTGAAAGAAATACGTTTCCCAAAGAGGGGAACAAGTAATTTTGCCACTTATTAGTTTAGTGAGGAAATATATATCAGGTTTTGTACGACGAGTAGGTAACAAATTATTATATTTTTAATAGTTTTGTGACATTGCGCTCAGCGGAATTTTAAAAGTGCATTTTTGACTATTTTTCTTTGTAGTTTAAATCTGGTTCCAATTATTATCAATTTGTGCGTATCGTGAACCTAATATATAGTAATATTGTTGTAACTCCATAATATTGATTACTTTTCAATAGAGATAAAAAACTGATAGTTTTACTCATATAGTAGTACTTCATAGTGTTCATTCGTACTAATCCGCTGATTTCATCGGAAAATAATTGTCCGATAAGAGTGGTAACGGTCTCGAGCGTTTTTACTTATATTTCTTTTTTTCATAATAATTAAACGCAATAATCTCGAACTCGCATTTTTTTTTTTTTTTACAAAGTTGTGGCAATTGCGAATCGAGCCGACTCCGGCGTATTATTTATTCGTGCAGAAACCATTGTCCCGTATTTAATACACCTGCATTGTTGTGTATTTTATAGCCCGTAAACTTCCTAAATAAATAAATACGTATTATTATACGGCGCGGATCCTATATGTGTACATTGTACAACCTGTTACAGAAGTCAGACGACCCGAAAGGCGAGAAACACGAGTGTGTTATTATTATTATCGTGTCACCCGTCCGTATAAAATTATCGTATACAAAAGAAACGACGCGCGCGGAGAGAAACGAGAGTGGAAAAACAAACGAGAGACGTACTCGGAGGAGAATATTGTTTTGGCGGCGGCGACGGAGGAGGTGGCGACACCTCGCGCGCCGAGTCCTCCGCCACCCCGGCGACGATAACTTCAACGCGCGCGGGCCACCCAACCCGTCACGAGCCGAGACGACGACGACGCGATGTTAGCATTTCGTGTCGGACCCTCGTCAGATAGTACACGTAGAAATAATATACAAAAACACCCAAAAGGAAAGGACGCGAAAGAAAAAAAAAAAAAAACCCCCCGAAATAAAGAGACCGTTCGTGTTATTATTATTATTATACATAGTAAATCCTCCCGGCCGAAGTATACCCGAGGACCGTGTACGACTCCGCCGCGTTTCGTGCCCGTCCGGGTCTTCGTCGCCGTTACAATAATGCCCGCGCTACAGCGGTGACAACGGGAGCTCTCTTATACGCGTTATAAAATCGTATTCCGGTCGAGTGCCAGACGCGTTATATCGCCGCCGTATACACAATAATGTTATATATATATAAATAATAATATTATATTATACTCGTGTGTGTGTACACACGGACGCATTATGGATCGTTAATCGCGGGAACGGGGTTGATGGGACCGGAGACGTAGTCGGCGGCGGCGGCGAAGTCTGCGCTGCCCGCACCAGAGATACGTGATCGCGGCCGCGCGCGGCAAACCGTCGTCATAATAATAATAATAATAATACCGCGCGCGCGGTCTTAGAAAACAAATAATAATAATAAAGTCGGAAGAACATATTATTATACGGGAGGAATACGGGGTCGGGTAAAAAAAAGAGAGTTGCGATTGACGGGGAGGGGGCGAGACGTGTTCCGACCGCGGCGGGGCGCAAACAACCGCGATAATGCCGAGAGACAGTGCGAGAGAGAGAGAGGACGGCGAGCGCAGAAAAATATAGTAGCCTATGGTCGCGTCGTCGTCATCGTCGTCGGCGGATGAAAAAAAAATATATATAATAATAATAATAATAATAATATATATATATGAAAAAAAAAATACGCGTAAATAGAACAGGTTTCGCGTACAAAATTCCCGTATACAGGCATCGGATTTTTCTACGGACAGTACACCCAGACTCTTGGAAGTCCGTTGCCCATCATCGTCGTCGTCGGACAGACATCACGAGACGACGTCTATGTCTGAGAACAAATAACATAATAACGACCGAGCGCGGTGCGACGTTCAAAGTTTATATTATACGTGTACAAGCTCCCTGCCCGCCGGTGTGTCCCATCCGTAACGGCCGCCGCGGCGGTGGCGACAATCTTAAAAAAAAAAAAAAATGTTTAAAAAAAAAAAAAAAACAACCGTCGCGTATAATATCTAACCTGTCCAACTATGGTATGATGGCAAGATAAAACAAAAAAAAATCGCGTATTAGCAATGACCTCTGGCTTGTACATAAATATAGTAGTAATAATATTCCTCTCGCGAGTTCTCTCCCACATCGCCCTGTTCGACCTGTCGCCGTAGCGAAAAATGCCGTCACGATATTTTCGGTATCGGAATTATTGCTGTTGGGGATGCAAACAAATATATTATAATATGTATACACAATTCGTTAATAGTGCGATTCTACTCGTTTTCGAAAACTACCGCGAGAAAATGGTATGCAAATGATACAATTTCATTAAAAAAAATAAAAATTATTGTTTGAATGATTTCACGAAAAAACATTTAAAAAATATCGTTTAATTCGATTTACTCGTAGTTGTGACATTTTTACTTTTTTTGCCGATAGATTAAAAATATTCCGAATTAGAAATCTTTCTGACAACGCACAACTTTGACATATTTAAAAAAGGGTGTATCTTAAATTTATAAATAATATAATCTAAATGTGATTGAATGAACTAGAGTTTTTCATAATATAAATATTGTAAGCGCACACTTCGATTCTTCTTTAACATTTAATGGAGATTTTGCTCTTATTCTAAATAAAACCTTTTCAATGTTAAGTTTTAAAAAGATTTGGCGCCCCGGAGAGGTCGCTTTCATTGCCCCCCCACTCCTAAAAACAGCTCCGACTCTAATACTATTCTGTCATTTAACTACACAAACTAACTACATCAACATTCATCCTATTCACCTTTATTATCAATAATTAATTTAGAAACCGCAGCGGTCAGAAGAACTAGATGAGATTTTTGTTTTATTTTTAAATTAGTTCGTAGTAATTTACACATTGCTCGAAATCATTAACTAAAATATTTGATTATTCAGTGACCTTATTTCGAACTAGTTACTAGATGATCAAATACCTTTTATGCGCCATTTCATCGAGTCTACGTCTACTGTCAAAACGCTCCGACAGTAAGATCAACAGGCCTTGTGAATAGGTTTAACGTAGATTTATTCTGTAACAATAATATCGCATTGTTTAATGTATATGTGTACCTTAATAATTTTATGAATAGTTTATGATGTTATTTTCATTACAATGTACAATAATGTAATCCTCCAATCGTCGTAATTTTATATTTTTCATTGGGCGTTGCCCGTTTAAATAAACAAATAATAATAACAGTAACCCTAACGGCTAGGGGGACTCGACGTTTTTTTTCGAGTAATCAAAATTCGAGACGATGACGCCACTCCATAATCCGTGTATAATTCCGGGTATATTTGATATATTCGCGGGAAGTCGCCCGTGCGTTCGCTTTCAAACGCCTCGGAATAACGCGAACGGTTTTTTTTTCTCTTCCTTTGTCGATACATAATATTTTGTATATGTTATACGCAAGCACGTGACGAATGACGTTTCTGACGGGATGAAACTCAAAGAGATATGAGAATTTACAAGTTTGACGTACGAGACGAACGAAGTAGATGAAGTATAGTATTGCGCCTACAACTTACAAAATGTTCTGCGAATATTATACGCGTTCGTGTTTATTACGTGCGTGCGATTTCAATATTCGATATGAATAACTTCACGACGGGCGAAACGGAGGAATCTCGCGGGATTTTTTTTTATCATTATTATTACTCTGTCGATTTAACAAAAATTAATTAGAAGGGAAAAAACGGATTTGTATATTGTGTGGCATTATGTAATTGTAATACATAATCTATATAGGTACATGACCGAAAAATCCCTTATGGACAATCTTTTTTCCACAATGTCACGTTTTTGGTTGAAATTCTAAGTCAAATATAAATAAATTATTGTACACACTTGTACAATAATTTATTAAAATGCCACACACTTGTGGCATTTTCCTTTTTTTTCGAATGGCGAATCTGACAAGGATGGGAACTGTTCAAACCAGTTATTAATGGTATAAGGATAAATTGTTATATGCGATGATGCGCGGAGGGTTGACGTGCTAGAGAGCAACAACGGACACAACGACAACACAGACACCCAGACGAAGAATTCGACACATAAACGATCGAATCTGGTTTTCAAAACAGCCTGGCATTGTCGAGTTGCAAAAAAAAAAATAGAATAATAAAATGGAATTTTTAACATCGCCGCTCTGTAGGTAGTAAAAATGATATAATTTGAGTTAACCTTGTTGCCGTAACATTATTACATTTTACTTTTTATTTTTTTTTGTAGTAAACGTTTACAATATTTTTACCTCAAATGAATAACAGTAATAATATTGTAGATTTGAAATTATTTCCTTGTAATAATATGTTATTGACGTTATTGTTGCTGTTATCATTTTCATCTCTCTCTGATCTGAGACGCGGCGAGAAGTGATTGTTTTTGTAAAAACTACTCGAATTCGTTTTATCCCATTATCGACGGTGTATTTAGGGGGTTTGCGAAAAAGACTTCAGCTCTCCTCCCACCTACCATTTTCCTCCCCCGATTGGCTCTTTTAAAGTTTAAACTATATTTTACTCAGTTACAATACTCTGAAAATAATAATCATTCCCCATTTATACTATAATACCAATTCAACCAAATAATATTGAATAATTTCATACTACGTGATATAATTATGACGTATTTCGAAAAACAATCTCAAGAAATAGGTTTTACATATGATAAAAAAGAATTCGATATACCTGTGTTTATTATTTTGTACAATTTTCGATTTATATTGTATTTAGTCCCCTGCCCCGCAGACAAATCTTGGGTACGCCACCGCGCAGCGCGTATTACTGTTATATACAAAAGAATAATGACAACGTTGCTGCACGAGATGTTTTCACCCGATTTGATCGCATGCACCGTTTAATGATTAACATAATGTCCCGATCAACATAAATGTGTAATAGGTACCTACATATACACAATGATCAATGCACCTATACCATGGTTCGACGTGGTTTAATAACACGTTATTATTATTATTATTCGTTACTAAAAAAAGTGTAACGATCAACAGGTATCCTATCCGGCTATACGCCTACAATAGCCGCATAATATTTTCATTATTGTATATATTATATTGTCCTCGTCTCCGCTACAGACTCTATGTACCTATCGATTATGACGTCCGTGTAATTATATTTTTAAATCTATATTTATAACGCAGGCATACAAACACGTCTAAAATATAATAATATGTATATTATAATAGTTTGGGTCGCCTTTTTTTTTTCTTTTAAATCAAGTTCTGTTATTATAATAGCGTAGGTATTTAATCTATACGGAGCTTATTTCTACACGTTTCGTCGCGATTCATATTGAATGTTTAAGAAGCCCTCGCAACTGCACCCAATTCCATGCGAGATTAAAAATGAATATTAATATATACATAATGTAAAATACAATATTAAAATACATTAAATAAGCAATTTTTGTCTCATTAAATCAATGTTTTTCGTATATTATGCGGACCGTGAAGAGAGGGGCAAATTCCCTCATCATCCCTCATCCTATTATGGTACTTTTTTCTAGGGTCCAGATCAAACGTTGAGACTTCAGATTTTTGACAATCATTTCCTGTTCTTTTGAAACGCGACAGAACTGATGGAACTGATTTTTGGATTTAATATTATATATTTCGTTATTTACATATACATCGCTAATACTTTATTCGCTTAAAGCAAAACAGTAGACAAATCCGTCGTTTGTAGGTCGTAGTTTTATAAAAAAAACTAATCTATTTACTTAGTGAAACTCTCGTTATTTTAATGAACAAAAATATTAGTTATCTACTATGTGTATATTTATTTACACGATGATACAATATTTCTCAAAAGTATTATATTTTGTATATGCGTCTGTCCGTGCGTATAACATTACTTATGTGAGTAGCTTATTAAATATTTGCGGTTTATAATAATTACTCGTATTTTTAGCGAATTTTATCACGATTAGCAAATAATATAATCACTGCGATGGTCAGGAGCCGAGTAATAATAATAGTGAACTCGATTTTAAAAAAAAAGGTCTTACTACATTGTTGATTTATTCATTGATTGATCAACGCGTTCTCCCTCGGGAGAGTAGACGATTATGTAATATATTTACATTAAACAAATCGTATGTATATGGACCGCATATAGGTATACATTACTCCGGAGAACATAACTTGTATATGTGCGTAAAAATCATGAAATCAACTATATTTGTGCAAGGCGGGTTCCCAGTGGCGAAAATATTTTTATTTTAGTAATCGATAACGGGACGTCACATGATTAAATAATAATGAAAATTACTTTCAATAAAACGCGGTTCACACGGTAAATAAATTTAACGTACCTATGTTAAATTTTTCAATTATAATATTATTTCTCCGCTGAAATTCAACGTTTTTCACACAAGATCGAAACATGTTTACAATATTTTTCTGCTACCAGCTTTTTCCCGCAATAATATTGTGTACAATCTTTGCGGTCGATGAAAGTATATTTTTATATTCATAATTTTCGAATTTGTTCGTCTCTCTTTTTTCTCTATTGGTTTTTTCGTAATTTTAACCAATTCCTTTTTAACGGATAATTAATTTTTGTAACTAATTGTGTTCACAAAGATTAAAATAAAACAAAAATATATATATACTAACTAAAACTAAATTAGTCGATTGAGAAAATACTATTCCGATGATCAGTTACATAGCGCTCGGTGTTACGCGGTCGATCAGACTGGCATAATACTATATGTCATTATTGAAGTGTTGTTTCTATATCTACCGCATCAAATTTTTAAATTCTGAGGTAAAAATAACTCAAACGATTTATACCGTATAGCCTAGGTAATGCTTATACCCCTAGGGAATATAGTAATCCTAAACTATTTATACCAGATAGGTGTACCCATTAGCTCGATCAATGTTTATACGTCATCCGCAGGGTACAATTAACCTTGGTAATTTATACCGTGCGCACATACATATTATACATGAGTATGTTCGCTTTCGACGTTCCATTAGCCAAACGTCAGGCGATGAGCAAAATCAAAGATTTATGAGAAATTATTATTCCGAATCTGTTTGATATAGCGCAATAAAATATTATGTTATTGCCTGCAAATAGGAAATAATAATTATTTTTATTATACTTGTAATAATAAGTAGGTAAAGTACCTATATTATTAAATAATTCGAGAAAAATCTTTACCAATATTTCATTTGTGATTTTTGTGCAAAAATTGTAAATATGATTTTTAAATTTAATAAAAAGTACATACAAATTTTAAATTCTAAGCGTAGCAATGAATTTGTTGGTTTTACTATGGCGTGTTTGATTTTTTTTTATTTTTCCATCTATAAACAACTTCTTATGCCATGATTTTCCTCCGATCATCAATTTAGGATATTTTCTAAAAACCAATTGCATCTTGTAAGTGGATTGAGAAAGTTAATTTCTTTGAAATCTTTTTAATAACTGGTGAAACCCTAGGAATAAACGTCCAAAATGAGAAAATATGGAACAGTAAAATTTGTAATGTTCAATTTTATTTTTTTGTTATGGTTCGGCTAGAAGTTATCTTGGGGATCTAACATTTTAACTAGGTAAAATTTTCAAAACAATCTGGCAATTTGTGAGCTATTTATAGCAATTTAAAAATGTCAATTTTTTTAAAATTTTTATTAAATTTATGAAGATAAAACTGTTTTGACCCAACAAAAATGATTGAAAATTCAACTCCAGATTGTTTCATTCATACATTTATATACTTAAATCAATATCATATAGTAAAGTAAAGATTATCATATGGAAAAGTAGTTATTAATATTCGAGATTCATATATAGGTTCGGTATTTTTATTAAATGTCACCTGTACTGTTCTTAAAAAAAAATGCAACCTTGTCTTAATATGATATAGAAAACTAGGTAATATATTATAGTATATAGTATAGACTATAGTCTTATAATTAATTTTAAAATCTATTAATATTATATTATAGATAACAAAATCCAACATCTTTACAAAAGAATATGAAGACCAACTTATTACTAGTTCATGTGTTGAGTGAATATAACTTTTATCATAATGTGCATAATATTATATATGTAGCAGAGAGTCTTTATTCGCATATAGACTAAATCTCCTCCTCGAGGAAAATATCGAAGAGTTACATATTATACAGGCTGTCCCATGAAGATACACTAGTTCAATATTCTGTTTTTTTTTTTTTAATATCACTTGCAGGGATGAAAACTACAAATATTTATATTTGAATTACATTTTTTTCTTTTTAATTTTTTTAATAAAAAAATAAAATGTAATTCAAATATAAATATTTGTAGTCCTAATCCCTGCGAAAACAGAATTTGATTAACTTTATTATCTCCGGTGATATTCAAGGGGTATATATTCGTGGGACAGCCTGTAAGAGCTTATGGAGATTACTCACGACACGCCAAAAACGATTTAAATAATTTAGATAAAATAAATATAAAAAAAGACGGACATACTTCGCACGTAGTTGCAGTCACTGTTATAGATAGGAAATAGGGAAGGTAGGATACAGACGGGAATTTAATGTATACGTGTAAGCAACGCTGAATCATCGTTAACTAAAAAACGATTCTAAGCGGAAATCAGTTGATAGTGTTGCTTTGTCAACAATATATATGTCATATTATGGTAAAATTATTACAACAATGAGCGTTTTCACGATAACAATGAATGTTTCAAAAAAGATTAAAATAATAAAAACTTAATAATGACAAAAAAATAAATAAAAATGGTTACCAATGACAACCTCATTTTTAATCTTTCAATATTTTTTAACCTAATGAACTAGGTTTCCCTCAATATCTCGAATATTAATGAGAATTTAAAAAAAGACCTCTGTAAAGAGCCGCCTAGAGAACATTTCCTTTCAGAAAAGGTGCTATACTTGATAATTGGAGTAAGCTTTTTAGTAGAAAGTGTTCACATAAAAAAAAAAAAATAACATCATTGTAAAACCAATACATTCCTCACTCCACTCAAAATCTAAAAAGACATACTTTGTACATGGGTGGCCCATTGTGGTTGGTGTGAAGTTAAAAAGATACAGGGGAAATTAATATATATCTGTACGCAACGATTAACCATTGCTAACGAGAAACGATCTGAGCGGAGTTCGGTTAATAATGTTGCTTTGTCAACAATATATATATATATATATACATATATGTCACATTATGGTAAAATATTTACATATATGTTTTATATATTTTCTTTAATAATATTTTTTTTATTATTGAATCTATTTTTCCCGGTTTTTACCATGCTTTTCCATTTAATGGAAAAACTCCTGGGAAAATCAAAAAATGATCTCTCTAAAGTACCACCTTAGAGGAATTCCCATTCAGAAAAGGAGCTATACTTAATACTTCGGAGCAAGATTTCTGGTAGAATTTTTGTACACAGTATAAAAAAAAATAAACATTTTTGTAAAACGAATACATTCTTCGCTACACACAGAATCTAAAAGAGCTGATATTGTTAATGCCATTGCTGTAGGTGGGAAGTTGGGAAGATAAAATACATATAGTTCTTTGTTTATATTATTACAAACAAATTTAAGTCATACATAAAAGGATTCGGATTTTTCATTGAATTACTTTAATTGAAAATGGTTTTGAATTTTACATTTTCTTCTTTAAACATTTTATTGGTTTGACAAATACTCCAATTTATTCATGCAGTATCTCAACAGATACAGAATTTCTACCCAATAGTACTTTATTTGAAACATTATCGACACTTGTCAGTAGTTCACATACAATTTTTTTTTTGTTGATTACTGGATTACCTTGACAACAAGGTAAAAACATGACTATTATAATATAATATTAATCCGCTGTGTATCATTTTTTCGTTACATAAAATAAATTTTCCTGTATATCCTACATCTTCCCAACTACCTGTAACAATGGTCTATATGTGAGCAGTTACACATATTTTAAATTTATAACTCTTCCTCCGAACAATCCTTGTTGCATCACCGATTTAAACTGTGATTATTGTCATTGATTATCCTGACATTCAACAATCTGCCATTTTCTAATTTCTAAAATAATATACTATTTAAACGTTTATTTTAAATTGTTTTATCATCTTCGCAGTCTTCAGTTTTTATATATTATGTTTTGTTTCTCTTATGTAAGTATTACGATTGGTAAATTATATTTGTTAAATAATATATACAATAGTTTTAATTGATAGAATTTTTCAATATTACAATATACAGGTTTCAATCAGTGTTATCCATATACTAATAACTTTGTCAATATAAATATGATTTTTATTATTTTTTTTTTTTAATAAGGAATTGCAATCGCAACACAGTTATCCCTTATCCCAACGGTAGTTTATAATTGTTTTCACACCTATTTTCTAGAAATTAAAACGACTATTATTAAGAAACTATTGATCGGATATGAATGTATGATAAACTACAAATGTATAGAATAATATATTTTACGAAATGGCTCAAAATGGCACTTTTACAAAATAGCTTTATCAATATTTTTAGGAAATAAAATAAAATACAGATAATATATGGATATTTTTAAAATTAATGGGCAAACATTTATTGGAAAACCCAATTCGGTAGATTATAATCATAGGAGACTACCCAATTTTGATTAGGAATTCCTTGAATTCTACACACGATAATATTTACCACGAATTTAACAACGTGGAAACGAATGTTTATTTGTATAAGTAAATGGGCCGAATTAATTTATTATAATATAATTAATATCTATACAAGTTTATAATAATATTACTGTAAATAATTTATTTTCTTAGTGGTTTCCATTAGTCAATAATCGTAGTTACCTACTAATTTGCATATTCGTTAAAAAACTAAATTAATAATTGTATAAACAAAAAATATTATGTATGTATATATATAGTATATATGTATGCATATAGATAAGAATCAATAAGTACAATATAGTACATATTATGTCATTCCCAATTTTCAACCTACAACAATAGCCTACCCATATTGCGAAATATAAAAACATATTTTCATGAGTTTTACACTTGTACTGTGTGTTTAAGCCCTATCTCATTCGTGCCGAGCACTTTGTGCCCATCATCTTTTTCGTGATATTTTCGTCTGTTATCGAAATCTTGACCTGCTGAAAGTTCAATCAAAATTTAAAAATTTTATAATATTATTTAATATAATCGTATATAATTGATAAATTACTATAGTTTAAATGTTTAATATCATAGACAAATGTGTATTTAATTTATTAAAATATTGTATTACGAGTACATTATTTGAAATTATACAAAATTAATATGATATAATATAATCGTAAGAAAACGGTAGACTATAATAATTTGACAATTGTATACGATTATATTGAAAAATATATTAATTTTGTATAATTTTAAATTTTGATCGATTAGTCCGCCTTATTTAATTTCAGCAGGTAAAGATTTTGATAACGGGCGTGAAACGCATAAAAAAGGTAATGAGCGTAAAACGCTCAGGCACAAAGGTGCACGCAACCATCTCATCGGACATTACTTCATTTATAACTTTAGAAAAGGGCCACGCACAACAGTGGCTTACCCATGGTACGAACTATATCAAACATGTATTTCCATAAGACTTTAACCTGCTCTGCGTGGTTAAGCTCACAATTTCATCGACCTTATCATCATTTAAATACTAGTGAACAGAAACACAGACTAACTGCATGAGAGATTGTAATAAACATCCAAGATACCAACTAAATAATTAATGCGATTTATCATCTTTAAACACAATAAATAAAACTGATCTAGTTTGCATTATTATTGCCAAAATTAGAAATGTATAGTGCTTATGAATTAATACAATAAAATACCTATATTATGAATACAAAATATTTAGTATTCCAATAAATAATACAAATGATTTAATCAATAAGTCGGAAAATATAAAATAAATTGGATATAAATAATTTAAAACATACATATAAATAAAAATTAATTCAATCGCCGTGGAGTCAGATTTGCCCGACGTCTCATTTGCCTGGGCTAACAGGCAAATATGACGTCGGCTAATCTAACTCCCCGCAGTCACATTCATCCTGACGTCAGATTCGCTTGTTACACCGGTCACTTATACCTAACCGTTTCAACCAAATTTCGAATTCAACAATAATAATTCACCAAAACGGGAAAAACGTATTAATTCGTCGTAAGGGGTTTATACAGTTTTAACTTTTAATCAATTTATATGTGTCATAAATAATATAATAGCCATGGGACATTAATCCAATAAAATTGAATTACGACCTGCAGTGAAAGTAATATTCTACTGTAGTAATATTATCTATAAAAATAATATAATATAGATAATTTAATAAATATAATTAATAATAGCTTCCATTTAGATATAAGACCAAATCGTATTGAGGGAGTTTTGATATAAATACACGCCCAAAAGAACATTTAATGTACGTATACAATACAAATATCATTAGGTAATGTGAACAAAGTTTGTATACAATATTATATACTTCTTCTCCTTTGCCTTCATTCCAGCTATCTAGGGTCGGTCAATATATTAGACGATATAATATCTATTTGCTATATTATTTTGAAAATGAACTTGGGTAGTTTCGAAATGAACAAAATGTAAACAACAAGTTCAAATAAAACCACTTAACGTACACACTTAGTGGTGTAATTTTGAGGTGGAATATGGCTGGGGATGGACATAGAAGCAAAAAATGTTTTTTTTTTTAAAGCAAGGAGGGTCTGGACAATAATATGAGGGGGAAAAAAGTACTACCGAGAATATTTCATAATTAAACAAACGTTTTATATCATAAAAAACCTTTTCATTATTAGTTTTCTTTTTTGCTCATATGCTCAATACGCTTAAAATAAAAAAATTTTCATATACGATTATATTTAGGATACGTAAATTTCCATCTATAACAGAGATATTTAGAGGTATCTCTAAAGCCTTTTTTCAATTTCTTAAAATGACTAATACTATAAATATTGATTTTACACGTAGCACTGTAAAATATGTATTACTCATGCAGTTTAATTGATGGTTAACTATATTATCACAGATAGGTGATACAATTGATGAAAACTCATGACTTCTTATTTCATATAATTTTTAAAACTGCCTACCCAATTCATATTTCGTTTTATGTCTCGCGTCCAGTGTATTTAATACCTACCGTTTAGCTACCTACTTTAAACAATTTGTTAATGCGTAGGTATTTTAAGTTAAATCTTTTTCGGTTAATAAAAATGCCGTAATTTCCCGAAATATTTGGACGGATTTCCCTGCATCTGATTGCTGAAATATAATAACATCGTCGGTTTTTATTTCTATATATATTATTGTATATTTTTGAAAAGTGAAAACAACCTCTCAAAAAAAAAAAAAAAAAAAAAAAAAAAAAAAAAAAAAAAAAAAAAAAAAAAAAAAAAAAACAAACAAACAAAGGTCCTTTATTTTCACGTCTAACGGTGTGCGCGTATAGGTAAGATACGGCAGTTAGTCAACGATCCTCGAGGGGAAGAGCAGACTGCAGCGTACACGTAGAGAGCTTAAGTATCATAAAGAGCCGAAAATAATAGGGAAACAGAAATAATAATAAAGGAAAGAAAAATAATAAATCTTTAGTTGGTAATTCGATGAAAATGTACCTCTATTTCTCGTACAGAATTGAATGGGTTATTTGAAATAGGAAACATGTCCGAATTTCGTCATTTTCAGATTTTTACGTAAATATGTTATTCGTATACCTAAACTCACCGTTTCGTAAGAAAATGTGTCATGTTTCGAAAATAAAACATACCCTAAATTTATTTATTTATTTAAAGTTCTAGTTAAGGAAATACACAATTTACATATTGTACAAAATGGATAAATATTAGAAGTTATTCTATACTGAGATTAAATCTCATGACATACAGTAATACTATTTATTTTATTATATTGTAATGAAAAATAATAAAGAAGAGAGAAAACGTTTTTAAATATTAATAATGATAATAAAAGTAACAAGAAAAACAAAAACTTAATTGAATACAAATAATTGAATATGAATAAGAAACTAATAAATGTTGTGTTATACATTTAAAATTAATTATATTTAAAGATTATTATAAAACCAGTCTTTTAATTTACATTTAAATTGTGAATAATTTGAACAGATTATTAATTCAATTAGATTATAGATTAGTAATAACAGTATTTCAAGATTATTTTTCAGAAGTTATATTTTAGATTTGTAGTATTAAATAAATTATTTTTGTAAATAAGACATATTGTTTGATTTTTGTATAAATTGTTAATATCAATTACACTTAACAATTTAAATAATTCACAAGAAGGATATTTTTTCTGTTTATTTAAGATGATTTTTATTAGGTTCTTTTGTCTATATGACAAGTTATATTTTAAAGTGGTATTACAACCATCCCAGGCTATAATGCCGTATTGTATCAACGATTGAGCCATTGCATTGAGTATATTTCTTATTCCTATACAATATTAAATTCTTCAAAATCCGGGCTCTGTTAGCAGTTTATTCGTTTCTGAACATAGTCTCCTTTTTCAAATTACTTCCGATGAGTCTTTAAGTATGTAACTTTATTCCCGATATTCGCTACCGATACGCGATCCGATATTTGAAATCGATAACCACGATGTGTCGATATCGATATTGACCGATTTATCGATTGAACACCTGATTTTCTAAACGTTTCTAAATTCTGAGTGGAGCGAGGAATGTATTGGTTTTACAATGATATTTAATTTTTAATTTTTTCTTTTCTGTAGATACATTTTTACCATAAATTTTGCGCCAATTTACAATGATAGCACTTTTTCTAAAGGAGAATCTGACTATAGTACTTTAGGGAGGTCATTTTTTGATTTTTCCAGTTTTCCAATAAATGGGAAAAACCGGAAAATAGGTACAATATTAAATAAATGTTATTAAACAAAATGTTTGATATATGTGTAATTATTTTACCATAATATATATTGTCGACGAAGCAACACTATCAACCGAACTCCACTCAGAATCGTTTTTTCGTTAGCAATGGTTTATCGTTGCGTACAGATTTACGTTAAATTTCCCCTCTGTTACCTTCACTATTCCCCACCTACAACAGTCGCTACACCAGTCCTCATTATCCTAGGACAGCTTTGATACCCGGTCGAATAAAGGTTTTGACGAAAAAAAAACCCGCAGTATTCCTATGTATTATGTTCTCGGTATCGACCGTTGTATACGATACTATCGCCACTGCTGGAATATAACCTATTCGATAACCTATTGCCTGTTAACTATTATAACAACAGTACAACATCCACACGACTGTTATAATGTTATTGTTATTACGACGATATAATACAATCGTATCAGGGGTACGTATTAAAATATGACGTGTAGCGAACGACGACGACGATTATCGAACAAGTCGGAGGAGACGACCGACGGTGGCGGCGATGACGTTTCAATACCAGAATTATTTTCGTCGTCTGGCGTACGCGCACACACACGCACGCAAAGTCACACACGGACACACGCAAACACGCACGGCTTAGGTCATTCCGCACGTAGTTAGTGCAGGTCAGTTACGAGTGCAGATCGATTTTCTAGGAACTGCCGCCGTCTTCGTCGTCGCCTCTCATTGAGTATCCGATACACGAACGATAGCCGCGATAGTGGTCGTCGTCGGCGACGATTATCGCCAAGCCGCAGCGCGCACCAGTAGCAAGCAGCGTTTATATTATTATTATTATTATTATTGTACTTATATAATACCTATGTATACGTGAAGTCGTCGTCGCCGCCACAGTAGGAGACGTCGTCGTCGTCGTCGTCGTCGGAACGGGCCGGGAAGGCGGAGAGAGAGAGAGAGAGAGTGAGAGAGAGGACAGTGACTGCGTTTTTGCAATCGTCATATATATGTACACGTATATAATAATAATATTATGTATTATACACGTCAGACAAACTGCTCCGGGTCCGATACCGGTCTGCAGGCGGTCGTCGTCTGTATAGAGGTCGTATATAGGTATATCTATACAACACATATACGACAGACACGCCGAGATGAAAAAGAAAAAAAAAAAAATGATAATAAAAAAAATAAAACGCATCGATAGCAGAAGGAAAAAAATCCGCTCTTGGGTCTTGTGTCGTTACGTACGTGTGCGTGTGTGCTGAAGCGCGCGCGCGCGCGCGCGATTTCTTTTGACGACCGGGTGAGTGATTGTCGTCGTCGTCCCGCGCGTCCGGTCCGGTCCGGTCCGCGCGTAGGTACCTACCTGCAGTGTATTATTATTATTATTGTACTTGTATTCCGTTGCCGTTTTCTGCCGCTGCCGCTGCTGCTAATGACCCTACTTCGGTCTGCCGGTGCCGCCGCCGACGTTAAAGGACGCGCGCGAACGATAAACCACTAGGTTGGTATACCGCGTGCGCTTCGGAATGCTACGCGCGCGTATGCCGGGGAGGTTGCCGGTTCTCGGTACACGCGGCCGGTAGCGCGACCGCCGCCGTTGCCCTCGTTCGTACCGGGAAAAAAGTAGCTGTAAAAAGTGCACGTCCGTCCGCCAGTCCGTCCGTCCCTCCCCGTCGAAACGCCGCCGCCGACCCGAAAACCGGACGCACAACCTAACCTAACCAAACGCGGCCTATCCCGAGCGCGATTTTCACCGTCGCGCGTGGGAGTCCGCCGAATTTTCCCCACACTGTATAATTACACCGTATTGTAATAACGGCTGCATTTCCGCGTTAACGCATCACAAAAAAAGCTGTACTACGTTATAACGGGGACGCGTGCAGTTGCTGTTGTAGGCGGCAAGCCGGGAAGGTTATGGGATGTAGATCGGAATTTAATGCGCACAACGATTAACCGTTGCTAACGAACAAAACGATTCTGAGCGGAGTCCGGTCGATAGTATTGCGACAATATATTATATTTATTGTATCATATTATGGTAAAATAATTACCTAATATTATATCTATTTTCCCGTTTTTCCTATGTTTTATATTGGATTTACGATGTTTTTCCCGGATTTTCCCATTTATTAGGATGGTTAAGCAAAAACTATACATGAAACACGTATTTTTATTATTATTATTATTATTTTTTTTTTGAGTCTTTTTTCGTTTTTAACCTTTACGTTATTTTCGTGAACGGTTAATCTAATTGAAGAGCTTGCGGTACGACAATAAGAAATGTTTAAATGTATGCGGAAATAAATTTTTGATAGTTTCGAGTAAAGCAATATAAAAAAAAAAAAAAAAAATTATACGTAATTTAGAGCAACATTAATGCAAGTCCGTCTATATATATATATATACAGAACAAATAGCGATAGTGATACTGACTGGTTCAACCAAATTCTGAACGAAAACGAGATGATATTTAGATTCCGAGCGTAGCGAGGGTGCTATTGGTTTTACAATGCTGTTTATTTATTTTTTCTTTCTTTGTTCTAGTCTGTGGACACGTTTTTTCCTAGTAAATATAATACAACTTTTACGTGTAACATCTTTTCTGAAAGCTCAAGTTTTTTAGATGGATTCGTCAAGCAATGGTTTATCGTTGCTTACAGATAAAAAATTAAATAATCCTATGCATCTTACCTTCCCAAATTCTCACCTACAACAATGGCTGCTCCCATCCTCAGTATCAGCTATTTTTTTTCTTTCTTCTAAATTAATTTCGAAAAATGGATTCGTCTTGTTGTTACATTGAACTCTTTTCAATTAATTTATCGCCAAATACTAACAAAATCCAAGGGAAAAAATTATTTGTTATCGTAGTAGTATAATAATAATATTTTATTTCTTTCTATAAATAGGTAGGACAAACAAAAATAAATATAACTATATTTCTTAGTAGTGCAGTATAAAATATGAAAATAAACCACATATACACCATAAATTCCTTTTATACTATGTTCGTTATGCTTTCTACTGACGAGTTTAGGATTTTTTAGATTCGAAGCGAAGCGAGGGATTTATTGGTTTTACTAAGATTTGTTTTTTTTTTGTATCTGTGCGCACCTGATTTACCAGAAATTTTGATATACAATTGAAAAATGACAAGAGACATTTTTTTGTTTCATTATTATGGATCTAGTTGGTGAATTGAGCATGTCATTATTTGCTTTTCCAAAGAGTTTTGAAAATAGAAAATGACCGGAAGAAAACGTTTAGGAAACATGGATTTCATAATTCTTAATTTTTACAAATTATTTTCCTACAAGACAACTTGCTTTAATCAAAACACCACAAGAGATCTTTTTTGTTACATTTTTAATCTAGTTGGAGTTCACTGGTAAATCTTTTTTAATTTTCTGTGTACTTTTTTTTAATAATTGAGTAAAACTTGAAAAAAACGTAGAAAGATTAAGAAAGTTTATAGAAATAATGGTTTCATTATTATCAATTTGTTTTTGTTTTTGTTATTATTCAGTTAAAAATATTTATAGTTATTTGAAATTTGGAAAGAAATCTCATATTTGCTTTTTCTAGACGAGGTAAAATATTCAAATAATGAGCTACCAATCTTGATTATTTGTTTTCTCATTGAGGACCGTGTAGTATAGAAAAGTGTTCAATTAATGAAAAACATAAGGAGTTTATTCCACAATTTTTCGAAAACTCATGGGGCGTTGGTGATATCAGGTTAAAACGCCCCGTATTAAAATCGCCCCAACCCCCCGTTTTTGAACCGAACACGTTCTCGCAGTCAGCATACAGTATTATTTATAACCCATAGAAATTTTGTACATTACAAAAAAAAAATGAATCGTTTTACTAATTTATTAGATTCTCGTGTTTTTTTGGTAATATTATCGTAGCCAGTGCCAGCGCTAGGGGATGACAAATGGGACATAAGTCCAGTGTCCCGCACTTGTTATGGTTTAATGGGCCCCGAGGTATATTGTTATATAAGTATACAATTATTAATTATACTAAAACATTGTCCAGAGTCCCATAAAACCTAGCGCCGCCACTGATCATGGCTACTATTGCAGACTTCTCGATATCGCGTTGGTTAATTTTATTAACTAATTAGCAACAAAATATTACCTAAAACGACAGAAACGTTATTTAAACGAAACCATAATATACGTTTTGAAACTAGTGGATTAAAAATGAGTGTCCGGAAAAATAAATGAACAGGTAAAAATAAGTCGCGGTAATAAAAGACAAACCCTGTGAAAAATTTTTTTTTGTTAGTTGGAAATTTTTTTTTTTTTTCCTGTGGCTCGTTTTCTTGTTTCCCTCCCCCTGTCTTTTATTCCTTTTTTTTCACTAGACCCTTATCTATTTATAGGCATGTACATAATTTCATTATCCTTCTTATATTCGTTGTTTATTCGTTTCTATTATAAATGTATCAAAATATTATTTTATAAACTGAAATGTTATTTATATAGTTAATATTTATGAGATACTGTAAACTGATTTAAAAAGTGTACCTAAGGGGCGGATTCATGAATGGATCCGTAGGTACACAATGGAGTGTTATCCTATGGGGAAGTCGCATATTTTGTAAACATAAAATTACATTGATCTTTCTATTTTTTGTCAAATTTTGCATCTTCGGCTGCCTGAATGTGGTTTGAATGTAATATTTATTTTTAAATTAAATATAATTAACTATCATAATAATAACTAAAGTATGAACCTGTAGAAATGCATAATGTATGTATACAATATTTACGATTTGTATGTATGGGTTGATTATTAATATTTACCTTTTATTCATCGGTCTATACTATTATTATTATATCATGTTGTCCAAAAACATAACGCTTTAGTATGTTTATTATCGACAGATATAGATAGCGAAAACGCTAAAAGACCCAGCGGAAAACCATAGCAATAGACAGTTCTCCCATGGGCGATTCAAGATATAAACAAAAAAAACAAAACAAAACAAAAAAAAGCAATTTATTGACACGATTATTTTCTAGAAAAGAAATGTTTTCAACCAACTGAGAGGGGGTCTGTCTGCGCCCTCCCTCCCTGGATCCACCACTAGTGTACCTACGTCGTATTAATAATATCATGGTTTATAATGTATAACATAATAACGAATATTAAATAAAAATATAATTAAATGTTTTTAAACTATAGAAGCACAACTATTAAGTTGTGCAAACAATTTATACATACTATTTAGTATTATGTATAATCAACATTCGTGGAACTTTATAGTGCGCTACACTGCACATATTAATCATCCCTTTTGAAGTTTTAACATAATATATTTTTAAAATTCTCAAATATCGATAACTGAACGACGCAATATTACATTGCTTCGATTAAAAAAAATTCTGAGTTTTAAACATTCAATAACATGAGAACGAATTTACGTTCCTGTTAATTGTTAGATATGATGTTATGCCTTTATGATATTAGAAAATAACGCACACCGTGCATGGTTGAGGTAGCGAACTTTCGCCGTTTTTCTGGGTGAGGCGGTATTGAAAAATCGTAATATGTATTATTTTAAAGAGATGAGTTTTCGTAAACAACTGTTTTATTGAAATTTTATCGGTATCTGGGTATCTGAGTGGGTGTTTTAATATATCTATTATATTTAGTTAAATTTATTAACAAGGTTTTTTACCATACAGAATCATCTAGGTATTTGTGTATCAATATTTTAAACGATTCGTTATTTTCAAAGTTTGTCGATTATACACAAAAAAAAACTGCAAACGATTTTAAAACAATATATTATTGAAGAATAAATAAGATTTATTAGACTTTTTGAAATTATTCAACTTATATTAAAAATAAAAAATAAATTTTCTGTTTACGTCGATACGTAACAGTAACCAATGTTGTACAAATATAGCTTATAATATATAACGATTTAAAGTTTAGAAGAGCTGTGTAGGTGGTAGTATCCGGTAAATAATAATAAATGCCCAAGGAATATTTCTCCTCGCTCCATCGCACGCTGTTCTTCAAAACATAAGTCATTATAACTGTTACTATTTGTTTAACATAATGGATTCATGGATTCGTCATAGTTTGAAGATCAAAGGTTGATATTATGTTTTTGAAATCAAAAAATTACATAAAAAGTATATCAGCAAAACTTTTTATGTATAAGCATCATATACCTGTATAAGGTGATATAGTATTATGTATTTTTTTTTTTTTGTACAACTGTAAAAATATTATAAAAATCTCCAAACACGAAAAAACATGAGTTTTATATGTGCTATTCACGCGTAGTCCGCGTATTATTATGTTAATCGCAAAAAGTATTATATTTCTTTAATAAACGTAGGTATACGAACTAATAGTAGTGAATGATAATACATTCTTGCATTCGGTAAAGTGTATAAGTATTTATTTTTTGTACTAAGGTAAAATAATGTATTAATGAAAATTCGATCAATATTTGTTAAAGGGAGTGCTGGGGAAACGTTTTCTCAGCATACGCTTATAGAAAACCTCTGTTTAGGGAAGTGTGCAAAATATTAAATTTTGTACTGAGTTGTGCAATAAAAAGTTTATATCAATGGAAATTGTATTTGATCAATATTTGACTGAAAAAATAGAAAAAAAAACAAACGGACCTATTTCACACGATGGATGGTCTATGTACAGCCTGTAAATGAGAAGTTGGGATAGTAGAGGGGATATTTAATATACATATATTTGTACACAACGATTAATAATTTCTAACTAAATGCGATTCTGAACGGAGTTCGGTTACACATGTTTTAAAAGACCGTAATATTTAAGATTTTTCCAACGTTTTTCCCATTTATTATGAAAATTCCGGGGAGAGTCAAAAAATAACCAAAGTACTTAATCAAATTTTCTTTCAGATAAAATTCTTCACTTGAAAATCGGAGAAAAATTTCTGGTAGAAAAGTTATCCACAGAAAAGAAAAACGCCATTGTTAAAACCGCTCCGCTCAAAATCTAAAATGAGTTTTCACGTGTTTTTGGGAGGTATTCGAATTTCGCTATCAAATTAATAATGTGATGTCACATATACTCATAATATAATATAGTAAACTATTAAATAAATAAATAATATACGAGTCATGACACGTTAAACATGTTTCTTTGATAAGTAAACATTAATAGTTTCGCAAAAAATGAATCATATCAGTTTATATCTAAACATTTTACAACGGTGTTTTAAATCATAATATACGTGTAAAATAGGTGACTTACGAAATTGTATTATATTTTCAACATTACAATGTATTGGGTAAAACCTTTCAAGGGTAACTGGTTGACAATTTTTATCGACTCGTATGGTTGATTGGTATTTACTTGGGGGCAACTTTCCGGAATTCGGTCTTATAAAATTTAATTAAATAATATACTACTTGCATTCCTCCCCGCAGCATGAAATAGCTTTAAAAGTAAAATAAATCTATAAATTGCGTACGCGATTTTTAAATGAAAATTCGTGTAAATATATACGTGTAATCGATTGCTACATTTAACAGTGATATTGGCAGCAACGAACATTAAAGATAGTACCTAAGTACAGCGAGTGTAATGATATTACAAAAAAAATTATATTTCTAATGTTATAATCGCTATTTAATATTAATAATTATTAATCAGGGATGAACAAGAAACTACAAAATCTAGTGGAGATAGGGTAATAGGTAATTATTAATAAGGTAAAATCAAACGAAAATGCTTCGCGAAACCATGAAAATAAGGAAACGAAAAACATATCCTTTCGTGTTATTTTGGTCAAAAAAACTAGAACTACAACAGTTATTAATATTCCAATGCCAATCATTTAGTTTATTCGAGTAGTTGTATACCTAATGTCGAGCAGTTAATAATTTAGGCACCCCGAAGAGGCAAGAGTGCATTCCACCGCATTCTACCAGCTTATCATACGCATTAAATACATTCAAAATCTTTATAATGCGATTATTTCAAAAACAGGTCACATTGTTATAAAATTGTCCCTCCTAGAAAAATGTCGCGGATTTCGAATTTTAAATAGGTATACTTGTAATATTTATCAATTTGAAACATTTTGATACGCACGCGCATACAATATAATATAATGTAATATTACTGCAGCACAAGTACGTAAAAACTTGATATGAATTTCAGTCAACTTGATAAGTTACGAGTATAAAGGAACATATTCGCTCAAACTTCAAAAAAAAAGAGAAGAAAAAACTTTCAAAGTTAAAATATCATACGCAGGTATAACTTTTATTTTATATTTCGCCGAGCATTTCGAAAAATTCACAACTCTGCCTAATGCCTATATAGATAATACATAGAGTGAATATTGTGAATTTATACGTACTGGCAACACAACTTTTATGCGAACACACTACGGGTAAATTTTAATTATATTATAAGATGCATTGCTATCAATATTTTAAAGTTTAATATCGATATGAAGGTTCATTTATATTTGTATATTAGTTTTATTATGCTATCATTACATCATATTTTCCAAAATTTATCAAAAATAACGAATTGTTAACAATGTCAACGTATATCTCGAGAGGAGATTTCTTTACTACCTATTTGTATTTATTCGCGTCGTTATTTTTATTGTACATAAGTATAATCGATTTTACTTTATTTCCTGTCAAATATGCGAGATTCGTATGGCGTCATAATATTATCTGATCAAAATCTTTATCAAGTACAATTGGATTCAAACAAATAAAAATGTAGGTACATACAAATGCGATGCAAAGTAACTTTAAAATCGTTATATTATACATTTCAAGTCCAAAAAATCTCATTTAAGTATCTTTTATTTTATAAATAGTCAAATCTTAATATGTAAATACTTGTATTTTAATATAATATGGCTGTTCAAAAATATATTATGTGTATTTTAATTGTACAATTAAATTGTTTGGATCCAAACAATTAAATTATTACTGATAACAGTCTGATAAGAAGTGCATGACATAAGTACTAATCGCGCGTATATCTAATATAATAGATTGAGAAAATAATAATAAAACAATAAACAACAGAATTACGGTGTATTATATGAATTTTATACTATTTCGATTGATTTTGTATCTATAAATTATAGTAATCGTTTTTAATTAATTTTTTTTTTTCTACGTTTTAGGTGTAGCACACTGCATAGGTATATAGTGTATATATATATATATAAAATAATAAAACCAGAAACGAGAATTTTTTAATAAAAACTAGTCAAGAGCTGTAGACCTGTATCAATTATATTGGCAATGCGATTTTTTATACGTTAAAAAAAAAAGAACAAAGGACAATAATCTCTGCTTGAGTAAAAAAAAAAAAAAAATAATAATAATAATAATAATAATAACAATAATGAAAGTGCAAACTCCGGTACTCATAAAATACGTCTCCGTTTAAATTGTCTTTTTCAGTGTCATGCGCACGGACCATAATATATTCTGATCCAGATATGCTTTATTGTTTATACATAAACACGGCCCGGGTCTAAAAATAGTATATTAACGTTCGTATTAAATATTTGTGTATCATAATGCAATTTTAGATTAAGAGTGAAACGAATTGGCTATTGGTTTTACGAAGATGCGTCTGGTTTTTCTCAGGATACGTTTTTCTGGTAAATGTTCCGATTTTTTTCACGTCGTACCATAATATGCATAGATACTGGTTTTTTTCTCAGTGGTAATTATTATTATTTACACAGGCAAAATACTAGAGTCGTGTTTTAAATTTTGCCTGTGATATACCTGATGATGAATTTTTAATTCGAAACCGGTCGTGTAATACACTTTTATAATACTCCAGGCGACGCATTGATTAATTTATTTATTTTATATTTAAATATAAATTTTTTATTTATATATTTATTTATTTACGAATATTAACCATTTTAATAATTTTATATTTACTTTATTATTTTATTATTGTAAATGATTTATCTATTATGCAGATACTAAACTAGAAAATTGGATTCTAACTAAAGTTAAAAATGTATAAGTTAAGCTATACGTTATACTTTTAATAATTGTAAATGTAATTAAATGAAAAAACTAGAATGTTAGAAAATAACTAATTTATTTATTTTAGCTTAGTTTTTTTGTTAACATTTAATACATTTTAAAAAAAGTTTTTTTTTAAAACTACAACTATATGTTTTGCATTTTTTAAAATATCTAAAATTACGTGTTCTACGTGAATATCACATAACATGGGCATGTGACCCATAATGCAGGGATATCGGATACCCACACTTAAAGTAATTCTATATAAAAGTCTATATATCAGAGTAATATACTCGTATGTTTATGAGAGTATATAGTAAAGAATAATTTTAAAAAGTAGCTTTTAACTTAAATAAGTTATCATTTTCTTGAAAATATACAACTTAACTTGGTACTGAAATTCATTTATATTTTAAAATTAACTTTAACCTAGCTACTAGCTGTTAGTCATTATTTTTTAACTTAGATGGAAATTAAAGGGTTTTTTTGCAATTTTTTTATATTTGGTTTCAATAATTTTTCTTATCCTACTTTATAAAAATAAATCGCCCTAGCGATATTTATTTTATATATTTAGTGGTGCAACAATGTTGATGTATAATTTTAAATATAACTTAATATCATATTATGTACGTTTCTATAGAAAGTGCTATAATAAATATGTTTGAAACAATGTGCCTCTAAATATTAAATTAATTTAAATAAGGTCAAACGAGAAAACAATAATGTGCCTCACTTTAGATGAAAATTCTTCAGATGTTTTCTTTTAGAGTAGGTAGGTACCCGTCAGTTTATATTTTATACAATTTTTTTCCGCTTTTACACAGTTGACTAAAATAATCAAATCTTTGAAATACTTTACAGTTCAAAAGACGTCAAAGTCCGTTTAAAGTAAGACATTCTATTATTATTGAACCTTTATCAAATAACAATCATTCCTTTACGGCGAGATTTTGCATCGAAAACACGAATATCATAAATTGAAGTTCGAAAATTGAAATGTGAGTCGAAGTGTATATATTTTAAGGGAGTGGCAATACTGTTATATATTCAAAATATCGAATTTCAATTATTATCGTTAAATAACTTTAATTCTCAAACAAGTCAAAGTCTGATTGTCTTCGAGATATTTCATGTTAAAACACTACAGATCAGACACATAACCAGAAAATATTCACTTGTTGGACCAGTATTTGGGAGCCCTTCCCCCTCATTTTTTATTTATTATTACAAAGATAGTTAAACACATTATAACTATACAAATATATAACCTAATAATTAAGGTAATTATGGTAATAATACCTTTGTATCCTATTGACAGATTTATTTTTTTATGATTAAACCATCTACTGAATAATAATACTGCATAATGTAATACTGCTGGTATGATTAGCTGATAACAAGATGTACTAGATGTACTAGTAATCACTTATCATTAATCAATTTATATTACTATATGCAAGTCGAGTATGATAATATTTGATGGTATAAATTAAATGTATATGATAATCGGGCGCATTGAATATTTTGGGTAGGCTGGCCTAAGACCGGACATATTTTAGGACAAGCCAGGCACACCCTGGCCTCCCCTTAGCTACATGCCTGCTACAGACCGAAATATGATGCGTTTGCTGAACAATTTCACAAGATAATCTATAATAATATTGTTGAACAAATTGTTTATTTTAAGATACGGATAATTTAGCGTTTATCATTTACAGCAACTCTTAAATCAATCAACTTAAAAAAATCACAACCCACTCAATCATACTAAAAATAAATAATTATTATTATACGTAAGTTTTGCTTCGTCCCAACGATGTCAGAAAAAATTTTGAAACTATAAATATTCAAACCGACTTGAAAACGAATCTAAAATAAATTGCAAATTTTTGCGATTAATAATTTCCTGTCGTAATATAATATTAAGCGTATTATTTTATTATTCATTTAGTCGCGAGTTTGCTGTAACTTTTATAATCTTCTTTAATGCACTAACGTTAAAATTTCAGTCGCTATATTTAAGTAAAGGGGATGACTACAAAGTTTGTCCCCGAAATATAAAAGCAATTCTAATATAATTAACAAACATGGTTGCTACAGATCGCCGTCGTAGGTTTACCCTACCGATTCTACAAATTCCGATTCGTATAATTATGACGTGATGTGTAGGTGCATTATTTTATGTTTATGTTAAAACTTTTAGTGGCATAATTAGGCGGTGTGATCGATAAGGTTATATCGAAAAGAACGTAAACTTTTTTCCGTATGTCGTTTTCAGAACATTTAAGAAACATTTAGCGACTCTACAATGTTACTTGACGGTTATTTTTCGTCACCCAGAATATTGGGGGATGAATACACAGCGCACTTTAGAAATAACCTGCATTAATAATTCCACAAATAGACGAAGTTTTAGCTCAGATAAATTTCGGTGTTGACTTTTTAATTTTCGTCAAGCCGGCAACGAAACATTTCACTTTTAAGTTTGTCATTTCGTGGATAGGAGGGGAATCACGGAGTACTACTCAAACGACGAGTGCTGCGCAGCCACACTAATGTCGTCCCACTAAAAGTATACTGTCCTACACAAACTTAAAAGTGCAATATACCGTCAACGGGTTGACGGAAATTAAAATCGTCAACGCCAATGAATAATTAAATTAAAACGTCGTTTATTTATGGTATTTATACAATTTGTTTGTTTCATAAATTGTCCGGAAAAAAAATGTATGAAAAATTCTAACACTTTCTGAGATAACGAGCGCCCCAACGAAGATCGATCACTGTATATATATATATACGAGTATTTATCGCATCCACGGATAGGCGCAAATGAGTAACAATTTCCCATTATCCCGTTGAATTCGATTTTCCTCCCGACCGAGCGCGTCTGGTTATCGGAATCGTATGATTTTTTTTTGCTTTTCAATAGCCCCCGTAAGTTTGCGTTGATATAATATTTTTTCGGCGTAGTTCCAATATTATAGTGCTATAATAATAATTTCGCCCTTTTAGACCCGTGTGGCGGTATATTATTATTTCGTTGTCGCGGTCGTTATAAAGAAAATGATTTCAAAAATCGAATCGACGGTGGCCGGCTCCCTCGAGAACCGTGTGTATTAAAAAAAAAAAAAAAAAAAAAATACTATTATTTCGGTTAACGTAGTGGAGCGACGACGTAGGTATTTTGTGTTTGTCGCACGTCATAACGTAGCGAGTTTTCGGTTTTTTTTATATGTATATACACAATAATATTATTATTATGATTTTACAGTATATAAATTCGAATTTGTCCGGTTGTGTGTATATAATAATATGTACGTATAATTTATACCGTAAAACGACCCGCGCTATAGTGCCTGATATATTATTATTATTATGATATACAATGCGAAACATGACGAGTTGGCGTGTTTTGTCGTTTCCGAAATAGCGCAGTTATTTTACAATATTAATAATTTTTTTTTTTTCGTCCGTCTCGGACAACGGAGCGGATTGATTGAGAGCCGGACATCAGAAGCACCGTGCGGCGGATTCAACCGGCGGTAGCACGGCGAGTAGAGGACGCGCGCATAAATCACGGCGTATAATAATAATACAAATAATAAAAAATGATTATGATTTATTCTTTTTCGTATTTTTTTTTTTTTTTTTTTTTTTTTTTTTTTTTGTTTTCCCCGTCGTCGAGCCGTTGAACCGCGATTTACGCACGTTTGTAACGGCACACGCCGCTCTAATTTTTTATTTTTTCTTTTCCTCTCTATATTATTATATTTTTACGACGACGACGACGACGACGCGCGATCGAAATTATTATCATCGTTGCTTATACCTGTACAGATAGAGGAAAAAAAAAAACGACAACGACTATAATATAATACGACGACGACGGATACGACAACGAGTATATAGGAGCGCGCGCGCGCTCGCGTTATATTGTGACAAGCGTAATTCGGAGTCGTCGCGCCGCCGCCGCACCGGAACACGTCCGCGGAAATCCCGTTATTGTCGTCGCGCAGATATTATACCCGAACGCAGTGGCCGCCGCCACCACCACCGTCGCCGCCGCCGCCGCCGCTTCAACTACCTGTTGCACGCCGCCGCCGCCGCCGCCGCCGCATTATTGTGCCTACCTGTTGTGCGTTACATACTCCGGCGGCATTAATAACAATGTAATATAATATTATATAGACGCGCGGCGGAGGCGGTTCTGAACCGCGCCGGACGTACGTTACTGACCAGTTACCATATCGTTGCCCACCCCGCGCCATCTTTATATATATATATATATATATATGTATATACAGGGTGTTTATTTTATCTCGTTTGTGCGCACGATCGTTATTTAGCAAAGTATAGACTTTGTTCATAGAAGAAAAAAAAAAAAAAACACCAACAAACGGAACACACTTCGCACGGCGGGCGGGTGACCGCAGTTGTAGATGAGAAGTCGGGAAGGTGGAACGGGGAAATTCAACGTGCGTGAAGATTATTCGTTGCTAAAGAAAAACGATACTGAGCGCGGAATTCGATTGTACGTACGTTTTGAAACTAATACGTTTCTTAAATTGTCTCGTTTTTCCTACGCTTTTCCCGGTTTTCCATTCATTATGAAAACTTCTGGAAAAATTAAAAAATGACCTCCTTAAAGTACCAACCCAGTTAGATTTTCTTTCAGAAAAAGTGCTGCATGAAAATCAGAAATTTCTAATATACAAGTTGTTCACAGATAAAAAAAAAAATAATAATAATAATATTAAACACCATTGTAAAATCATTAGGTTCCTCGCTCCGCTCAGAATCTAAAAATGTATTGACAATTTAGGAAACAAGCAAATTTAAATTAACGTTAAATCGCCATTATTTTTTGTCACGCTTATTTTCGGGGATGAAACGACTACCGACTTTTGATTTTAACCAGTATTAAAAGTTCCATATACAGATAGAATATTGGTTTAAATAAATTTCGGTGTTGATATTTTTTATTTCCATCTACCCGTTCAAGAGATATGCCACATTTAAGTTTGGGCAGGGGGAGAGTAGCAGAGTATCATTTGTGTGACTGTGTTAGAATATTACTCCACTACTCTCCCTCACTACCATAAACTTAAAAGTGAAATATCTCGTGAATGGATTAACGGAAATCAAATATTTCAACAGTAAAATATGGTAAAACTTATTTGCTCTATCTTTTTTATGGATTTTTTAATGTAGGTTACCGTCTGAAAACCAAAAGTCGGTAGTCGTTTAACCTCCAAAAATAAGGATGACATAAATAATAGTAGGTATAAATTTTAGATCTGCCTTTTTCTTAAATTGTTTAACAATTATTTTTTTGAAAAAAAGTCATTACTCTACTTAATAACGAGTGTTTAATGATAAAATAGAATCATTCTGTATATATAGGACGATTCTTTTGTCGTGAACTTGCGATTTTCTCGGAGGATTTCAAGGGAATTAGATATCCGTTTTCTTTGTTCAATCGTGTGAACATTATTTTAAAACAATTTTTAATTTTTTAGTCTGACAACTTAAATGATAGTATATAATTTTGATTTTCAAATAGGAACTTCACCACCACTTTTTCGAACACGGATCCGTATAGAAAATATTTGTCTAGACATTCCGACACGCGTAACGCTAATATCAGATTTACCGTTTATGAGTTTTAACCGTGTAAATTTTGGACCGGTGAGGCGTATGAAAGAGTAATAAATTGCATAAATCTATTTTTAAATGCTAAATTGATAACTCTTCTCTATACATATGAACATTTCCAGATAAATATTCTCTATTTGAATCTGTTATTCAAATGGAGGGTGTTCGATTTAAAAATCCAAAGTAGATATTCATTTCAGGTATAGGGAGTATAATGCTTGAACACTTCCGCGATTCGACGATGATCGAAACAAACCTGAAATCAAATTCACTTCAAATCCTCCGAGAAAATTTCTGGTTCGTGACACAAAAATCATCCTGTATAATTATATACGTACAGGTTTGAAATTGTTATATTTTTTTTTTTCATTTCATACGGTACCTATAAACTCGTATATATTATAAGTTATAACCCTTTTTCCGCAGCCGTAGAATCCACTACATAATACTGTATATGAACTACACACACTATAGCCGTTTTTGCTGTCACCGCGTGTGCCCGACCGTGACGTACCTATATATAGTCTATATGCGTATACCGTGTATGACAAATAGTTAAAATCGGTTTCGCGGACGTGCATTAGGTATACGTGTATTATCAGTATATTATTATTGTAGGTATATAGGCGAATATAATGGCGTATTTGTCAGGTGCCCCGAATTTAGACAACTGTCTGTATTATAATAATTCTACATCTATACTGTAACTTGCGATTTTCGACACATGTACGTCAATATTGTGCCGTTAAATGTGTGTAAAAGTAAATAAAAATTATTAACAAAAATTGTCTTTTTGATTTATACAAAAAAAAAAAAAAAAAACGAATTTAATATCTGTCCAAATTTCAAATAATAATCGAATGGTATACTTAGTGCTGGAAAACAATGACTTTCCAAACGTACCTACAAGTCGAACGACTCAAACGCATTTCGATCATCATTTTAGATTTAGCGTATAGCAAGGAATGTATTGTGGTAGTTTTACAATAATTTTTCTTATTTTTTTTTTTTTATGTGAACACTTTTTCTTTAATATTATTATTAAGTTTTTATTATTTTAATTTTTCTTAAACATTCATTGTTGTCATGGAAACGCACATTAGTGTAATTATTTTTTATCATAATATGACGTATAATATTGTTGACAAAGCAACACTATCAACTGAACTCTGCTGATAACCGTTTTTTTATTAGCATTGGTTTATCGTTGCTTACAGATATACATTAAATTTCCGTCTGTATCCTACCTTCCCTACTTCCTATATATAACAGTGGCTGCACGCACGTGCGAAGTATGTCCGTCTTTTTTCTCTTTTTTTTTTATGCTGTGAAAAATTTTTCTCCCAAAAATCTTACTCCAATCTATTAAATGCAGCACCTTTTCTAAAGGGAAATTTTATTTACTTAGTACTTTAGTGAAGTTATTTTTTTGATTTTCCAAGTGGTTTTCATAATAATTAGAAAAAAACCCGCAAATTTACGAAATATATTATTTTCAATTTTTTTTTTTTTGTTTAATATATTATTTTTAATTGTACAAATTTTATTGTAAAATGTTGACATTTTTTCAAAACATGTATTATCGAATTTTGCTCCGAATCGTTTTTCGTTGTATCCATGGTTTATCATCGCGTACAGAAATTAATTAATTTACCTTCTATATATTCTTCCTTCTTAACTTCTCACCTACCACAGTGGCGATATGGGTCCAACCGGTTAAACGTTTCCGGATTTACCTAGTATACATTCAAAATCCACGCGAAATCTACTACCCGTAAAAATGTATTAAAATATTATACATCATAATTGCTATCGAAAAACCGTTTCGAAATTATTCACCATTCATCAGTCATCGATTTCGTTGATTTTGTTTATAAAATGCAATACGCATATATTTTATAATATTTCCAAGCTGTTAAATTAAATAACTACGTTATTGTTTTCGCGTATATGAAATTCTATTTCGGACTCTGAGCGATGAAGGAACTATTAGTTGTACGAAGACTTTTTGTTTGTTTTTTTTTTCTTGTGTCTAAAGAAAACCCTTTTTTCATTCAAGTGCTTTATTCGAAACATTTTTTTGGATTTCCGTAACAGTTTTTACCTACAATAAATTTAAAAACTCAATGATAAAATACACGTCGTTTTAAATAAATAAGTGATATTTATACATTGTTTTTTTTTTTTTTTGCTATTCATACACAATATATTTATTGTATTTACCTTTTATACAAATAGTTTATAATTCTTACTAAAAAAGAAAAAATGTACTAAGTGATTATTTAAAACATTTAATACTAATACGTTTAATACCATTAGTAATTATGTAGGTATAGTATGTTTGTTAACATTCAAAATAGAAATTCCATATAAAATGTGACACAAAAGACATTTTATTGAATTCCCGTCTCTGTACATATTAGGGGGAAAAAATGTTGTTTAGATGTTTAACGTTTGTACACTGCATCCGGTATAGTTGTAATTGTTCGAATAGAATTCGAATTGTTTCCGAGAAAATTGCATTATCGACAAAAAGAGTGCGAAGCTTTAATATTATTGTACTGTAGCTCACGCGTATTATGTAAAAAAAAAACTATAGATAGCTGACCGCGTACGACGAGAGTCCCAAAAGAGGGATAAAGTTAGCTGCCAGCTACCATGTGCATATAGGTACTGAGAGAGCACATTTTATCGATCAACCGATGAGATTGTGTATTATTTCGTTAATGCCGCACGAATTATATCGTGATAATATGAAAAATACGTTTGAAATTAATGACACGAAGTACCACCAATGGCTGGTGTCTTCACAGTTCACTCAACGACCATATTACCAACTCCTCACTTACGCTTATTGTAAACATTGTTTATAGATTGCGTGATAAAAATATGAATAACCAAAAAAAATTAATCGCACGTTGTTTCTATAATATCGTCTCGTAATTCACCGGGCGTAACAAAATGTTTCAAATACAAATTGCTGTCTCTTTAGTATCATTTTTTTCCCGGTTAACTGACAGCATTGGCGGTTCTGTGCTAACGTTACTATACCCCTGCTGTCAACCTCTTTTAGTACCTATATTATACCTGTATAACTGATGCTGACTTCGCGTACGGGATTTAATGTATTATTATGACTTAATGCTTAAAGGTTGGAAAATAATAGACTCCCCAGACTGTGACTGCGGACATTCTTCCCAGACTATCCTCCATATACTTAAGGACTGCCCAATCCGATCATCGAAGGGTCAATGTGCTAATTCGACGATTATATCACTGATGAAGCTATTAATTGGATAAAAGCTCTTGACATTTAACTATAAAGAAGAAAGTACCGTACAAACTTCCAAATCATCTTACAGTTACCGTAAACCACATCTATATTCATGTTGTTTAATTTTTAATAATCACTAATTTTACAATATTTTATTATATTATCTTTCATTTTGGAACAAAAATCTATATGTAATGCAAATTCTTGCATAATATACCGCAATATACCGTACGATAATAATAACGTATTATTATTAATATCGATTATTATTTATTTAATCGAAACTACATATAAAAAAAAAAATATGAGCATTTTTCAATTCCCAGGAGCGAATTAAACGAATAAACGCTCCGGATGACACTGTATAATAATCGCGCGAAAAGTTTGTACATAATTTCTCTCACAATTTACGTCTCGAGAAATATAATATATTCGTCTGGTCGTAGGACGCGATTTTAAACTAGTGCAGGATACGGATTTTCGTGAATAACATCGTTTATCGCTCTCTTATTGTACACCATTTCGACGGAGCAGTAGTTCCCCAGTGATGACACCGTGACCCATCATACACCGTCACCCGCCATCATCCGCTAAACACGATATTATTATTATTATTATTGTATACCTAATACGTATAAACACGCGTACAACACTGTCATTCGATAACAATAATCGTCTACCTGTAGAAATGAATCCCCTCGAGACGCGCCCCGAAAACGAGGAAACATTAATACGCGTGTATAGGTAAATCGTGGATGTGCGAGTTCGTGACAGTATTAATCGAAATGGTATTAGGTATACGTATACAACACGAGTAAATAACCGAGAACGCGAGAGAGGCGTTCGGATAAGAATAAGATCACGCGTATTGTGACATCGGAGAGAGGTGAAAAATAAACAAAAACGATAATGACTTGAAACTTTATAGAAATGTAAAAAAAAAAAAAAAACAAAAGATTCCGAGTGAAGAGTTCGTTTAACTAATTATTGAATTATTAATGACGTTATTTTCCCTCGTTTAACCGAAAGAAACCACTATACAAAAAAAAAAAAAGATAAAATAGAATTAAAAAAAAAAAAGTAAACCTCGAAGAAGGCCAACGTTAAAAAGGTATAAATATGAATAAGAGAATTTAGTTTAGGCGATGTTTGCAAAAGAAAAACGATTCTGAGCCGATAGATTTGAATTGAACGTCGTATTAATTTGCGACTGCAAAATAAATTGTAATTTAAAAATAAATAATAAACATAAAAACGATGAATAAAATAAAATAATGAAACCACAATTTCTTTCGGTTTTTTCCGGTTATTTAAGAAAACGGCAAAATAAATTTAAAATTGACCTTGTCCATGCACCAACTATATAGATTTGAAATGCAACAAATAAAGATCTCTTGTAATTTTTCCGACAAAAAAGTTGTACCCAGACATAAAAAAAAATAATAATAAAATAATAAGCGCACATCATAAGAGTAAAACTAATGAACTACTCATTTCGCTCGGAATCTTAAAACGATTATTTTAAATAAGTATTATAACTATTGTATTATCGTACGTATACGCTAGTATTATAGTACGTTCTGTTGAATAATTATGTTGTGAAAGTTAGGCACATTATAGGTTCTCATTAAAGGTCAATAAAAACAAGACGTCCGTATGTTGAATACAGATGCATCGGTAGTAATCATTTGCGTATCGATACATCGAATAATAGGTAAAAAAAAAATCTTAAATATTTTTCAGCGTTTTCTTTTCCGTACACGGATATTTTCGAAATATTACAGCAGCTTTTCAGCGATTTAAATCGATAAATTTTAACTGACCTTATATCGTTTAAATACTCGTAGTTACATCAACTATAGATATGTCTAGTTAAATTATTTGCTAATATCTGAATGGATTGGATCGTTGTTACAACTCATTCATCACGGTTATCGTCGTATTAGGTAAATTTCGTATAATTTTAAAGCAAAAATACCTTCTGTAATATATATTATATCTGTCTATAAAATTACATTTGAAAATATGTTTTTTGTTGTAATCGATAAATTTAAAAATTATTAATACTGGATATTAAGCTGAAAGTAGGGAAATAATTATTTGCGGTTTTAGTTACTCCTAATTCCTCTCAGCCATTCTATTGTTAAACATTTTGATGCGAAAATGTCTTATGGAAAAGAACAATAGTGATGCGCAAATGATGTACCTATGCCCAGATATACACAAAATATAGGCACCAGGTTTTTCAAACGTCACTTGAAGCTCACTTTTTTAGATACTCATATATTATACAGTTTTACGGTTCCGTTCCCCTTCCCTCTACTTAGCGCCCCTGAATGTATATATATATATACGTTTTAAAGATGCTACACTTCGGTAAATCGGAACAATATATATGTATATATATGTATATATCCGGTAGAAAAGTTTTCGTTTTTCTTCTTAGGCTTATATAGTGGTCCATTTAGGACATCGGCGCTTCTAAAATGCTTTTCCACCTCTCTCTATCCAATGCCGGTCTCATATCCAGCAATGGATTGACTTTTTTAGATCTTTTTCTCCTGTCATACCGTTTCTGCCAAGGCCTGCCTCTTGGTCTTTTTCCCGTTAGCTTGTCTTCCGCAACTTTTTTAATGAGCGAGCCCTCGGCTCGCCAGATGTGTCCTGCAGCCCATTCTAACCTCTTTTTGACTAAGAAATGACGTAGACTCGGCTTATTGAACAGCTGATTCAGGTTTTCATTAGTTTTTCTTTCAAATCGTTCCAAGTCATTATTGTGTAACGTTCCATATATTTTCCTTAATATTTTGCTCTCGAAACCCTGCAGTTTATCTTCATCATCCTGGGCGCTAGACCATGTGTTGCATGCGTACGTCAATATGGGTCACATGCATGTTTAGGCGCTCTTTTGTGCGTCTGAACAATAACTTGAAGAAGAAAATTCCTTTCATTGTAAAGTAACACATGTTACTGTTACATCCTAATTTCACTATGCATATTATTTTTTCGTTTGTGTCAACTCCCTGCAATAACTGGAAGTCTCCTACCTGCTCTAAAGTGAACCCTTCGATGTAGAGATTATCCTTCAAGGTTGCATTCCTGTAGTATATAATATTATTGCCGAATTTGATTAGCTTTCTTGCACTCTTCTCAACATCGTGTCTAAATTCTCTTAATAGGTCCATAGGTCCCTGCAATAGGGTCCTATTATTTCCATTTCTTCGAGGTCTGGTATATCTTTCACCTCCTTTTCCAAGGCTAACTACAGCATGGGTACGTGTATATACGTTTCAAAGATGCTACACTTCGACAAATCGGAACAATATATATATATATATATATAGGTATATTTGGAAGAAAAGTCGTTCGCAGATATAAAAGATAAAAAAAAAAAAAAACCGACGTCATAATACAGCCAAACCAATATTATATGCGTTTCTCGCCGCGATCAGAATTTAAAAAACAGAACGACCGAGTCGTGTATATATAATACTATATATACTGCAGTATACGTGTAAAAATGCATTTTTAATTTACTGCTGCTGTCATCACCTATAGAGTACATGTATATTATATGCCCGCGATAAAATGCAGAAGACCGCGCGGCGGATACGGTTCGGTTTTTTTTTTCACCGCCGCCATTTTCTCGCGCTCGGAGAGGCGGAGGCGTTTTTCGACGATGCGAAAAACACCGCACGCACGAACGACTGTGGAAAATGGAAATATATGTATACACGGTGCGGCGAAAAAAAAAAAGTAATAATAATAATAAGAAGAAGACGCTATAGAGGAAAAACAGAAGGAAAAAAAAAAAAAAAAATGGTACCAAAATTATACGCAGTGCGCGCGCGTCGACGAACGGTTGTTTTGACGAACGCACGAAAAACCCGCGCGCGGCCGTGTGTATGGGACGCACGTTTGAAAATCGGAAACAATAATTATTTACGTATCCTACTCCTCCTGTTCCTACATGTCCGTACGATATAAAAACGAAATATAATTATGTATATATATATATATGCTATAGGTACGGGATATTATACCGCTACGGTTGAGATCGGTATTAACCGCGTCGTATACCCGATCCGTATTATAATCGTAACGCAACAAATTAATTCGCTATCGGCGCGAAAAACTGCAACATAACGCGATCCGGTGTCGACGAAATATACCTCTATATACGTATACGTTTTATTTTTCATTCGTTATAACGGAATATTTTTCGTTTTTTTTTTTTCTCTTACCGCGACGATCTCCTCCGCGCCGGGTTCGCCGTTATCACGTATAATTAGATGTAATACGTCTGCGGGTTCGAGCGAAAAAAAAATAATAAAAATACCGTCCGGGGCAATATCCATAGAATAATCGTAGGCGAAAAAATCGCCGACAAAGCTGAGAAACGCGAGTATTCCCTCCGACGCGAATATTATTACACAGGAATAACAATAATAATCCATTATGTACACGCGGCACCGTCACCGACTGCAGTGTGCATATTATTATTACGTTTCACGATATAATGTCGGGAGGGTAGTTTTCCATTCGTTTATTACGGAAAAAACAAAAAAAAAAAAAAAAAAAATTCGTTTTATCGTCGTTATTGGATTTTAATTTTTTTTTTTTCCTTTCCATTATTATTGTACGCGTGTGTACGCGCTATTTGTACATATATGCGATGTAGAACGCGTTTCTCTCTCTCTCTCTCTCTGTCTCTCTCTCTCTCTCTCGCCGTCAATGGAAAAACAATATTGTGAATTAAACGTCGTCGGACGAGTTTTGTTGTTATATTAACACGCGCATCACGTGTGCGTCGTATATACTCGTGTGCGTGTAGGTAAAAATACTGGTTCGCCGCCGTCGCCACTGCAGCGTGTACTAAACGTACGGACATAAAAACCTACCGGGTTAATGAAATTATATACTGCAGCAGTGCACATACACATATAGGAAAAGTACATAACCCTTCAACCCTGAAGGCGATTATGGGCACTGCGAAGATAGTGGGAAAAAAAAAAAAATGTAATAATATCGTATTCTATTCCACGTATTACTATATATATATATATATATATATAATACCGCCTATGTGGACGCTAACCTTGGTGCGAGAACCTCATAAACGCAGAAAAAAAAAACCGATAAGAAAACAAAGAAGAAGAAAAAAATGTTAACGTTTGAAGAAAACGCTTTGCCTCATAGCATTGGTAAAATATAATATCATTAAATGTATTTTTAATATCCGATACGACATCGGATTTTTTAAGTGGCGCACAAAATTTGTTCGCAAATTATAACGAATCGACGATCGACAAATTCGCACAAAAAAAAAAAAAAAAAAATTGAAATCGACGAAAAATAAGCTCCCAAACAAGTGTATCCAATACCTTTTGAACCGACTCCTCGCTTATAATATTACCGTATTGGATTCGGAGCGTAGCGAGGAATGTATTGGTTTTACAATGACGTATTGTATTATTGTTTTTTTTCCTATCCTGTGAACAACTTTTCTATCAGAAATCTTGCTCTGACCAATCAAGTGTATCACCTTTTCCAAAATGATATTTTATCTAGTTAATACTTTAAAGAGGTCAATTTTTTGATTTTCTGAGCGGTTTCTATGATAATTGGGGAAAAAGTAGGAAAAACGGGAAAATGTACGTACGTTTCAATAAACCAAACTTCGCTCCGAATCGTTTTTCGTTAGCAATGATTTATCGTTGCGTACAGATATAAATTAAATTCACCACTATATTGTGTATAATTACTTCTCAACTTCTCACCTACAACAGTGGCCCATCCATCGTATGAAGTACGTTCGCCTTATTTTTTTTTACTTATACATTAACGATTTCTAATGTAGTTCGAGAAAGGTCATTTGTTATTTTAAAAAAAAACAACAGTTAAGGGTCGTTTACTTTTACACGGTGCTTTTTTTTTTTTTACTACCTATATAGCAACTATAGTAGCTGCAGCTATACTAATGATATTATAGCAGCTAATATCTAATCTGCTGTAGTAAAATGGAATCTCATCATCTCGCATTCTCGTCAGCAAAATATTATGCTAATTTACTAGCGCGTTCGCGATTGCACAGTGCTTTTTTACCATAAAATATTAGCAAATAGCCTACAATATAGTAAAACACTATACAGCAGGTCTTTATCGTTCATTTCCTTTGTATAGTTAATAACCGTTCAAAAGTTATAATACAGACACGTCGAATCAAGCATGTAGCGTTTTCCGTATTTCGATTATTTTGCAACTATAATTTATAACTACGTTATACAGTCACTATATTTCCATAGTATTCGAACTCCGACTTACGGTATCAAAATATTCACCAGTTTTCTACAAAAAAGAATTTAAAAAAAAACCTTAGCAGCATTTCATAAAGTAAATTTAATTTATAGCGAAATATTATAAATATAACATATTATTATTATATATATTTAATCGAACTCCCACCAAAGAACGCATATCTCTAGCTGGTAACTGGCTACTGTTTTTTTTTTGCGAATGAGGGAGTGCATTAACACGGGACATAGACAATCCCAGATTAAGGGGGATCCAGGGAGGGCCATGGTCCCCGAGCCACTAGACTTCTAGGGCCTCAGTGTTTGCCACAGTATGTTCTTTATGTATGCATTAACCTATTCATTAACATTGTACTGTGATATTTTGGTATTTTTTCGTTGCCTGATGATGACTGATTCGTATTATTGTATAGTAAAACTACTAGTGGCTTTGGATCATTTATTTCAATAATATTCGTAGCTGAAATTCAAAAATCGAGACCTATACTATTTTTCTTTTCGTTAAAACATATTGATTAGCAAACATTTTTTAATAACGTACATTATATTGATCTTTCGTCGAAAAGTTTGGCCCCCGGGCAGAGAATGTCTTAATCCGGGCTTGGGTTTAGACTGCCGAGCCCGCCACGATATTGTAAAAGTTCTACGGGAGAGCGGGCGTAAACTCCAACCGTAGTTACGCCACCGAGTTTATAATATTCCCGTGTAAAACTATTACGGGCCCCTTCCAAAAGAACATATAGACGAAAATGCGCACGCCGCTAAATAACTCGTATATTCTCATTAGGGATGAGCATCGGCGTTATCCGATATCGAATATAGGCCAATGTCGGCAATGTCGGAAAATCGGTTATCGGTTTATTTTATTTTTTTTTTTTTGAACCGATATCAGACCCGATTTTTTTCGAAAAAAAAGGTGCTCCGTTTTAATTTTTCTAGCAGTGAAAACAGTGTTTTAGATGTATAATATTTAAACGATATCGGTAAAAATCGGATATCGCGGATTGCTTTTAGGATATCGGATAATTTGAATATCGGCTCATGGTATCGAACAAATATCGGATCGGCTATCGTTGGATATGTGTACGGACAAAAAGCTGCCCTAGGATAGTGGAGACGGGTGCAGCCACTGTTCTGGGCAATTCAATGTGTATCTGTAATCAACGATTAACCGTTACTTACGGAAAAACAATTCTGAGCGGAGTTCGGTTGTTAGCGTCGGCAAATATATATGTAATATTATGGTAAAATAATCACGTATATGTATTACAAATTTTCTTTAATAATATGTAGTTGAGCGTTGTACCTGTTTTCCCGTTTTTCCTGGTTTTTCCCGTGTGTTGGGCAAATTTCCGGGAAATTAAAAAAAAAACGACCTCCGTTAAGTACCGCCGCAGTCGGATTTTCTTTCAGAAAAAGTGCCATCGCAAGATTTCTGGTAGAAAAGATATCCACAGAGGGAAAAAAAAGCACCCGGTTCGCCTCCACATTGTAATTCCGACGGTCTAAATATCGTGTATACGGTGCGTATAGGTACACGGTGGCGTTCGTCAACGTACGTCGACTTTTTTTCCGCCAATCCATTGAAATATCGTTTGTATAGGAGAAAAAAAAAAAAAATAATATTACCAAATACAATAGGCGTCGACCTATACCGTAGAATACGCGCTGCGTATACGCGCAAACGCGGCAATAACGAAACCGAACCGAAAAAGAAAAAAAAAACGATAATTACAATGAAGAAACCGTAACCATTAATAAGCCATTAATCTCGTCGAGGATAACACCGTTGCAGCGTAGAATTTATTTCGTTCCGAGCGCATTATTATGTTCGCCGTTTCTCGCGATTCGCGTCGTTAGCGCGCGCGTTGTATGTTATTATTGCCCATACAATGTGTGTGCCTACACCGATACAAAAAAACCCACGGCGGCGGCGTTCGGTCCCTCGGGGTTATTGTATGGCACTCGATTATGTTTGTTATCATTTGCAAATCCGGATTCGGAACGCGCCGAGCACCTCGTTCATTGTGCGCGGCCGGACAGGAGGGGACCGGGATTGGTAATTGTTATATACGGCGCGCCAGGAAATCCGACCGTTTTTCGCCGGGCCAACGTACGATTATTCGTTTAATTGAACGTCCGGGCCGTTTTTACGAAATACGGGATCGGGTGTAGGTAAATATGCGGGATAGGTTTCGGCCGTACTGCGCTCGCACAACAACACCGGCGACAACAACAACGTTTATAATACGATAAATTACAAAAAACATTACTGAAAAAAAAAAAAAAAAAAACCTGCGGAATTTCGCGTTTATCGTAATTGTTATTGTATATTGTATTGTACGCGCGCGTGTGTATTAGTGCCCGGGAGATCCGGTTTTCCAGCCGACCCGTACGGTACGATATTATTGTAATAATTATACACGTGCAATCGTTTGTGGTGTGGATAACCAATACCTATCCGGCCGGATAGGCGAAACACGCGGTGGTATGCGGACAATAGCGGCCCCGGGGTACGCCGGGGTGGACGCCGCTGTACAATAATAACAATAATAATATTATCGTGAATATTGTTGACGGCGACGATATTATTGTGTCCGTGCGATTTTTACATTGTACAACGCGTATTTAATAAGCGAATGAAGACGTATCCGTGCATAGGTACCTACCATATGCGTGTGTAACAAACGTATAACGTGTTAAGATTTATTGTCGCCGTGTTTTTTTTCGTCAACCGACTACCTACGAATTTCCCCCCCCTCCCCACCCTCCACACCTTTTTTCCCGTCGACACCCGGGCAAACATTCACCCCGTGCCATTATCATAATACGTACGCGGCTATTATGTACGCACGGTGACGACCCGTAAGGTCCTTAAGGACCTTAAGGTTTCCGATAACCGCACGCCGTATACCTGTATACGTGCATAATACTCGTGTATTTATACACGTCGACTTCTTCTGGCTTCCATTGTTCTCCGACAGTTTTTTTGCCGCCTGTCCCCATCTGTCACGATCCGTAATACGTACGTACTATTTTTTTTTTTCCCCCGATTCCGCACTCCCGGGTCTTCGAAATCGGGCGATAGTAAGTTCCGACACGTGATATAGCAGTTAGAACTCAGCCATGGGTGTGCATACGCGAATTCCCACACGAAAAATAATAAATCAGTGCGCAAGTTCCGACACGGATGTAGTAGACCGGCGACATCTAAATCCCTACACAAATAAAACGTTTCCTTCCCACTTTATTCGGACATGGGACTGACAACCCAATCGGCGTGGTTAAAATGTTTTTGGTTTTGCGTTTTGTATGTTTTGTTGAAACAGTATTTTTAAACAATTTTTCAATTTTCAATTTTGAATCTAGTCATCATGGTAATTCGATATGCATGAAATTGTATAAAATGTTAATTGTTATGTACCATTAAATTCTATGCGGCTTATTGCGAATGCTCAAATACTTCACATGGTCATATTATGTTATTTTTTTAACTTGTAATCTGATATTTTGTTACTCGCATAATTTTGTTTGTCTTCGTCTTTTTTACGTATTTTTTGAGGTCTATTGCAATTTGATGTTCTTATTTTGATTTATGTATTTGTTTGAAACATTTTTAAAATTTCGATTATTTTGAATATATTAAGATGATGATAGTAAATATTTGAGTTGAATTCGGAGTGGAAACTTTCACAAGCATTTGTTGTAAGACTTCTGTCAGGAGTATCACCAGCCCAGCTACTAGGGGGGAACGTACTATCAACCTCAATATAATTAATCGCTAAACAATCGCAAAATTCGTTTATTTAATTAGGAATTTACATATAGGTATTTTTTTTTTTCGTATCAGAACTTACCGAATCCCTCAAAATCTCTTTCCGTTCCACCTTGGGTTCTTTTCCTTCCGGATGCCGATCGAAAATATATACCGTAAAATAATAAAAACTTAATAATAACAAGAAATAAATAAAAGCAGTTGCCAACGGAAACCTTATTTTTAATCATTCAATCTTGTTTGATCTAAAGAACCAGGTTTTCCTCATTATCTCGAACATTAATAAGAATTTAAAAAAAAAAAAAAAAATGACCTCTTCAGAGTACCACCCAGAGAACATTTCCTTTCAGAAAAGGTGCTATATTTGAAAATCGGAGTAAGCTTTCCGGTAGGAAAAGTGTTCATATAAAAAAAAAAATAAAATAAACGTCATTGTAAAACATTGCAATACATTCCTCGCTCCGCTCACAATCCAAAATGATTGGTAATGCTTTGTATTATAATTATTTACAATGTATAATTTAACGTGGACTTTTTAAATGTATGTAACGCGATATTATCGTCCAGACAAATAGGTACATAATATGCTGTGCCAAATTCGTTTAAATAAATAATTTTTGACGTGCGTTTTTAAATAATTGTCTGCGCGTTTCGACTATTTGTCAAAAACCACTAGATTTTAAAACTAGCAAAATGTGTTCGGGCGAAACGGGCGGCGCCCTATTCATTTCCGGCACACGTTTTCAAACGTCTTCAGCGTTGTCCGCGCGAGACGCTCGTAGTCGCCGTGCGTCTTTAAAACGCGCGTATTATTATGACGAACGTATTGAACGGGTACGCACAACAAAACGGTCCCGCACAATAGCGCACGCGGGATATTTATCTCGGCCGGAGTATTGTTTACAATAATTTCCCACGTGATATTGTCAGTAAAAATATGTCTTATTTCGAAAATTTCTGTTGATTAGTTATTATACTATTATTATTCTTATTGCGTGCCCACTGTACTCCAAAACGGTTTAATTTTATTTTTTCAGTTTATTGTTGTCGTATTGCTCGGTCGATTGCATTTCTTTTTCATAATTTTTCGAGATCTCGATAAGTATTCTTGTTCTACGACAAGAGGTTTCACCTCAGTGTCGGGCAAAGCCGGCGATTGCATTATTAATCCATTCTACTTTGTAACATTTCTGCTACCAGCGAATAAATGCGATTGTTACGATTGCATTACTGAATAAACGATTTTGCCGATGAAATTATACTGTCGAACGTGAAACAACAGATTCATACGAATGTCGTGAAGGAAGACATTTCGGGGGTATTTCGACCGTCTAATCACACCTCGGTGCGCGCAGTGGCATTTACCGCGCGGTACCGCGTTTCGTGTACGCCACCGCACGACCTTCCCCGTCGATTTACGCATACGCGTAATAATAACATCCTGAAACGCGCGTGTAGAGTGCCGGCACGTCGTCGTCGACTCGACGTTGGCCGGGTACGCGCGTCGGAGACCTTGGACCGGCGGTAGCGAAACGGTAATGACACTATACGACACCGGGTCAGGTTGTGGCGCGCGCGCGTCTTTGGGTCGCGCGGAAGAAACGCGGCGATTTTTCGCGCCAGGTGTTTTCGCGCCCGCAAAGGACATCGCCGCCGCGATCAGCGTACACGGTCGTTTAACAAAGCGCGTGACCGTCGTAAAAGTGTGCCGCGGCGTTCGTTAGGTTTTTTTTTTTATTTTTTTTTCTGCTGCGTTACGGCCACGTCCCGGCGGTGGTGCGCGCGCGACACAAAGCTCTACGGCCGCCGAGACCGTGAACCCGGGCGGGGAGCGGGACGTACCGCGGACGCTAATGATATTACGGACCGCGCGCGCGTGCCGTATGTGCGGTACAAACGACGGCGGCGGCGGCGGGTAATCGCGACGCGCGCGAACACTCCGTAATTGAGGGTCCAGGAAACCCGGCCGCGGCCGGGAAGACGGTCGACGGGTATACCGGTATAATAATTTACCCGGATGCCGCGCGCGCGTGTTTGCACAGTATAGGCCGTATGACATTACGTACACCGGAGCGGTTCGTCGTACCCTTGGCGGCGGTGGTGCGGTACCTATCGCGGTTACGCTCGACGAGCGGGAGTCGGCTGGCGAGGCGGTGTGCCCGCGCCGAACCGGTCCGCGTTGCGGCGGCGGCGGCGGCGGCGGCGCGACGACGGTAAAACGTGCGCCGCCGTACCGCAGCGCGGCCGTGTTGCGGCGGTGGGGCAACACGCCACGCCCGGTCCGCTGGGTGACCGTCCAATCGGCTGGACCCGGCGGGCACCAGCATCCAATCCACCGGTCCACCTCGCGCGCCGCGGTACGAGCGATCCACCGCCGCCGCGGCCCACGGTAATAGTCGAGCTCGTAACCTCCGCCGCCGAGGGTGCCACCGCCGCCTCCGAACACGTCTCTGGCCGCGTGCTCTGTAACAGCGATCGCGCACACCGTCGCCGACAGCGAGTCTGCGCGTACGTCGCGTGTATAGTTCGGTGCGACGGCTCTCCCAAAACACCGTTTTCGCGTGCCGTTTTTGTATACGTTTTGTGCGCGTGCATGTGCGTGTTTATTTGTTTTTCTCACGTACCTCTTACCGTTCGCCCATCCGCAATAGCCGCCGACAGCGATGCTGTTCAAAGGGAACAGTAGCCGTCTGCAGTTGCTCATCGAAAAAATACAGTCCAACAACAAGGACACCAACGACGAACACGATATCGAAGGTATGGATGGGTTATAACGACCCGCGGTCGGAGATACGATTCCGCGTTTTACTAGTACCTGCATGGTTATTGTCGTTGGATTTTATACAGTTTCGAGTGACGCGGCCGGGTAAAAATTTTCGGGCCGGCGGCGGTTGTTTAATTTCGCGGATTTTTCTGCGCGGTCCGCGAAAATGTCGAATATTATTGTTTTCCGTGACGAAGTCGCGAGACAACCGTTACGGTAATTTCGTCGAAACGCAGTCGACGAAAACGTATTTTCTTTCCCGCCGTCGCAGTGGGATTACACCCCGCGGCAGTCGCGCCGCCGAGCGTATCCCGGCATTTTTGTTTTTCCTGCACGCTTTCCCCCCCCTCGGTAGATTTTCGAAAATCGCCCCCTATCAATCGAACATATGCTAGATGAATTGTTTTAAATTTTCGACACGATGGTAAATCTGCACATTTTCGTATTTCCTGTGTTCGTCCCCGTCGCTATGTATTACCCTCCGCCCGCGCAGTGTCCAAAGGCGCTTTCCCATAGAGAGAGGAATTTCCTTATCCCTCGTTGAGAAACTCCGTTATAAATAACGACACTTGTTACCGATGTCTTTTTCCCTTTTTTCTGCCGATTACCGTCGAATCCGCGGCAAATTATCGAAACGGAATTGCAAATCCGCCTTTATGCACGTAATTGAAATACGATATTTGTTTTCGCAAGTTTCAACATTCTAGGTCTACTATTATGATTACGGTTTGCGTCGTATTTCAGAGTATTTCTTTTCGCCGTTATCCGAGCGTTTTCGAGCCGCGGGAGAGCATTTCGTTCGGTATTTCTCAACGTTCGATATATTACTGTAATATTCGTGAAACTGTCGTATAGTAATGCAGGCACGTGGAAAATCGTCAATGTAATTACAACGAATATGCCGTCGGAAATTCAATACGGTTTGTGTTGCATCTGTTTTTATTTCTATCGTGCAAAGCGGGGTGTTTTTTACGATTTTTTTTTCTTTTCCGAAATCCGTTTTTTATTTGATATTTCGACTTGGGGGAATCGCGGTGACGGCGTATATTTTAGTCGATCGAAACCGGACAAAACTGTGTGACGGATTTCAATTTACGGAAACGTATTATGAATTTTTAATTCGGAACATCGCTTTACTACGTTGGATATGTCGGAAATGTTCGAAAATTTACTGGGGAATATTTGTCCTTTTGTTCGCGATAAAAAAAAATTCAAATTTAAAAAAAAAAAAAAACGATTCCAATGTATCCCGTGTAGTCGAGCACCTAACGGAACCGTGCATAATACACCAAATCGAAATCCGTCAAACGAGGAGATCCCTACAGTTTTTTTTTTCGGTCCAAAACGTCCGCGTATTTTATTCGTCCGTGAAAACGACCGTACCCCCCCTCCCCCCGCTAGTCGTTGAATCCGTTCCCTCAAACGGGGTTGTTATCGGTCGTCGAAAAATTCCGCAATCAACAAAACAAACAAAACGATAACAACGTTCGCATAACCGGTGAATACCCGTAAATCCGCGAAATCGCAAATAATTCCCCCGGCGATGATGGCGCCGGTTTATCATGCCGCCGTCGCGATAGTGACAAACAATAATATCGCGGCGTTCCGACACCGGGTGTGTGCACCAGCGAATATCGCGCGCGGTGTTCGATAAACTTCGTTCGCAACAGCCTGGTGCGTCCATTATAAACATTGTAATATTACGCGTCGTGTGGTCGTCGGGACGTTCGCGCGTCCAACGGCGGGCCGTGCCGTGTTGTTTTTCCCGCGTACGGGCTGCCGGTCGTCACGTTCGCGGCGGGTCCGAATTAATAATCGACGCGGTAAAACCGACGAATTCGGTGGGCCTCCGCGGTTCTCGAACAAACAATAACGACGGGCGCGCCATATTTCGCGATGCGCGCGCGTTCGCGGTGTGCGATATAATAATAAACGTATTTTGTCGTGCCGGTCGTTCTGTTTACACCGGCGCCTTCTGGACAAAAAAAAAAAAAAAAAAAAGGCTGACGAAACGTAGAACTTATCGTATCTTTTTATTATTATTATTTATTTTTTACACGGTGTACGCAATCACTGTTCCTTTAGGGAACAATAAGAATATGTGGTGATCGAAGAAAAATAGATACACGATTAATTGATGAGAGGAGTCGCCCACCGGGGTAACACCGACATTACTCGATGAAATTTTATTTTTTATTCAATGTATATTGTTGTACTTTAGATCAATCGTTGACGAGGTCTCGACACCGTTTCCTCTTGAGCCTCCTGGGGGAATTGTGGAAGTGGCAAGGTTTAAAATGAGGGCGTTGGTATGAGCAGGGAGTTTTGAGTGGAATCGTTTGTAAATGGTTATTGCTTCTCCGTGGACTGTTTTAATTTTTAGATCGGTGTGTAGGATTAGGTTTGAGATGTAAGGGGGGGGAATTCGTGATTTTACGAAGGATGTTATTTTGGAAGGTTTGAATTTTATTGGTGTTGGATTTTTTGACATTGCCCCAGAGCTAAAGACAATAGGTCCACATCGGCCTAAATAAGGATTTATAAATTAACAGTTTAGTATTTAATGGAGTGTGTTTGTTGTTGGAGATTAGAGTTTTAAGGATGCGGAGTCGCGCGTTTATGGCAAGCCTTTTAATTTCAATGTGTTGCGACCATATGAGACGACGGTCAATTGTCAGACCTAAGTAGTTTTTACCGTTTTTTTTTAGTAATTTAGACGATTGAGAGGAAGGGATTATCGCACCTAATATGGTAATTCCAGGTTCTGAGCGTAGTGCGAACATTATTGGTTTCATCGCGGTGCGCGAATTTTTTTTCCATCGTCCGTGAACCACTTTTCTAACCGGAAATCTCGCTCCGATCAACTTCCGGGCTGAAATAAGTTTCTGGTTTGATGTACTGCAGGTGGTACTTGTATGCCGTATAGTTGATAGTGCAGCGTCGGGAGATCGTGTTTTAATTTTCTTCGGAGTTTTTCTGATAACAGGCGAAAAATTAAGAGTTATATTCCTTTTTGTTTCTTGCTTGTTGTAGTAATCATCAGAGAAAAATATCCAACCGAAACACATTCATCGAATACTCGTGTAATATTAGTATTATGTAGACGTGGTGCAACTGTCAAAATATTTTGACGTTTTCCTGGTCGATTGTAACCATTTGAAATTGTGGAGTATTTTTTTGGTTTAGTTGGATTTTGTCAGCGTGTCGAAATCGAAAATACATGTTAAAATTCGTTTAAAACGCGATAACAAATTGGAATTTAAACCGTTTTGCTACAAATTAATTCAATTGTCAAAACATGTATTACCGAACTCCTCTCGGAATCGTTTTTCGTTTGCAACGATTGTGGACAAAAATCTAAAAATTAACCCGTACATCGTGTACCGTTCAAATTTCTCGCCTACAACAGTCTTTTTTTTAAATTTTTTTTTTTAAATAATTTCTATGATATTTACCAGTATTAAATAATGGCGCTTTTTTTTTCGTTAAGGGTTATTTGCATATCAGGGATCGGCCGTTATTCGCGCGGTCATTTCACTCGCTGGAGAAAACGACAACAACACAATACGCAAATGAAAAATATATTTTCTAAGCGCCGCCGCCACCGCCGTATGTTTCGCCCCGACCGACACTCGCTCCAAATTATTAATAATAATAATGCGTATTTACATAAATGACGTTGACAGTTTTATCCGCGGGTTCACAAATGTGTTTTAACAATATTTTATTTGTTCCCGAAATCGTTCGAAACTCAACTACATTGTTAATGATAAATAACACGACGCTTATCCTCGAAACAACAGTTCAATTGTTATTATTTAAGATATTAAAACTTACACGCGGTATACACGATGAGCAATATCAAGGTGTATAATAATGTACTTAAATATTGGGTTAGTAAAATTACGCTTCGTGTTTTTTTTTTTTTTTTTTTTTATACATGTTCAATTTTTTTTATTATAAAAACTAAGAGAATATCAGAATATATATATATAAAAAACAAAAAAAAAAGCTGTCCTAGGATATTGAGAACGTCGTAGGTGGGAAGTTGGGAGTGTAAGATATAGACTGGAATTTAATGTATATCTCTGTGATTCGTCCGTTTTGTTCAATGCTTGCAATCAAATAATCGTTGCCAAACGCTTTATAAAATATTTTTATCACTTAAATGTTTATTTAAATGTTTGTTGGATATTTTACGTTATCCGAAAAAAACCTTGTGCTTTCAACACATGATTTTCGTTTGCTTTTGTTCGTGTTAATTCAAAGCAACTAGAGACTTCAAAACAATAAAAGCAAAAGACTGACATACTTCGCACGTAGGTGAAACTATTGTTGTAGGTAGAAAGTTAGGAAGGCAGGATATAGACGAGAATTTAATGTGCATCTGTGAGCAACGATAAACTATTGCTAACGAAAATACGATTCTGAGCGGAGTTTAGTTGATAGTGTTGTTTTATCAAAAATATATAAGTCATATTATGGTAAAATTATTACAATAGTGTGCGTTTCCACGACATCAATGATTGTATAAGAAATATTAAAATAATATAAACTTAATAATAACAAAAAATAAATAAAATGGTTGCCAATGACAACTGTTTTTTAATCTTTTTCAACCGACAGAATCAGCTTTTTCTCATTGTGTCTCGAATATTAATGATAATTTCAAAAAATGACCTATTGAAAGTACCACCCAGAGAACATTTCCTTTCAAAAATGGTGCTATACTTGATAATCGGATTAAGCTTCCTGGTATAAAAAGTGTTATAAAGACAAAAAAAATAAACATCATAATACAATCCTCGCTCCGCTCTAAGAACCTAAAACGATTGCATGATGTATACAACATGATAAGTATATACGCGTGTAAAGCAAAACATTTCCGTGTAACATTACTATAACGTAACCTTACGTGGGGGGGAATGTTTTGTAATTTGGCGGGAATATTTTACGTCAATATTGGATTACAAAATCCGATCGTCTGACCGCCAACCCATAATCCGGTAAAATTGCATCCGTTTTACACCGGTTACCAACTTTTAAATCTCTGTAGGTTAGATTATATGAATTTTTTGTTTTTTTTTTTCTTTCTCCCCATTATTAAACGTACGTTTAAAACGTTCGAACGGCCGCCGTACGCGTTGTGCATATACCGTTAAAATATTGCGATTTTTTTTGCGTTGCCCGCAAGTCCCGCTCACAGTGTCACACACGTGTGTGTGTGCGTTTGACTTTCCGTATTTTTCGCGGTAATATTTTGACAGGTTTCCAATAACAATGTATTGATTTTAGGAAAACGAATAAAAAAAAAAAAACCGAGATTTTCCGTTAAACGTTGCGGTTTTCGTGCGTGTGCTCCTGTCGTTTCGTCCCGTGACGCATATTATAATGACCCGCCCGCCGTCGGTACCGAACGCACCCCGAAACGAAGACTCCGTGTTATTATTTCGCCGTGCGCGGCAATTTCGCTTCGTAAATAATTTTCGGAGGTCGGAACGAGTATTTGCGACGCGATGTTTCCGGAACAAGCGTGGACTCGCTGCGCGCGGGCACGGCAAACGAATATTTTAAACGCTTGTAGATCGTTTTCGGTTATAGTTTTATAGGCCTTTATGCGTTTTTATGACGCAGCGTTATCGCGATTGCGCCTATTTACACCGGCGATAATCGACATTTCCCGACGTTGTTTGTGTTCCCCGGTCTCGGCGGGGTTATCAGTCGCGTTATGACGCGCGGCGTAATGGCCATTTCCGGCTTTTGCCGCGCCGAGTGACGCACCGGCGGCGTGAGGTGGGTGGGTGGAAATCCAAAGCCGAACCCCGCAGAGTCGCGGGCGCCGTCGTCCGGCCCGGCGGAACCCCGCGTCAACTCCGCTCCGCTCCGTCCGTCCGTCCGCCCCCCCTCCCCGCGACACCTTTGCGCGCCGCGTCGACAAACCGAACGATAATCCGTTCAACCGGTTCGAATCCGCCCGCGCGCACGGAGAGAGCGCCGGGCAGATAATGGCGTTGTGAACGGACCGGACACGGGGGTTACGCGGCGACGGGATCATTCGCGGGGTCGGTAACGTCGCCGCGATAACATTTGACACGACGGGCGTCGTCGTGATCCGGCGGCTGGCCCGTCGTCGATCCCGTAATAAAACCGAGTCGCGTCACCCAGTAAAATACCGACGACGTATCGAACGGACTTGTATACGGCACACGGTAGAACGGGCTCGTGTTAACGGCCCTCGAAGGACCCACGGAATCATCCGGACGACATCGTTGTTATACCCGGATGACACGAACAAAAACGTCGACTTTTTTGAAAAATCGATTTTAACAAACACATTTTTCTGTTATTATACACAAACCGCCTTATTTTAAATTTTGCCACGTTGTCCGTGGTGAGGTTGGACTGGGACGTCACGTGCGGGCGAACCCGACCTATTAATAAGTGCATTCCTGGACGTTCCGGGGGACGTGATACTACGCTCCACTCGCTTGGCAAAGGCAAAAAAAAAACCGTTTTACCCGGCATGAAACGTATAAAACTTGTAACTCTTTCGTTATCCGTGTATAGTGGAGTCGCCGACGTTTCCGAACGCAACGGGATAATTCGTACGGTGTGTGTGGCAACAGCGCTTAGTATTATTTCTGATAGCGCCGCCCGTAGCCGATAATTTTTAATAAGCAAATGAAAAAAAAAAAAATAAAATAAATACTCTCCGCGCTATTCGTCCACCGTAGTACCTCCACGCGATTCACAGTATATACTGCAGCACGGGAATCGAATAGAAACAACGGAATTCGTGTTGGGCGGTGTGTTCGGGAAATTGTTTTGCGCCGGCCATTTCGCGGAATATTTTTCGTCCGAACATGGCATTTTGTCGTTTTTTTTTTTCTCTTCCGAATTTCGCAACCGCAGTTCAACACGACTGTATTGTAAAATTGTGATAAAAAAAATAACCTCTCCGGCCGTCGACGCGGGGACCCCGAGGTAGTACGACGTGTTCGACTCGTGACGAGGCGCACCATTCGCAGTGTTTCGTAGCGCCGTCGCCGGATTCCCGAACGCGCGACGACATTAACGCGGTGTGCTTGTGGGTACCGCGGTTCCGCCGAACGTGTTAATTGAAACAGATAAGCCCGTCGCCGCGTGAAAACCTAATGGCCGAAAAACGCGTTAGTCGCCGTTGTTATTACAATGACATAAACAGAAGAGGTCGTCGCGTCACGCGTGGAGAATGCGATTGACGGTGCGCCACAACTCGGCGACCGTCGGCGGCGGCGGCGGCGCGGGAGTAGTGGATCGACGACGTTTGCGGGGACCGGGGTCGCGGGGGGTTGCGGGTAGGGATGCGAAACGGTCGGAGGGGCATCATCGTATTCGGCTCGAAACGACGGAATTGTTGTATTTCTGTTCTTACGAATAGCGTCCGGTCATTAAACGCGTCTAACAATCGGAACCACGGTGATTATTACGTACGCCGCCCGTACGACACGCGGAGACGAAAACGCCGGTAGCCCCGGCACACACCGCGCGTAACCGCCGTGTACCTACTTGTGTGTGTGTGTGTGTGTGTGTACACGTACCGGTTAAGGCGAGGAGCACATGCGACGGACGGTGGCGCGCGCAAAACGATGCACGTGGGCGTGCGTGTGGCACGCGCGTAGGCAAGCGATCCGCCGCCGCCGCCGCCGTAAACGATATAATAACCGACGCCCACTGGGCACCCGATCCCGGCGGTGTCGGTGGAGTTTATCGTCGCGTGACGGGACGGACGACGGCGATGACGTGCGTACGCAATAATACGCCGCCCGTAATTTAACGAAAACGATAAACATCGTCGCCGCGCCGATCGCGAACCTAGTGCGGTCGTACGGCCGGCCCGGGCGCCGACGAGACGGACGGAACGTCCCGGTCGGGCGCGTTGGGTTAGGGCCGTCGTTATTGTAACGACGTCATTTGTATTTTTGTTGTTGTTGTTGTTGTTGTGATTTTGTTACTGATAACGCGTCGGTTTTACAGAAGCGCTGAGCGGCGTCGGCGAGGTGAGCACCGAGGAGGCCGCTTCGTCGTGGAGCTCGGCCGTGTCCGAGGACCACACGTCGCCCGACAGCTGCGCCACGACCAACAGCGGGCCCGGTTCCACGGTCGAACATCACCACAACAATCACAATCACCATCGTCACCGGCCGTCGTCCGTGTACAACACGGCGGCGGCCGCGGCCGCGGCCACCGCAGCCGCGGCCACGGCCAACCCGAACGACGCCAACCCGTACGCGTGTCAGTATTGCGACAAGACGTTTCCCCGGGGCAGCTACTTAAAAAAACACGAACAGGTGGGTGTTTTTTTTTTTTTTTTTTCATAATTATTATTTAACTCTATAACAATCGACTATTTATGAGTCACTATAATATTATATTAAGTTAATTATAGCAAGTACATTGTGTTGTCGTACAGGCTGATCCGGGGAGATTATTTTGCTATGTATCTGACAACGGTTGCCCGCGGAGATTTCACTAAAGAATCCGGTTACTTTCATATTCCTATTTACAAACCCTTCGCCCTCAGTCCGTATGTACACGTAAACGCGATGTATCAACCGCCAGTTTTCAAATAACCCATTTTTATTTTTAAACTTTTCTCGATATGCGCACAACACGATTTTTTATACGAATAATATCAGTTTAAAATCTATACCGGACGAGCGTTATGGGGAAGGCTAATTAATTGCGTGTCCGTATTTATAGATGCCTAACTCTTTAGAATCGCTCTGTATTGCTATACGGTTAGGGGGTGTGAAACGTGTACGACGCGTTATCCCGAGTTAAGACGGTACCGACACAGCCATTATTATAACCGTTGTAACGTGATAATATTGTCATATTGTCGTTATAATAATTAATAGCCACTATACATTGTTAATTTATTAATTGTATTAATCGTATTTTCACGTGTCTCGACGGTGTGGCGAACTATTTTTTAATTGGCCGGACCGATTTTTGTTCATGCGATACACCATACACCCTTGTTGTTCGCCGGCCAGATGATATTATTGTTGGTATTAAAACCAATCTTAATACGTTGTTCAAAATTATTTTGTAACGCAATTTATAATAGTTTTTCGTTCGCCCGGAAACCGGGACCGAATACCGTCCAAACACACCCGAACAACACTATCACCACGACACTGTTCACAACTATAGGCGCGATTGGCAGGAGGATCGCAGAGGGTGTCTTGCACTCGCGAAATTTATGTTAGCTGCGGCATCCCCAACAATTTGCCCAAAATTCGGCCAACTCTGTGAAGAGTTATCTATACATCCATAACCGTACTGAAAATATATATAAAAAATAAAAAAGACAGACATACTTCGCACGTGGGTACAGCCACTGTTATAGGTGAGAAGTTGGGAAGGTAGAACACAGACGAAAATTTAATGTGCAATTGTTAGCAACTTTAAACCACTGTTAACGAAAATACGATTCTGAGCGGAGTTCAGTTGATAGTGTTGTTTTGTGAACAATATTGAATGCCATATTATGATAAAAAGTAATTACACTATTGTGCGTTTTCATGACAATGATTGTTTAAGAAAAATTAAAATAATTAAAACTTAATAATAACAAAAAATAAATAAAAACTGTTGCCAATGACAACTGTTTTTTAATTTTTCAATATTTTTTTACCTAAAAAACCAGATTTTCCTCATTATCTCGAATATTAATTTTTAATTTAATTTGAGAATTTCAAAAAATGACCTCTTTAAAGTACCGCCCAGAGAATATTTCCTTTCAGAAAACGTGCTGTAATTGATAACCGGAGTAAGCTTTCTGGTAGAAAAAGTGTACACATAAAAACATAAACATCATTATAAAACATCGCTCCGCTCAGAATCTAAAATAATTGATTCTAGTATTGGAAACGAAATTTCTTGTGAAAATTATGATATAAATCGGCGTAATATACAAATATAATGTATTATATGTTTTTCGACGTATAAATTAGGATGTTAAAAAATCTAAGCACACGAGTTATATAATTATTCAATTATACACTAACGGACTTGCGTGTAGTTTTCTCACGCGAGACGATGTCGTTTGTGAGTATCTGTATATTTTGTTTTCGGCTCAATTATATTGCACAGTACGTTTATATTCCGGACTAACAAATCGAAAAATACCGTCAACCTGGAGTGACGAAATCGAATTGACTTTCTGTCGACACTAGAGGATCCAGGGTGTGGCGATGCGGGAAATCGACGTGGTCACGAATGTGTGCCGCACATGAATTTTCAAAACCTTCCCATTTCCCGTTATCTTGTCCCGGATCAGCCCCCGCGGCCCGCCTGCAAATATTATCTACGGATCTTGTAATAACGTTTTACTATTAATCCGGATTAGCGACGGAGACGACGCAGTGGGTGTAAACGAATGTACAAGGTTTTAAGAAGTCGGCACGGGTATATAACAGCGGAGATTTGTATACAATTTTATTCGGCTAATCGGCGAATGATGTAGCGAGACGGCCATATAGAATGCATGGCGAGAGTCCGAAGAGTCCGCCGAAACGTATCCTGTTTTTCGGCGGAGGGACGCGACTCTTCGAGGGGTTGGTGCCTGTGCATCGGCGGGCTCTGCGACAACAATAAAAACACGTTAACAATACACCGTGTATTCGAATAATGCGTCGAAATTTTACGGTTTTTTTTTTTTTTTTTTTTTTTTTTTTATTTTAAGTTTTCGTCGTTGTGCGCCAACATAATATTGTACAATAATATAATAATGTACCTATCTGTTTGAACTTTTCCCCGTGACTCTCGAAAATTATTCGTCTCGTTTGCGATGGAAGTTGTAGCGTGCGCGTGAGCGTTTTACGGGCGTTATTGTCTTCACGCACGTTTTCAACCGTTCAACACCGTTAAAAAAAAAAAAAAAAAATATCCATGTGTCAAAAGCCCATTCCAATAATAGTATACGGTTCGTAGATTTTAAAATTACACATTTTATCCGTGCAAAGATAATAATGTCGTATTGTACAGAAATCGCGTACACTGTCGGATCGGGTACCGAACAGAAATCGTTGGCCACCCTGCGTCATTCGTAGCAGGTATACAGGCCTACTGTGTTTTATCGGACCCGTGTACGTATCGTGGCGATAATAAAAATCGCTATTATAAATATAGATCGGCGCTTGAGAGTATATTATTATTCTTCAATTCGATTTTTTTTTTCTTCTCCATGAAATTTCTGTCGGCAATATAATATACTTGGCAAGGATATCACAAACCAGTCGGACGAACAATATAAAATATATATTATGTATTCATTATTATAATACAGCAGGTAAAAATCCAACGGATTCAAAACCGTATTATTATCTGTGCCCGAACAGACGATGACGGGACTGCAGTAATAAAACGACCCGCTCTCCATATATTGACAAACGGACTAATGTTATGTTCGTGTGAATAATACGCCATAATAATATTATTGTGTGTTACTGTCCTGTTACTATCCCAGCAGCAGTCACTATACTATAACATGTATACACACAATAATGTTTGTCGTATTTGGATTTTGAAAATTGAGCCATTTTAAGACCACGTGCCGATATAGTTTCGTAGATCCCTTCGGTTATTGAAATTACGCGTCGGCCATCGGGTCCTCGTCGTGTTTTATTCGTACATGAGTATGTAGTTTAACGTACAAAATTAAGGACATGGCCGGTGTCCCCCAAAAAGGGACATTTCCATTTTCCGCCGATTCAAGTTTTCGCCAAATAATAAATTTGGTCGATTCCCTTTTCCTCCAAAATCGTACCTTTATCTTTTCCGCTAATTCACTTGTCCGCCGAATGAAAATATTTAGTCTAATATTCGAATATTAATGGACGATCGTATATAAATAACAAAATTTTAATTAGACAAATAAATAAGTTACAAATTAGTAAGTTGTTTCTATTTATGGCTGATAAAAATTGTGTTTATTATTTATAGAATACAAGGTAAAAATAGTTGTCAACACTCATAACAACGATTGTTCTTACCATAATTTTTTGCTCAAAAAATTTAAAAAAATCTAATAATTTTTTTTTTTATTACAGTACAAGTTCAAATTCATTTTTGTTATTATTTTTCCGTCGTAAGATATCTATAACGTACCGTAATTTCGCCTAATGATAAATTTATCGCTTATTATCCTATTTTTCCATCGCTATCGATTATGTTGCTAATCTTGTTTGTTATATCAGTTGATACAGTTAAACGATGTGTACGAAACCGACCGTTACGACGCAGCCTATTCGATACCTTTGAACCGAATCGCGTGTTAACAGTAAAATATATATTTTTTTTAACACAATAATAACAATAATTTATGATACAATCATCCATTAATATTCGAATATTAGACTAAATTTTTTCGTTCGGCGGAAAAGTGAAAGGTACAGATGTACGAGTTCGGCGAAAACTGGTAACTCCCCAAAATTAAACCGCAAAATAGTTGATATTCGTTAATAATATTATGAAACAATTTCGAACGAACTGCCAGGCCCTGATTTTTACTCACGTGAACGTGGTGCACGTTCATAGACCGCCCACATATTATTAGCGCTCCTTCTCACTCTATATCAACGAAAAAAAAAAGTTTTCCGTAAAGATACTTTTGATATGCATGACATAAATTCTATTCTGATAATATTTTGAAAACGATTTTAATACAGTTTTATGATTTTAAAGAATCATTTATTGAAATTAAGTCTTTTTAAAATCCTTGTTATTTTTAAAAATATATTCAAAATATTAATATCTTACAATTGTACTAAACTTATCAATGCGAATTGCACGCATTTATTGTAGTAGTAATAACGTTCATTTTCTGTACTTGAACGCATAAAACTCTCATGTGTGTTCTTCTTATTCAATACAAGAAAACTTGAATTACCTATCGTTACTAGCAATCAATCATGATATTACGTTTAAAGACGCACAAAATAAGAAAAAATGCTTGTTGTAATTAACTTTTAAAAAATTGTTGTGTTTCACAGATAAAACCTGTACTCGGTAATTACGAGTTAACCTTAAATATGCTATTTTGGTTTTTGATGGTTATTATTAATATAAGGGCCCTTAAGTAAGCGGTGCGAACTGTTCAATCTATTATACGGTACTTGAATGAACGTTAATATAGAAATTCTTTTTATCGTCTGTGTAATTCGTATAATATTACTTTAATTTCGATGTATTTATAAGAGCACTCTTATGGAAGAATACAATTTTTTTCAGTCCGAGTACTTTTAAACGTTGCGTTATCGTTTATTTTAGTTTAAAATATTATAATCACAAAATCGCGATTTTGGAATTAGAACTTTTACAAATTTAAACCATGTATAAAATCGTCAAATGACAATATTATATACTCTCTTGTGGTTTTTTAAAATATTAAAATATATGTTATACTCGAATCTTGTTTAAACATTAATAACTATACAAATAACATCGTGAATTTTGGCGTTAATAAACAACTGTACAAAAAATAGAGGTGTGCTCGACACGTTTTTACGAATATACTCGGTGCTAAAATTGTAAAAACAATATAAAATAGATTATAAAACAAGAGCAAATTAGCGTCCCTTATTGCGATTATTGAACTTAACGAAACCAATGTTGAGCGCTTTTTTCTATAGCGACTTTAGTTGATTAGACCAAGGTAACGAATACTAGGTAACACGTACCTGTAGTGTCATAATTTGCACTACAATATTACAAATTTCCTTGTAATGTTGTATTAGGTGTACCTATAGCAAGAACAGTACGTGAACTTTGTTAATTTAATAGTTTATCATCCCAAGCACGTCGTATCCTGCCAAATACTTTTCGAAATTTATAATCTCTATGAATCCTGCGGGTTACGCTGTTGAGATCGTCTTTTTACTATTTATACTATAGAAGCATAGGTTACCTTAGGTTGTCTGTATACCAATATTATTTAAAATATAGACAGCCAAAATCTCTAAATATAAAATAGGACCTATATTTTTCTAAACATATTTTTTATCTTTGTTTATCTCTCTCTCTCTCTCTCTCTCTCTTAAACAATATTAATGGGTGTAGAGGGGCCTACGTTATGTATATTATACTATTCTAAAAATATTGGCCTTCCTGTTATCAATCCATTTTTCTGGTAAAAATATGTTTCGTTCCCGTTATTAGCAGACATAATATCGTCCTCACAATATTGACCATAGACCTTTTGGTGCCCACAGTGACGTACCTATCCAGAAATTTCTATGGAGGTTGGGTACCTTAAATATGATTTACAAAATAAACACAAATCAATTAAAAAAGACGGGCGAACAAATTTTAGCGGGGGTATTATAACACTGTACGTCCTGGATTAGATCTCTTTATTTAGGTCTATAGTACAGACCTAAATAAAAATCCGTGCGTGTATATTATATACTCCATAGACGTGGGTACTCAACGCTATTGTATTATCTGCAGTTGATGATCGATATTTCGCAACTGGAAACAAGGATCATAATACACATAATATTATTACGTTTAACCTACAGAGTTGCATTTATAGACAATATAATACTATATTATCGACAACGCGTCTCCGAAATCTGCCACTGCAGTACTTTGTCGTTACCGCAACAATAATAATCATACTAATCGTAATAATAATAATACAACATGTATAAAAAACGACGCGGTCGCAGAATAAGGATAAGAAGAATTGGAAGGTAAACGGGGTGACGGCGCGGACCGAGGCCTGAGATCGGCCTCGTCCGATAAGGCGTGAAGGTGCTCAACTCATCGACCGGAGATTTCCACTATACGAAAAAAAAAAAAAATCTGTGTCGCTTGTATTACCCACCGTCTATAATAATATTATTGTTCTCGTCGTGTGTATTTATTATTATTATTATTATTATGATTATTATTGGCGTTTACACGGCTTTGCGTGTGACCTAAAACACCAAGTGTGCGTCGTCGTCGTCGTAATCGCCGTCACAACGTCATGTGCGTCTCAAAAAGCGTCTATAATATTGTTATTATTATTATTATTATTATTATTATTGTTGTTGTCGTTACACGAGTGTAATATACTTGTATGATCTTATAATACGATGCTTATAAATCGCTGCGCCGTCTGCGAAGCATCTGCTGCTGTTGCTTCGCCGCCGTCCGATCATCGCCACTGGGATCCCCTAGTGTCAGTCTCAGCCAACAGATTATAGGAGAGCAGATTTCTGGAGGTTTTTTTTTTTCGATTTTTTTTTTAACCCCGCCCGTCATTGTAACCGCCTCCGTCGGTTCACACGCGCGGTCATCATTCGTATAATATCATATAGATTTATTATTAAGTGTATACAGGGTGATTCACTTATAAATCGGCGACTTTCTCCGAGGATTTTTAGTGAATTTCTGTTTATTTTTAGCGTATTTTAAAACCGTTTTTAATTGTTTGCCCAATATTTTCTTATACCTCAAACGAGCATGTTCTATGGATTTTCAAATAGCAATCTCCCGCCCCTCCTCAAATTAAATTAAAATGATTTGATAATGATTGAAAAAAAAAACATATAAATCAAATTCACTTAAAATCCTCCGATAAAATCGCTGACTCATGATAAGAGGATCATCTTGTATACAGAGTTGTTATTTTATTACATCATTGTTATAATATATAGAAATAGTAAATTTGTTATATTTTTTTCTTAGAAATTCTTTTAATGTGACTTTACAATTTTTCTGTTGACAAGACTTTTTAACAATTTTAAAATTTTAAAATAATTCAAATATTATCCGTCGATTAAAATATAATGTTTCTTCGTATGTATTGTACTTCGGATGTCGATTCAATAAACAAAGTAACAAACTATAGTAAAATCGAATGCATTGTTGCGCTAAACAAAAAAAAATTAAGTTTAGTTATAGTAAAGTATCAGATTTTCATTAGACTTTTCGTCTTCGTTTTCTTAAAATATTAGTATTCAAAGTTACTTGAACAAAAGTACAGCATAATATTTCAGTATTTAGTTTTTCTTTTCTTTCTTACGTTAATATGTCTTGTCTGGGGGTCAAAGAAAAATAAAATGTATGTAACGCAAAAAATACAACGTTTTTTGTTAACTAAGCATTAATGCGTTATTTTGTGAATTGAAAACTAACGGAATGACACGTTTCCCAATACACATTCGAAATGTCCGATGTTGACATTTATAAACACAAAATTCCTATCATAAACCATTATTTACAAATTACTTATCGATGTAAATAAAAAAACCTCAAGATCAGGACATAAAACAATAATATTACGTTTTAAAGGGAGAAATTTGTTTGTTAACACAATGTTATCATTTTCACACCAAATTGTTCAATTATGTGAAAAAATGTTATAGGCATAGTACGTACGTTTGGTGTAGAAATCGATCGTCGAATAGAAAGTAAATATTTCGCAGCTATTAAAATAGTCGCGGTTAGTAGTTCATTATAATTAATACAAATCATATCGGTGTAGAATTTGTAATGTTTTTATTATTCTCATTCGCAACGAGTTTAGGTGAATTTCCCAAAGCCAGAACCTATATTATAGTGTACATATTTATATCTATTCGCTTATCTATAAATACGATCGTATTAGTGCTCCGGGTATATGACGGTGAGGTTAGGTTAGGTTAGGTTTGTAACGATATTTAACAATAAATTATTAAGAGGATTCAAATATCCTTGTAATGTTGTTATTTTTGCGTGTTATGCAGCGTTTTCCGAAAAATAAGACCATTGCACTGTTTTGTGTTTGCAGTATGTGTATATTTTTCCCGCTAATTTCGGACATTCATAGCAGCTCTCTCCGGACCGAACGAGAATTGGAGTTTCGTTTTGTTTGCGCGAGTTTGCGCGATAAAAGTATCGTTGAATATTAATATGAAGTGTTCGTGTTTTGCTTTGTACACCTATACAGCCGAGTGAATGAAGTCGTCACGGAGACGCAGTGTCTAGGATGCGCTTTTAGAGGATTTCAATTTTCAATCCTCTGTTTCTATAATTTTTGGATGATTAAATTTTTTCGAATTTTTTTTTTTTGAAAATAACATAATACTTGTAATATAAATAACACATATTTAAATTCGTTTCGCATAATATAATGGAAGCATAAAAGTTACATTCTATACATGAAGAAACCATAAGCATATATTTTGTTTAAATTAAAATTTTTTTTTTTCTTGCGTCGACTTTTTATCGGAAACACATAATACTGCAGGTTATTTTTTATTTAGTCGTGCACCGTTGTCGTATTTTTTGTAAGTTTATCACAATATACATTATGACTTATAAGTATGTCGTCGGCGTAGGTGCACGCGGCCAAACGAGATTCGTATGCACAATGTTACCATTGTGCTATAAACACTTCCGTGTTTTCGTTTTTTTTTCTTCTGAATACCATCGCCCTTAAACGTGGTATTTTTTTTTATAAGAATAAATAAATACAATTATTATATATACACGCAACTTGTTCGTGTTTGTGTTTTATGACGCACTACGCTATGTACGTATTCTTGAATATAATGCGACATACGTCATATTGTTTATTATTATTCGGACAGACAAACTATTGATCGGCTTGTGGTATGTCGAACGAAAGAGAAAAGAAACGATATGGGTTTTTTTTTTTTTTTTCAATGTACAATCTGTACAATATATTATAATATAATACCACTTGGATTTCAAAACGGACAAAAAAAATAAACTTCGTAAAAACAAACCATATACACCTGTATAATGGGTATAGGTATATATATATTGTAGTACAATACGATTGCGTTCATGTATGCGGATATTTTGTCACGTCCGTGCGGGGGAGGTTGTAGCATTTTTACCGATTTCACCCTAACCGTTAAAACGAAATTATTTATATTTTACCGCGCCAAGCTATTTTCCTACCTCTTATCAATCACTGGTGATAGTTGATTGAAAAAAAAAAAAAACCGTACATTTTGCTACGTTTGATAATAATAATTTGTTACGAAGTCATCCCGAACAATTATTTGTACTTAAATGAACAGTTGTGAAAACATACAATGACTACTGTCATTTTTATTAGTAATAATTTGTCAACGCCTGAATAGTTTATTTCATTTGTTTGGTATTTGACAAGGTGAATGTGGGGGAGACTAAAACACACTTGCCCTCCTTCTGAGCACGCCATCATTAGTTGTGTCTATATGCAATCGAGTTAAGCACCATGGTGCTTCATCGTTATCGTTATGTTGTTATCAATATTGTAGCGTACTTCCTCTCATAGAGCGTAATATTATTATGTTGTAAAAAAATTGACGATATGCGTGTATAATAATATGCCCTAACAAAATTGTACAATATAGCAGTGGTTTTTTCAAACTGGGTGCCACGAGCGTCGTTCACTAGGTTCATCGCGGTCTTTTGAAATTTGTTTTCCTTAAATTGTAACGGACCCACCGGTTACGTGAAGTCGTAACTCTTTTGATTATGACTCGTTTGAGTATGACTCATCATTAGTTCTAATTTTGTGCAAAACATTAAACAATGACCAAAAAGAAAAAAGTCACAGTGCGTCGTGATGGTCAAAAAAAGTTTGAAAACCACTGTGATATCGTATTTAAATGATAATGTTGACAACGTTGACAATATTTAGGATTTAGGACATAATTAAATAGTTTCCATTTAAACATTTGCAGTTTAATGGTAAATAAAGAAAACGATTTGGTTTGATTACTTAAGCGTTCATTAACATTGTAATTAGATATGTCGAAATCGAAGAAAAAAAAACCCGAGAAGATATAATAGTAACGATTTTTAATTTGACTGGCTAAACGCGTAATGTTTTTTTATTATTGGACTCGTTGTTCATTTGTTAATTATTTCGAAAATCGCATTAAAAAAAAAAAAAAACAAAGATATAACTCTACTCGGCAGTAAGGTTTCTTGTCGTTATCATCGCGACATTAATAATATAACAACCGCCTTGGCTCAACTAATCATTAAGAAGGTGCGAATGCGAACGCCAATGCGAGGACCGACGTTTTCTATATCCGAATTTTTCTTTCGCTTTTAATTACGCAGTGTATTATTCAATTTTTAATCGCTCGTCGTGCATTGTTATTTACGCACTTTATGTCAAAAAGATCCGCAGGCCCGTTCAATTATAGTTCGTTCCGGGACGTAAATTCTCGGACGGAGGGGGTGGGGGAAAACAACGATTGTCACCATAATGTTATTATTAGGCGAGTTTTGCCGATGCCGTTTTGAGCCACCTGGTTACTAGTTCGGTGAACAAACTGTTTTGGCGACATAGTTTACGACGGTAATTGTTTGATAGCTGAATGCACGTTTCGGCTGCCGAAAAGTTTGCATCGCCAAAATACGCCTATTATTATTGCACGCGGAAAAATTTCGCAAAATGGTAAAAAGCGCCCGATCCTCGAGCTCTCTCTGGCTCGCACGTGGACTCCCGGGAGCTTCCCGTCCGTCGCGCGCCAAATGGTCGTCACGGTGCCGTCGCCCCCGGGCGGTCGCCGCGGCGCGGCCGGTGTCCTCGCGCGTTCGGACTCGAAAACGGGTTTTTCTCTCTCGCGCGCGCGCGTATATAATATTATTAATACACCGCGTTTACCGCCCGGGGCCCCGACCGTCCGTGTATTGTTTACGGATAATTTTATATATACGTGTATAATATAATACTGTCGTAAACGTTCGGCGTTATCGCACGCACGTGAACGCGCCCTCGGCGATGCGACCGGTGGTGGTGTGTGGGGGGAGGCGGTGAGAGGGAGGAATGGAGAGGAAAAAAAAACGAAATATTACGTAGTCGCCCGTCGACGCGCGGCGGCGGTGACATATTGCCGGACCCGACGAGATCACGTTCCTCCCGCGCCGCCCGCGCTTCGCGTAATGCATATCGCGTGTACTTACCCCCCCGGACAAGAGCGGTTCACACGAATTGTTTTATGAATTTTTTTCTCTTCTCTTCTGTGTTCGTTTCGTTTTTTTTCTCCTAACGCGGTCCGCTCGCCGCCGCCAAGATACGCGCGGTTTTATTAGTATAATGCGAGAGATCGCGCGCGCGACAAGAGACGAGCGTGCGCCGCGTGCACGCTGTACGTCATAACGCGGCGGCGGCGAATACAAGACGAACTGATGTCCATCGCGAGAGACGATCGCCGTTCGCCGTATAATAATATTAATAAATAAAAGCCGGAAAGCGAATCGTAATAAAAAAAAAAATCAACGACTACCCCTTCTGTCGGCGCCGCTCGTAAGAGCGTTAAAGATCGTGTTCGTGTTATCTAACGCAATATAATGTAGTGTGTATGGCGCACGCGAGTTGTGAACGTTTTTTTTTTTGTTTTTTGTTTTTGTTATTCGTTTACGACAAACGCAAAACCGACCGTGGTGTTGTAGCACGCACGATAATATAGTTTTCTGTTGAACGTCCGAACGGGTTTTAGGTAATACGATATCGTAAAAGCTAATGGAAATTTTCGAAAAATTGTGACAAAATCAATAATATAATATATTCGGCCCGCATTATTATGTGTCGGTAATATCGAGCGCCTATTGAATGAACACAATCGATGAAAAAAAAAAAACCATTCGATACTCTCCGCGTAATTATCGGGCGATTTTTTTTTTAAAGCAGTATCGCGATGTTATGATTTTTAAACCGATATGTGTTTTTTTTTTTTAAAGAGGAAACACTGCGTTGTAGGTTGAAATCGAGAACGTAGGATTTTCAACATGATTTGAAAGGCCGTGATTTTCGTTAACATTTGAACTTAAAAAGCATATAAATAAAACTACTGCACTTTACGTTAGACTAAACAATATTTGCATTCGGAAAAGAATATTCTACATTTTAAATTCCGAGCCATTTTTCTGGTAGAAAAACCAAATCGAAAAAATCTAAAATAACGAAACCGTTATAGCCGAGATATGTTTGTCTGGTTTTCCTATACCCTTTTTTCCCAATTATTAAGAAAAACCGCGCGGAAAATCAAAAACAGGACCTCCCGAATTACTAATTACTAGTTAGACAGAATTTGATTTCAGAAAATCACTATAGTCGAAAATTAGAAGAATATTTCTGGTAGCAGTTAATAAGTTCATTATAGCAATACCAATATTAGCTCGCTACATCTAAAACGATCTTTTTTTTTACGATCCAAAATATCGTTAAACGCTAACCTTACGAGAGTCTGGCAAAAATCGGAATGTCTATTGTTTTGGATCTCTATAATATAATACGTGTACCTATTATAATAATTAATATAGGTCAAAATGCGGATAGATCATACGTGCGTAGGCTGATTAATGGGGGAGCGAGTAAGATTTCTAAAAGGTCTGTTGTAGTCCGGGATCCCAGAACTCTAAAGAAAAATGTGGCGCCTATCCAAACTTTTTGAAAACTTGTTAAACAACTGCAACATTTAAAAAGAATCCTTTTCTTATCCTCCGTCTTTGTTTTCCAAGCTCGATTCACCCGACACAGTCCTTTCTTTTCGGTCCTTACCTTCTTCTCTCTCTCGTTTCTTCGACGGCTTCCACGTTCGAAAACTATTTGTTATAAAAGCCTTATTTTACTTGAATTTCTATTTATTTATTTTTTTCATTTTGTCGTCGATCCTATAATAATAAATCCGCGCCGATGAAAATGAATTCGGTCGGCCGTGACGTTATACGACCTACGGGTAGGCACACAGAAGCAGACGAAAATTGCTCGCGTTTAGAAACGACTGTCACGCCCGTTTAGGTTTTTGCGACGCGTTTTTAAAATCCGATATAGTGACGCGCGAGTCTCGCGGATAACCGCCGTCTCCTCTCACCGCACCAACGACACAAGTGGCGTTCACGCTCCAATTTTCCATTCCGGTTTTTCCTTAGAAAGCGAACCGATCAAACCCAACGTCATTGTGTACGGGCTGTTGTCGTGGTGGTCGCGATCTACATTTTTTATCGCGCGGAAATTTTCCGCAGATATCAGAAATCGGTAAAAATCTGCCGCGGACGCGCAACAACAATGGGTCGTATTGTAATGTGCGAGATGTGCCTTTCTCTGATCGGCGACGGTCTGATTAAGTACATAATATTATCATAACATTATGTACGCGTAATATAATGTTGCATAGTAAAAAAAAAAAAAACCCATCAATGTAACACTTCGTTTCGCTCAAAATATATAAAAATACGACGATTCAGACCCTGGAATTAAACAGTCCCGTTTCTACGGCCCCGGCGAAGGTTTTTCGTTGTCCTCGCTTAAAGCATACGACTTCCCCAAAGTTCCTTTTATATTACGCCGACTGTCTATCACAATGACGGTAAAACCTTTAACACTATACGCTATTTGATACCCAGTTCACGCGCAATACTTCAGTGTTCGTGAAAGTATAGACGAAAAATGTCGGAAGAATGTGAAGGGTTAAGCCACGCAATATATACCTTGATATAGACCCCCCGCACCTCCGAAAATATTAGGATCATAAGGTGTGTTCACCTGGAAAATTTTCTCATTAAACCGTTTGTCTTTTCATCTCAAAATGACGACTCGTAAACCATCATCATAGTCATAGCAAATAATCCCTTCCCCCCTCCCGGAGTTGAAAACGCCCTGTTTTCTTCTGTCCGGGCGTGTGATATCACGAGGTGAAAATACTATTAAACTTTAAAATCGCTGTTTAGCCGGCAGCGCACGTGTAATTAGAGTGCAGGCTAAAGCCCAAACAAATTTTTAAAACTTTATAAATATAAAATATTATAAGACGAGTTGTACGAAACCAAACTTTAATAACGGTCATCGTAAAATTCACAACAAATTTTATTTTGTCTGCGACCCGAGAAATGCGTGTTTTAATTTTAAACGAATTAATAGAAATACTTTTTTACCTTATAGAACCACAAATTTTTCTACGATCATAAATGACGGAGCTTAGCCCCCTAGGACACCTTAAATATGACCCCGCGTTCAGCCGACCCCTTCATCACAGAATATACAACTGCGTTCGCTGTCTAGGTATATTATTTTTTGTTCGCTCGGCACGTGTATAACAAATATATCATGGGAGTTTTCGGTTTTCTAATCGGGTGTTGCGATCTTGTCGAGGGGATCGTTTACAATGTCGCGCGGACGTGTGCGACCAGCAGTTTTGGAAAATAAACGTGTACGGAAAAAAAAAAAAAAAAAAATCGCAGTAACGTACGATCGCTGGGTCCGCCACCGACTCGCAAGTTTCCGAGAATGGCACGACCGGTGTATTTGGCGTTAAAATTTATAATAAAAAATTCGTTCAAAACACGAACGATTGAAAAATTATTTTTTTTTACTCGGTTAAAACCAAGTACGAAAATGTTAAATTTAACGGAAAACGTTTTACCTAGAGCTCTCTTCTCCGTAGAATCGTATTGTATACATTTGCAATGATTCATCGTGGAAACTTGAACTATAATATACATTATAGGTATCTATACTTGATGTATCTGTTTTACCATTACATGTTCCCGCGTCTAAAACAGTGAGCACACTATCGGTTTTCTTATATAAATATGTGTAGTTGTTCTAAGAGAGGGGAAAAGAAGCTATATGTTTCAACAGGCGAAATAAATGACATCGTACAAAAAGCAGCGATCTTACAAAATTTTCGGTTCGGATATGATTGAAGTTTTGCGAAAACCGTTTGTACACAATCGTTTACACCAAAAGTGAATTCGATTATTTATCGAATAAACTTTATGCTCATATTCGTATTCTTATATATAATACGTATCGCGTAATGGTATTATTCAAATCTTGTTTCGTACGATATTGTTTGTTATTTCGTCGGGCGTTCGCTCCCTGCGTAAGTTCAATATTCTATAATTTATGCAAAGCAAACGTCTATAGAATGATTCGGACGTGTTTTGTGAGCTGACGGCAAGTTAATAAAAGTGGTATCAAATAAACATTTAGACGATCGTGTTGGATTAGGGAGATCCAGTAAGGTCCCACTGGATGGACGTAATTGTTCCGCGATACGGAGGAAGAGAACGCGTTTGAGGTGGATATGTTTTCGCGACACCAAAACACGGTCTTCGGAGGACCGTCGAGCCGAGCAAGGAGACGAATAACGGTACCGAAAGAAACGGAAGGTTTTCGGTTCTTTAAAACAGTTAAAATCCAAACGGCAGTTTTTGTTTTTTTTTTTTCTATTCTGTCTGTGACCCGTAACGCGAGTTGTGGCGGACGGAATTTCGAAACCCGTCCCCCGAATTCGGGCCCCCGCGGAAAATACTCGGGCCCGGCCGAACCGACGGCGTACCGCGGCGACGGTATCGCGTGCGGACGTGAAGCCTCGCGCGCCCGCGGTGCGCTTTGTCGTCGGGCTCCCGAGCGCGGTCACGTTCCGGTGGGACGCGGTCGCTCGCCGGTGCACGGACCGAAAATCGCGGCGCGGATCAAAACGTCGGTTCTCGAGATAAACGTATCAACGACAACGGGGGGGGGGGGGGAATATAAAAAATTACCCGTAAACAGTCGCGGCTGGCGGTAGTAATAATATAATAACAACGTATACGCGTCGCGTTATAATATAAACGGTATAATATTATCGCATTATGACGCGTGTAAAACCGTGTTTCGGTCACACGGTCTCGGGGGAGGGGGGGACAAAAAAAAAAGCCCGCCGGACGGCTATCTCGATGCGCGGTCGCTGTGTTCGGCCGCTTTTTCTACGCGCGCCACCACGTCGCGGTAGTGTATCGTAGTAATAATAATAAGATGATAATAATAATATTATTATTATTATTATTATTATTATTATTATCATCATTGTCGTAAAGAGTAGAAAATAAAACACGTCGTCGCCGTCAAAGACACCTTCGACTACTCTAATTGTAGATACCCATCTGCCGCCGACAGGTGGTGCTGGTGGCGGGACACCGGCGGCGGCGACGACTGCGGACCACAAACACGGTCGCGGGTCTCCGCGGTGGTTTTTTTTTTTTCTAATACTCTTATATTACAATATTATATCATCGTATAGAAACGTGCATAGATAATATTGTATAGATACAGAGGCGTGTATACAGGGTGCGTTAGTTTTCTCGTTTTGTTTCTCTGTTTTTTCGTATTACCGTCCGACACGAAAAATATTATACTATGATATTTTGTAAGAGGACGCTTTATCCGCACGCACGCTGCCGTCTCTCGGTCCAAAGAACTGTCAATACAGCAAAATCGACGTTCGGCAGATCGCACAGAACTCGCATAATCTCCTTTTTTGTGTAAAAGCGCCCGTTCGTAAAATTAAAAGAAGCCCAGACAATGCGTTTCTTTCATTAAACGTTTTGAGTCGTTTAAAAACCAATTAGTTTTTATTTTTAAACGATGTTCAGTTGACATATCCGGAATAATGATTAAAATAATAGGCAAAACGCATCGTCTTGCCCGCCGGCAATATTGGCTTTTTATTTAATTTTATAATAGGCGATTTTTTTTTTTCTTAGCATAAAACCGAAATCAAGCGCGAAGCGAGTTCTACGCAGTCTTTTTTAAAGTCGATTTTGTTGCATTGCCCGTTTGTTGGACTAAGAGATAGCACACGTGCGTCCTCCTGATTGTAACGTCGAATCACTCGGTCGCGGGCCTGTAGCGGACGGAGACTACAGCGCCCCTCGGCTTCGAGTGGCGGAGTTTCTGATGGAATTTTTTTAATCTTTAGCTGGTGGTGACGGTAGAAGGGGTAGTTTTTTTTAAATTCCTTGAAATTAAAACAAACGTATTAGCGAACAACTGCCGACGATATTAACTTTTAACATTGGTGACGAGCATAATTATTTCAAGTCCGGGTCTTGCGACAAGACCAACTACTGCAGTCTTGCACATTTGTATTTTGTTTCAATATCCCCCCCCCCACAAAAAGAAAAAAAAAACATTTTCAGAAAACAAAGAATCCTCACACTTGAACCACATTTCGATGATAAATTAATAATCATTGAAAACAAGGTATGCAATAATAATAACAATAATTTAGTCTCTCGTCTTGTTTTCAATAATATGTCGTTTCGGTCGTCAATAACTATAATATTGGCATAGTTGTTGTTCTATACCAAATTATCGTAACAATATAAACACTCAAAATAGCATCGCAGGAATAATATTAGTCCACGCAGGCCATACGTGAAGCAATATTAATTGCGTTTATTTTCCAAAATCGACCCAGACGTTTTATGTGGGAACACAAAAACAGGTAGTGGGTATATCTATTATTAAAGTCGTTGATTTACAACACTACTATGATTGTAAATACTAATAATAGAATTTTATTACGGGTAATTGTGTTTATTATTAGGTTTTTGTCAATTAAAAGAAAATTACAAATGTAATACTGCCGGCAAATGTACAAAAATAATACAATTTATATTATTATAACAAAATGTTTAATAATATTATTAACATTTTTGTAATAAAACGAATTATAATAATTTACAAAATTAATATAACAGTTTACATTTTTAAACAAAACATAGTTGATATTAAATTGCGTATCATTAGCAAGTATGGAAAACGTTTTTAATTATGTATTTGGTTTTCTTTTAATTTTTCTGAAGTTCAACATAAAAACATTAAAATATTATATTATAGTATTTTTAAATTTACAATTTAATATTTTCTTAATATTTATTAATATTGCATGGTACATTTTGTAAAAATTAACAAATGTATTTTATTTGTAATATAAACTAGCTGAATAACCCGGCCTCGCCCGTGCGCAGTTTTTTTGTGTTGCCTACAATTTTTATTTATCAGTTTTTATATTACGGTTATAGGTTGTATTTAGATGTATCGACTCGGCGTTGCCCGTGTATTGTAACAACCAGGAAAATTACATATTTTAGTACTTCTAACACAAATTATAATAGATAATTCTTATCGAAGAAATATTGAAATATAAATATATACCCTATATTACTATAGTAAATCTTTTTTAGTTGAAAAAGATATTTTTGAATCGTTTTACGTTTTATTATCATTCGTATTATTCTTATTATTACAAAAATGGCGTTGGTATTAAATTTCAAAATTACAATGAAATTAACAAACAATATTCAGTAGATACCATAGATATCACATAAACAACAAAAATAACAATTGTATTTACTTTGTTCTAAGGTAACCCAACCAACAAAAGTTATACCATAAAATACCGAAATTATTGTGTCGGCCATCCTTTAAGGGTGGAATTTTAGAAATTTCAATAGCTATATAAACCTTCTCCGAATCACGCGGAACGTTTTGCAAAAAAACACCGTTAAAACCGGACCGTAGTTTTTGAGTCTATAAAGGACATACAGACAGACAGACATTTTTTATAATATATATTAGAAACAAATATTACTCAGGAACCGCGTGTTAGTTTATAATATTACGTCATACAAGTGCGGGTTACTGAAACTTGGCGCTATTGTACATCACCGCGAAACCGGTAAATAATAATCACAGCTTTATTAATCATCTCGTATCAGTTATCAGAATTACTACCGCTTTTCCGTTAACAGAACTATTATTACCGTATAGAGTAAAAAAAACCTATTGTATTAATTAATTCTCGGTTTTACGGTAGCTATGGTTTATTACCGTTTAAACAATTTTCCTCTGATAGCATTAATTATTTGCCGAGGTATACCTACCGAAAAATTGATTCGATCGAAATTATCACATTTATCGTTCCGGACAAGTCTGTTATGAAAAAAAAAAAAAAAAAAAAAAAGTAACCATCGCGTGCGACAACATAAAATACACCCGGTACGTCCGTGTACATCGTGTTTTAAAAGTCGTTTTCCCCCTCGCCGGACGCGGTTCACCGGAGAGACGCGTGCCCAGAATCCGCGGCGGTGACCGCCGCCGCCGCGCCGACCGAAAACAACAACAAAAAAAAAATAATAATAATAATAATAAAAAAATAAAGTACGACGCCGTAGCCGCCGCAGACCGTGTCGCACCTGCTGTGACGGCGACAGGTGGCTCCTCGCGCTTTTTTTTCCATCGCGCGACCCAAATCGACGACCTACGACCGTGTGCGGGTTGAATAACAATAATATTTATTAGGTATATAACGCGATCGAACGGGCGCGTCTAAACTCCGCTACGAGTACTTTTTTTTTTCTATCTTTAATATGATGTCCGCCATGAAAAGTAATCGGGTAAAATCGAGCGAGTTCGTGTAAACTCCGCCGGAGAAGAAAATCGAGTAACGGTAAAAAATTAATTTAAGAGGAGGACGGTTATACGATAATATGCGTTTGTTGTTCCCGTCTTACAACCACGCGAGAGTATTTATGGGGAAAAAAAAACGCTTGCGCAGACCACATAGAGCTCGCTTGGTTTCGGTTTTAAATTATAAGCGCCCATTATGGAAATTAATAGAGAACAATATTGCGAAGAGCGGAAGACGTTGCCTTTTTTTTTCTAAAGTTTTAAGGAAATTAAAAAACTGTAGAAAAAGTCGTTATTTATAAACGGTAAATTGGCTATTATATTCGGATAAATGAAAAAAGACGCAACGTTTCGCCTTCCGGAATATTGTTCTCTTTCGATTTTTTAATAGGTGTTTTCATTCTAAAACCGAAATTAAGTTTTGTGCGGTCCGCATAAGCATGTGTCAACTATAACGTGCGTTTGTAAGACGGAAATAACAAATGCACGCGTATCATAATTTGCATAATAATAATATTTATAATCGTCCACATTAAAATATAATAGTAATATGCCGAAAAATATATAAAACTTAAAAATACAAAAGTTACTCACTTAACAGTATACAATTGATACAATCGTAAAATCGTAATTAATCGATTCGACGCGCATTAAATTATAATATCGATTGACAATTTTAGTAATTTCGAGCGTTACCCGTAACGGCCGTAACAGGGTAAGAAAATAAAACTAGAGGAGTTTACATTAGACCTTTTCATAACATTTTCATCCAGCCGAAATTCTGACGGAGTTTGCAATCGCCCGGATCGAACAGCCCCGTTTAAAAAGCCGAAAAAAAAAGTAAAAGAACACCCGGTATCTAAACAAATATTATCGTTTATTGCGTTTTAATCGTTGGACGTATACGGGACTGGGAAGAGGATTGTTTTTTTTTTCGAAATTCCGGGTGTTCTCGTGTCGCGCGTATACAAAAAAAAAAAAAAAAAAAAACCTTAGCAACGAGCGCACCCGAGCTTATCGTTTAAGCGCCAAAGATAAGTATACAATTTTTTTTTTTTATAAGTGCTAAATTTGTGCCAAAACTATAGTGTGACGCAATACAATACAATGTGCCAAAGATAAAATTATATACGTTGTATTATCCAACATAATAATATATTAACGACATGGGCGCCAAAGATGAACGGAAATAATTCATATTACATAATTGTGCCAAATATCGTTTTTATAATTCACTATTATACGAATAAATCGATGATAATAAATTACGTTTATTATTATAATTTTTTTTTTTTTTATACTAAACTTGATTTTTAACGATTTTTCCGTATTATTGTATTCAATTTGTCTTATTTCGTCGTCGCAGGCTAATTTCGTGAGACAAGCAAGTGCGCGGGGAGGAGATTACGAAAACAAAAGAAAAACAATTTATAAAATAAATTCATCGGTTATTAGTATATGATCGAAAACGCAAATTATAGTTTTGCACATTAATTAACACATTAATGTTCAGGAGTCTCGCAGAAGTAAACTCTCTCAATACAATCAATAACTGTCATTGACCTAGATGTAAAAAAAAAAAAAAAACATAATGAGAGAGGGGTTCAACTCACAACCGCCTCCTTACGCACGGACATGTCAAGAGATGTGTCAATGTTTCACGCTTTTTTTAAAAATATGATTTATATATTTTATTTTTTCTCCTTTCTCGACGACCGCTATCACCTACGTCGTAAATATAATTGTACACTCATTTATAATATGCTTGTATGTGCAGACTTTTTTTTAGCCGCGTTGCGTTTGTACATACCGTTGTCCTGTTTAAACATATCGTCTGTACCACGGGTGCCGGCACGATTTTATTTCTCGTGTTTCTCATTTTATCGCGTCTCAATTGATTTTCCATCGTATATCATTACAATATTGAGAGTTTTGTGCAATACGAAAAAAATGTATGTAACTCAAAATTAAAAAAAAAAAATCCTCCTAACGCCAATTTAAATTTTAAAAGAGTAATAATTTCCAACAAGTTTACTTTAATTTTTTATACTAAAATAAATATGATCGTGTTATTCATGTTTACTGCTTAATCGTTTAAAAAGTTCATTGTATTTTGGGGTAGATGGATGATGCGGGGATCGTAGCCACCTCTCCACACGGGTTCGTGTCTGCTTGTTCTGGAAATTTGTGTGTTGTACGAAAAATAAAAACAGGCGCCTACGTATGTTATTATAATATGTATCGATGTGTGTGTGTGTGTGTGTGCGTGTGTGTCGAATACGGTTTTCGGTAAACTTCGATGAATTTAGTCGGCGAATGTAGTCGACAGATTGAGTAATCACTCGGTCGGCATCGTTTCCTAAACGAGACGAATGCGACGAACAACGATAAAGCCCGATAACTTACTTACCTACGTTTCGAAATTTAAAAAAAAATAATAAAATACCATCGCGGTCTTTGAGTTTTCGCCGTTCCCGCCCGTCACATAAAAATTATTATGACAACACATTGTCTGTCGTGCGCGGCGTGTGAGAATAAGAGATCGCCGACGATCGTAATCTCCAAACGGTTGCGACACGACAAGGTCACAGAGGGTAAGAAAATAATAAAAACTTTTGCGCGTAAATTTCGTCGTGAAATTTAAATTTCAAAAATCATATTCAACGCACGACGCGCGTACTGGACCGTGTACAACCGCTAGGTCGGCTATGGTATCGTCGTCGAATATTGCGGACACTCTCGCACGGGAAAGTCATACCGCCTGTATATACGATAACATATCCAGTGGCGTGACTCCCTAGTCAGGGGTGGGCTCACACATCGTCTTCGGCGGTGACGGGGAAAACAACCTACCGTCGAATTTTTTCCTTCCTCCTCCCCCTCCCGAACAAAAAAACACCGGTATAACTTGCGTGGCAGCTCAAATATTATTTTCCCGCCGGGTTACAATCGCCCATATATAATAATTTCAGATTCCGAGCGTAGCGAGGGAGCTATTAGTTTTACTAAGATATTTTTTTTTCTTCTTTCCTCTAGTCTGTGGACACGTTTTTTCCTAGTAAACTTACTCCGATTTTTACGTGTTGCAACTTTTCTGTAAGTTCAAATTGTCTAGAAGCTACTAGATGATAAGAAGGTAATTTTTTGATTTTCCACGCCATTTTTTAAATAAAAGCACTTAAGGGGGAAAAAAACTTAGGAAAACGTACAATTTCACAATTCCATAATTGTATAAAACACGGACGACGTTTTCTACCAGAAAAAATGGTTTAATCGAAAAATCACAAGATACCTTTTTTCTATTTTGGTTTATTTTCTTACGGTATCATCTCCAAAACTTTTGTGCCACTTTTAAGCCTTTAAGGAATTTTAATTTTTGAGAGTTTTCGCTGTAATTCGATTATTAATAAACGTAGATACTTGGAATTTGGTAATAATACTTATATTGGACTTACCTAGCCGTGGTAAAATTTCTAAAATTATCGGACGACTTATTTTTAAAATCAAATTTAAACGAAAATCGCAAAAAAATTACGAAATTTCAAATTAAGTCTGGTCCATCTCCAGTGTCAGCCCTTTTTAAAGCTCGAAATGATATTGTCCTTGTCTATATACGTCGTTTTTGTAACGATTAAGTGAAATTCGATAAGCGAATAATAAACGTACCTTAATGAATCCTTAGTTAATCCGAGACGAACCGAATGAGTCGTGTAAAAACTAAAAAGTCAGGTACTCCCCCGAACCCGAGCAAGGTACGAGGGACGAAATTTACCTACCGCAGATTATACGTATATAGTATAATCTCGGACTAGTCAAACTCCGGGTGCGCCGACGGCGTGTTTTGTGTGTGATAACCAACTTCTCCCCCCCCCCCAATTGTTTTTTTTTCGACTATAGTTATGGTCAGGGAGGTTGTAAAACACTAAACCCGCCCAAACCTCCAGTTCCCTTACCCGCTCATTTATGAATACCGACTGCCGCCGGTGACTGTAATATTATTATTACCCCGTCGTTTAATCGCCGTGCGATAATGTTAACGGTACACGCGCCGACAACAATAATATTATTATTATATTTCTACCATATTATTATTATTATATACTGTGTGCATAGAGTGACGGTGTTTTTCGATTTTCAGACTCACGGAGAATCAATGCCGTTCAAGTGTCAATTCTGCCGGAGGCTGTTCAAACACAAACGCAGCCGAGACCGGCACGTCAAATTACACACGGGGGACAAGAAGTACAAGTGCACTCAGTGCGACCATGCTTTTTCAAGGAGGTAAGTACCCGGTGTTGCGTGTGTGTGTGTGTGTGTGTGTGAGCGCGCGCGCGCGTATATAATACGCATATATACGTATCTACGTATAAATATATATGTATACAGAGAGTTATACGTATTAGGTGTATATTCCGAACGTAATAATAATGACTATATCATTGGGATTTCACCGTATCGACCGGCGACGACGCACGGTTTTCCATTGTGAAATTCATAGTCACGTACGTATCGTATAAAGATATTTGGTACCTAGTTGACTTATAATATACGCGCCGAATTCAATAGGTTATTTTCTTTATTATTTTTCTACATTTTTTTATTTCACGTAATTACCGATGGCCACGCGTCCGAGAGACGATTATCCACGGGGAGAGACACACGTATCCATCTATCCGTATATATATATATATACAATATACGCTATCTGTGTGTATATATATATTATATGTATAATACAATATTATACAAGTGTAGTGACGTATATACACGCGCATACGTACTATACGCACTTGTATATATATATATATGTACACAAATATACGGTCGTGAACTTGTCAAACAGACGGACAAAATGCACACGCGTATACGCAAGCACGCCCACCCAAAAAATGTCATGCAGACGTGCTCCCGAATACAATGCTAAAGAATATTATCGTCGGCGCTCGCGCGTCTCCGAGCGCGCGCGCGCGCGCCTATGGTATGTGCTAACAAACTATTGTGTGCGGCCGCCGAATGGACGTGCGGCCGCAAGTACGTTGAACCAAGGAGACGCGTGTCCTCGCGGCACACATATACGAGTTAGAAGCGAGAGACGAAATTTGAAAACAGAAAAAAAAAAACAAAAAAAAAAAAAAAAAAAAACATAATAATTACTAAGGAAAAAACTGCCGGGGTATCCCCGCGGGGTTTCGGCGGATTTTCTCTAACTCCGACGCTAATCTGTACGACAAGAGTGCCGGCGACGTGTTTTTGCGTTGCGGTATGAACGCTACTATACAGCGACTTCGAAACTTCCGAGTATTTACTTTTTTTTTTTTTTTTTTTAAATTATTATTATATTATCTCCGCGGCGGTTTTTCTCTCCGCTCGGGTTTTCGCCTCCGTTCCCGTTCGTCTATACGCGGCTGTATAGGTATTTACGCGATAGGCACCCGGTCTGTATCTATGTATATTATGGGGGCCGTTATCACCGACACGAACGCTTTTGTTTATCCGATTTTCATATTCCGTTTAAGGGGATTGGAAACAACGAGTTTTTTTTACCTTGTTTTACACACGTGAGATGTAGGGATGTAGACGTGTTTTCATGTACCGATAAATCTAATGAAACGATCAGAATTCTGGAAGCGGATTTTAATTTTTCGTCAAGTCTGTCTACTTGTCTACTATCGACTTTCCAATTTTTTAAATTTAGCTCCTTAAAGTCTAAAAGAAACCATATTAATAAAAGAGTAATTAAAAAAAAAAAATCGAATATTTTAATTTCTTGATAAATTAAAATCAGAAATCAAAAAAGTGGGAAAGTCGATCTCAAGTAGAAAGACTTGACGAAAAATTCAAATCTGCTTTCGGAATTCTGATCGCTTCACTAGATCGATCGGAACGTTGGAATTAAAACACGCATAAATCCCTATATCTCACGTGTGTAAGACAGAAACTCGTCGTTTCCAATCCCCTTAAAAATCCGCGATTACGTCGGCGAAAACGGCCCTGAATCCTGTTACCGTACAACGTACGATTTTCAACGGTCGAAGTCCCGAACCCCGATCGTCGAAAGGCGCGATCGCCTCAAACGTTACTGTCGGTAATTCGGTAAACGGCTGTAAACCCGCGTATTAAATATTTACGCGTCGCTAAAATAAAAATATCGATACAATGATTGATGATGATAATTTACGTTTTTTCGTTTGTTTTTTTTTCTCCGTCAGCGATCACTTAAAGATTCACATGAAAACGCACGACAATCAAAAACCTTTCCAGTGCACCGTGTGCAACAGAGGGTACAGCACCGCGGCCGCGCTCACGTCGCACATGCAAAACCACCACAAGCGGGCCGCGGAACGGGCCAACTCGCCGCAGATCACGGGCCCGTCCTACAAGTGTCTGCAGTGCACGCAGATATTCCGCAAGCCCGACGAGTTACAGGTTAGATGCGGATTTCAGATTTTCGAATGTTTTTTTCCGGTACGCCGAAAATAAAAACGGCCCCGAAATAACCCAGAAAACCGTCCTGTTATTATAACCCGCCAATGGTGTCCAATGTTTCCCGACGTATCCCGCCGCGTTCAATTGTTTTTACCGATATGTTTTAATCGCTTTCGTATTGAACCCGCCCCTAAATCGTATATACGAAATCGAAAATCGTCCGCGCCGCGCCCGTTTAGACGGGGTGGGTTCGGTACAACTGTGCAAAGGTCCCTATAGTGATTTATTATAAATTCGAAACGATCGACTTGAAAATACAATGATTATTTTTATTGGTAAGTTTACCATTGAAAACGGGACGGCTACAATAATTTATATCGGATGCTACATCATTATTACCCGCACTTATTACTGTCACATTTTACGCGGTTTTTATTTTTGTATTATACACATCTAACACCATTTTCGCAATAGAAACCAACACCTCGAATGAAAGTTGAACCGCTAGAAAGTTTTTTACGTTTAGCGTTTTTTAGTTTGTTATGTTTTAGTCCACGGCATTGGCCGCTAGATGGTACTGTCGGTACGGGACACAAATATGTAAATACGTTTTTTTTTTTTTTTACGAAATCGTGTGGCTGTTGGTTTTTACTCGTTAAAAACAAACGCCGCACGCCGCCGTATCTTGTAGATCGATATACTATAAACTATTATAATAATAATTATTGTCGGACCCTCGGTTTCCACATTCGTGTTGTTCCTGTATAAAATCGGTGCCCGATGGTAAAAACTAAGTCTGCGAAAAAAAAAAAAATAAACAAATGCGCATTAGATAAAATCACACAACGAAACTTGTTTACACGTTTTTACGGCCGTTAACCGGATTCTTTTAATACCGCAGAATCACACCGCGACGCACCATCTCGGAGAACAGCTGTCGTCGAATTCCCGAAGCTCAAAACGTTCGACACCGCCGAAAACGCCCAACCAATACATATGCATGTATTGCACCAAAGAAATGCCGAGCATGGACGCCCTGCAACAACACTTCCAGACCAAACACTGTGAGTCTTACGATTGTTTTAGTTATACGAATAACGGTTTTAACCGAATTTCGCCGTTTACAGCCGCCATCGTCAACGGCAAATCCCAAGAAGACGTCTTCTCGGCCATACCGTCGGCGGCGGCCGCGTTCCCGTGGCTGAACTTCGCCGATTCGCCGGCTCTGGCTTTGCCGCCCTACTCGTGTCGGCTGTGCATGAGCCAATTCCCGTCGGTCAGTTCTTTGCAAAAACACTTTACGACCGCCCACTATCTAAACTCCGTCCTCAACAACAACATTCAAAACACCAACAACAACAACAACAACAACGGGTGTAAAAACGTCGGCATGGTACCGCTGTTCAATTGGCCGACAATGACGAACGGATACCACAACAACAACAACAACAATCATCACCCGCCGCCAGCCGGTGTCAGCGCCGGTGCAAGTTTCTTGCCCGAGGAAACCGTCCAAACCGGTCCCACCGACTTGTCCGTCTCGTCGTCCAACAAACACAACGCCGGCGGCGGCGGCGGCGGTAAGCACAATCATTCGTCCTCGGGCAAGCACAAGTCGGCGGACGATCCGCGGAATCACGGGAGCAGCAAAAGGTCCCGTTCGTCGCACGGGAGCGAGTTGCTCGCCGCCCAACACGTGGTCGACCAGCGTCCCATAAAACAGGAACGCTGCGGGTATGACGGCGGCAAGCAACAGCCCCAGCAACCCTCGGTCAGGCCGACCGGGGTCGCGGGTCTCATGGGCAACAAGATCCAATTACCGTGTCCGCACTGTCATCTGACGTTCACGCACTTCGAAGACTACCAGCAACACGTCATCGGTCACTTCCTGATGGCCGCCGCCGAGTACTCGTGCCAAGAGTGTTCCACCTCGTTCAGCACGTCCGAGCACGTCCAAAAACACCTGATGGAAACTCACGCGCAAAACTTCTATCGATGCATGTTGTGCAAAGAAGTGTTCCCGACCAAAGCGGCCCTGAAGGTACACTTCAGCATGAACCACGGTAGCGAGAACCGGATGTTCCGATGCAACAACTGTACCGGGGGATCGAGACCTCTGTTTCACACGGAAATCGAATTTATCGACCATCTGAGAAACGCGCATTACTCCGCGAGATCTCCGCCACCGGTCCAAACGAGTCTTGTAAGTCATTAAAGTTAACCGTTAGTCTGTTTGACTCCTGCACTATGTGTTCCGATGATCGAAATCTTTTATTATTATTTCCTTTAGATGTTAAGATGTTTAGTATGCCACGCCACGTTCAACTCGCAATCTGATATGGAACAACATCTAGCTAGTCATTCCAAACAATTCCAATGCCAGTTTTGTTCGGAAGCATTCCATATTGAGTTCTTGTTGGACAGACACATACAAACGCATCACAGCTCTGCGGTAAATGTCCATTAAGTTACTACTGTAACTTTTTTTAACGCATAAAATAGTTCGGTGCATACCTAATAAATGCCTTTACATGTTTATTATTTACAGATTTTAAGCCATCTTAACCGAAATCACAGGGAATCTCCAAATTCCATTTGCGCTTCGCCAACGTACATGTCCAGGTTGACCGATTCCGGCAAACACCCGACAGAAAACGGAATTAACGCGTGCGATATATGCGAAAAAAATGATTTTCGTAACGAACTAGATTTGATTACACACAAAAGAACGCAGCATCAGGTCAAACCCACGAATCTTTCAACAAAAGTAATTTTTTTTTTTTTATAGCTTATTAAATTTAAATATAAAATGTAATTGTTTATTTCTAAAATGTTTTTCAGGTGAGCTTGCACTGTGCGTATTGTAACGAAAATTGCAAATCGAGAACAGAACTGGAAAACCACATGAAAACCCATTCACAACACGGTTCGAATGTTGGAAAACACAAATGTAATATTTGCGATGAAATCTATCAGTCCGCTATTAGCTTGGCCGAACACAAACTCACTCACTGCAAGGTAAATACACTGAAGACGACTTATCGTATTGGCTAAATCACTAGGGTCGTTGTTAAGTTTTATTTTCTTTTTTAATAGGTGGCGACAAGTACCGTGTGCAGTCACTGTAAAATGATTATCGACAACGAGGACCAATTCTATCAACATCTCCAAAAGCACTGCAACCCGGTCAATGTGAACGGCAGTCAAGTGACTTTTCCCACTTCGTGCATCATATGCAGACAAACGTTAGTCTCAGACATTGAGGTCAAAGTGCACGTGCACTATCACCTCTCACGGCTCAAAGAACCACCAGCCATGTGTAGCAATTGTAACAGGTACAAATCAAGTCCATCGTCTCCATGCACCGGTTGTAATCCTGTCAGAAATGCCACTGAAAGGTGTCCAGATTGTGGTATGACGTTCGAAACTTTCATTTCGCTACAGCACCATCTGACCAACGTCCACAGAAAACCTTTCCATTGTTTTAAATGCAAGGTAATGAATAGTACAGAAAATCACCAAATAAAAAAAAATGTCTAACATACTGCTCTGATAGTTTAAACCGCCAACCAATTTTTATTTTTACTCTTTCAGACTGTCTATTTGGTAATATTATTACTAATACTTGTATAAGTGCCACACGTTTAAATAATTTGTTAGATTCACAGTGAATCATTCACCCACTGTGCGATAATTATAATAATTTTTAGGAAAGGAAAAACAAGGTGAAATTTTCTGGAGTTTAATTCCGTTTTTGATTTTCAGATCGGATTTGAATTACAACAAGAAGCTACAATCCATCTCGGCACACACCTGGCCACATTAAATGGCTGCGTGGATGGTATTGAATGCGGCCTCTGCCCATGCGTGTTGCCCACAGCCAACAGTCTGCAGACACACTTGATCGAGCATACGTTTGCCGGCTGTAAGGCGTTCACATGCTACTTGTGCTCAGCGATATTTACAGCGCCAACAGGACTTCAGGCTCACATGAGCGTTGACCATTCCACAGAGACGCCACCGTATGACTGTCCTAGACCCAGCTGTCAGGCAAAGTTCTTTTTCACGGCCGAACTGGACCGCCATACACTCGAACATCAAGGACAAGACGTGCTCGCCAATGTAAGTCACCATTTGGACGTATTTAGAACACATTAGAGGTTATCAGGGATAATAGGAGACTTTGTACGATTAAGGGGGATGCATTGGGAAATGTTTAGGAATAATAATACGAGTTTCTCACCTTCAGTGTGCAAAGAATCAGATTATAAATACTAAATAATATCTAGAAGTAACGAATAAAGCAGAAAAAATAAGAGGGAATAGATTGTGATTAAATGGTAGAGATGTTGATTAGGTTTCAGGCGCTTTAAAATGCGGTATTGGTTTTTTTTTCCTTTGTCACCCCTATTTTTGGGGTTGAAACCATTACTCACTTTTGATTTTTAAATAGCAACCTTATAATTAAAATATTCACAATAAAACCTTATCTATTTTTAGGAATTTTTAATTTAGATTGTTATATGAAAATTAATATTTAGTGTTGGTGTCACCCCTGAACATAGGCGAGACAAAAAACAACAGTATTGTAACATTTAGAGCCACTTGTTTCTTAAATTTTTTATAAACCAAATACCGAACAAAGTTAATACATTCCAAGATAAGATGTGTTTTTCAATAATCACCCTGAAGAGGTCCTAAATATATTATAACTACATGTTTTCAGATTGGTTTCATCCTGAACCAAATCAATAATATTCCATTATGTTCGCTTATTTTAGATGAACTTTTACAAGTATCAAAACAAGCTGATGTCCATCTGCGATAAAATTCCATTCAAGTGTACAGAGTGCTACCAGAGTTTCTTGACGCAGACAGATTTACAGTGTCACATGTACGAGCACCACCATCAGATGCAGAGGGAATCATCGTCGGTGTCTGAGAACAAAGAAGGTGTGAAGCAAGAGGAGATAGTAGCCTGCATTGAACCAGTGAACGGTGATGTGGCAAAGGATAATGAGGTGGATGATGCAGGGGACTCTGAAAAACCGATCAAGGTGGAGAATCAGCACGAACAGGTGACCATCAAGACGGAAAAACATGAAAAAGAACACCATGACGACGACGATGACGAAGAGCTAATTGACGTGGGAGTTAACAATCGTATCGAAGTAAAATCGCGTGCGGAAAACGATGTAACTGCCACTCATTGACGAATGCACTATTGTTCCCCCACTGCCGTGATATTAAAATTTGTATGCAATAATATTATGTATTATTCATACACACATATTATTAGCAAATAAGTGTACCGTTTTGGTAATATTATTATTATTATTATTGTTAGTAGTTATTATTATTATTATTTTTTTTTTAATAATATAAACAGGTATATGAATTTATATAATATAATTACTATAATAATACGGGCAATTACGACGATTCATTATGTATGCATAATACATATGATGATTTTATAAACAGACATAGAATAGGTTATTATTATTATTATTATTATCATTATTATTATTATTGGAACTTTGATACACATGGATATTATTTTCAAAAATTAAATTAACTTACTACCTAGGTACCTATCCATTTCCTTAAATGTAATACCTATACAGGTAGTAAAAATTTGTTTAGTATTAAGTATTGACTATTGTTTAATGTTTATAATTAATACACATTACTCTAAATAAGTGAAAATGTTTAATGTATTTTTAGTCGACATTATTATTTATTATTATTATTTAATGCCGTATAGTATTTATGTTTATGTTAAATGATTTATAGTTATTCCGTTATTTCTTATGTTATTATTGTAATGTATATATACTATTATTATTATTCATTATAATTATTAGTTATTTTACAAAAACGAACACAAATAACGTGTACATAAAAAATTAATGTTTAAAGGGTTATGGCTATTTCTTTTGGTTAACAATATTTTGTTTTTATTTTAATTTTAATTGTGATACTATTTTATCAAAAAAGGTTTTTATTACATATACATCGTGTATTTTTAATCTCATTCATTGAATATTAAAGTTCCGCAATCTTATCACTCTTTTCACTCTTTAATATATCCATCTAAATTGGCATGATTTATCTCGTTCCTTATCATACAATTTCTATTCTTATTTAACTGTTTTTAAATTTATTAAGTATTTCAAATCCAATTGATTTATAACAAATAAAATTTTAATTAATCACACTGCACACAGTGATTTAGAAAATTCACAGAAATAAAAGTGGTATGGGAAAGATGCAAGTTCAAAATGTCATTAGCAAAACAACCAAACATAACGAACACACCAGGGTGAACTTTATTTATTTAACCCACTTATTTTCCATTTTTCAATACTTTAATTTATAAATATTTAATTAAACGAAATAAAAAACAATTGGAAGCAACAGAGCTCCATTACAAAAAGTCAAAATTCCCCCCCCCCCGCTCCTTATTTTGTATCTATAAATATTTTTCGGGATACAATAAATACATAGGAGCTGATACTGGAGACCACTGTCGTAGATGCAAGGAAGGTTATGATACTTGAAATTATTTAATTTAAACCTGTAAGCTACAATACACCATTGTTAATGAAAAACAATTCAGAACAAAGTTCAGGTATACATGTTTTGACAGGTCATAATATTTACGATTTCCATTAAAATTTGTTTTTAAAAATTGTATGAAAAAAAAAAACACTACAATTTTTTTTCTTAACCACAACATTCGACCTATAATGGATATTTTGTTGAATTTTCAAGCATTTCTGTTTAGTCAAACAATTTTACTTACAAAGTACGCACCAAATTAAAATTACGTAAAAAAAAAATAAATTGATTAAAATTAATTAATTTACATCATTACTCCTTAAATTTTCATTGTATAGACAAATCAATTTACACAACGCCGTGATGACAAAATATCCTTCGTCTCTCTAACATCACGCCCAGTTGCACAAAAAACGTCTTATAAACATGTTCTTGATCCGATAATTTAATGGCACTATAAGTTTTATTGGTTTCATAAAGTATTTTTATGATGGATAAATATTAAAAAGCGTTTCACAAAATATTTCTATAAAATATAAATTTAACTACATAACATAATGGTTTAATAATCAAAAGCCGTGGTTGATCAAAATGAACAGATAATCGATAAAATGAAATTGATTTGTTTGTAAGTTGTTAATTTATGCATATATTTATTTTTAAATTATAATTTGTGACTCAATGAGAGAAATGGATAACAAATCAACTAAATATCTTATTCGATATGTTATACCTACGTTTTATTTGGTAGAATTTCTAACACATCAACCATGGACACAACTTCAGACGAAAAAAACTTAATTACGTTCATTATAATAAAATTATAATAAAACAATATGTACTTAAAATAAAAATTAAAAATTCCATATTTTTATCAACTTTTTACTTTGATAAATTTCATATTCTCGAATCAATATAACTTATTGAGCCGAATTCGAACATGTAAACTATTGAACCAATAGTCACTTTTGACCGATATTTTATCGGCTCAATGAGACATTGAAGCTTTGTGCAACACTTTTGAATTTTCATTATTCAATAACTCAATTTATTGGACGGATAACGGATTCACCGACTCGATAAAGTTTTGTGCAACAATTTATTAATATTGAAGATATATGCGTAATGTATTTTTTCCAATTCTGGTGTTGTGAATTAATAAACGATAGTGTTTTTTAGAAATAACACTAACGAAGTGTTGACTAACAAAAACAAACTTTCTAGACATAAATATTAAAAGTTTAAAATATTTAGGTGTTGGTATCTATTATAATTTACAAACAACATTATTGTTGCGTTCGTGGCGTAAATAGAAAAATACTGGGAATGCGGTTGCATTAGAGCCGTAAATCTAAAGGGCTTTACTACCTTTCCAGAATACAGTTTTTATGTCATTAGCGAACATATTTATTTGCTGAAAAGAAAATGATCCGAAATTGTATGTGAAAAATGAAAATGTATTGTTTTATATTATTGTACGAGTACCGTTCGAATCAATGGCGGAAATATTCGATAGCGGATATCAAAGTACAAACTCGTATATAATATTCTTAGCTATATACCGTCATAATAAAAATAATGATTTTTCCCAATTTAAATGTCATATTACATGTATACAACGGAAACCTGTCTAAAAGACAATTTTCTGGTACCGACAGGTTACGCTGTACATATTTATGAATAACGAAATTTAACCTTTTTTTCTAAAAAAAAAAAAAACAATAATATCGAATTTAAAAACTGGTAAAGTAAAACTTTAACTATTATTATAAATAAATATATATATGTATAGGGCTGTTAATACATTATATATCTATTTATATTTATTTATTTGATATAATAATAATAAAAAAAAAAACGGATATACTTCGCACACGGGTGCAGCCACTGTTGTAAGTGAGAAGTTGGGAAGGTATGATACAAAAGGGAATTCAATGTATATCTGTAGGCAACGTTAAACAATCACTAATGAAAAAACGATTCTGAGTGGAATTCAGTTGATAATGTTGCTTTGTCGACAATGCAATATGTGGTATATGTCATATTATGGTAAAATAATTAAATAGACATCATTTATTTTCTTTAATAATATTTTTTTATTTTACCGATTTTCCCGATTTTCTTGCGTTTTTCCCAGTTTTCTCGGGTGTTTTGCATTTGCTGAGGAAAGTTTTGGGAAAATCAAAAAGTGACCTCTTCAAAGTACCTCTCCAAACCGAATTTCTTTTAGAAAAGGTGCTATTTAAATATCGGAGTGAGATCTCTGGTAGAAAAGTTGTCCACAGACAACAGAAAAAAATATAAACATCTTTATAAAACCATAATCTTCTTTGCTCCACTCAGAATCTAGAATAATATTGCGTGGCGCTCATTGTTGTATATCGGCACTGTAGACTTCTTCCGACCATTAGCCCGCGTCTCTCGGGAACGGTAAACACCACATTATTTATTTGTAAGGTATCATTATAGTATATTATAGTCTGTACACATACTTTTATAATACGATCATCGTACCAATTCGATAATAATATTTAGATGGTCGAGGAACTTTAAAATGCAATATCTACGTGTTCGCCGTGATGTCGTTAAAATAATTTTAACTTAGAATATTACATTGGAGAGATGGACTTCAAAGAATTATGTAACCATAACCGAAGATAAAGGGGCTACACGAGGAGATTTAACAACCCCCAAAACTTGCACATTTAGACTACTGAGTCACAGTGGCAGATGTAATTAATGTTCACGTATGTGGGGTGGACGAAGTTTACATTCTCACCCCCCAAAAAACTTAAACAAAAAGCTAAAAGTCTATAAATGTCTAAAAACTTAAAGATTTCGAAAGCAGTAAGGTATTATATGGTATTTTATGGAGGTCATTTTTCGATTTTTCAGGAGTTTTCTTATCAAATGTAAAAAACTGAAAAAAAAAACGGAGGAAAAACGAGAAAATATAAGAAATGTAAATATTGGTTAAAAAATATTACAGCTTTCTTTTTTCCTGCAAACAACTTTTCTTCTAGGAATTTCGCTCTAATTTTTAAATACGATTTAAAAAAATACCTAATAAAAAATTAATAATAATAACTAATGGGTCATAAATCAAGTGTCCCAATAACCATAATTTACTGGTCGATACTTTAACTGATCGGGGCCCAGTTCGACTGGGACAGTGGCTGGGAATGTTCAAATGCTTTCCAACAGGAAGTTTATGATATGTATTAATTGAGTGCTCAACAGGTTCCTGGGTAGCTCTGTTCATTGAGTTTTTAAAATTTAAAATTGTCAAATGCACACGTTATACTATTTCTCGTTATCAAAAGGATTTCAAACGTTCACGCTACATACAGAAATATTACGTGTCACGTTATCCGCCGTTTAAATGATTCATGAGTATTTTTAGATTCATCACTTCACTCGGGATCTACTAATTGGTTTTATAATGATATTTATTATTATTATTATTATTTTTTTATATGAACATTTTTTTTTACTAGAAAGCTTACTTCGATTTTTAAGTATAGCACTTTTTCCGAAAGAAAATGTTCTTTGGGTGGTACTTTGAAGAGATCGTGTTTTAAAACTCTCATTAATATTCAAGATAATGAGGAAAATCTGATTCTTTAGGTTAAATAGATTGAAAGATTAAAAAGCGGTTGTCATTGACAACTGTTTTTATTTATTTTTCGTTATTATTAAGTTTTTATGATTTTAATTTTTTTAAACAATCATTGTTGTTGTGGAAACCAATATTGTTGTAATAATTTTACCATAATTCGTCATATATATATTGTTGACAAAGCATCACTATCAACTGAACTCCGCTCAAAATCGTTTTTTCGTTAGCAATGGTTTATCGTTGCTTTTGAAAAAATGCATAGCTACTCCGTGAATACCTCAGTAACCGTTTACGAAACATTATTAAATTTGTTCAAATACTTTTTGAAATCAAACTATTATAACTTCACTGCTATTGCATTCCCCTATTTCCATCGGGTATGCTTATCGATTTAACAAAGTTCACAAATACCGTATTGGCGTGTTGCTAACGGAGTAGAATGGTCCGTAACATAAATGGTAAGGACAATAAAGTACATTTTACATTATGATTACTACAACTTGTCGTAGAGTGGTAAAGCATAAAATGGTATTCTATATTCTTATGTTCCAACTCCATAATAAAATTATTTGACACCTAATCTTCATTAAGGTTATATAGTATACATCTTATATACAAATACACACGCTAATACAAATATGTGTAACGAAAATACGAGAATATAACCCGGAAAATGTTACGCCAGGGGATAAATCCCCGTTTTCCCCTCCCCTAGTTACAGATAGTTATAAGTGTTCTTAAATGAGGAAAAGTCGAGAAAAAAAAGACAGACTTACATCGCACGATGGGTGCTGCAGCCACCGTTGGTAGTGAGAAGTTGAGAAAGTAGGATATAGAAGGGAAATTAATTTGTATTTGTTAGCAGCGATAAACCATTGCTTACTAAAAACGATTCTGAGCAGAGTTCAGGTAATATTAGATAGTGATGCTTTGTCAACAATATGTATGTCATATTATGATAAAATAATCAAATAGACATTATTATTTTCTTTAATAATATTTGTTTAATATTGTACCGATTTTCCCGTTTTTTCTAAGTTTTTCCCAGTTTTCCCATATTCTTTCCCGATTTTTGAAATTTGCTGTGAAAACTCTCGGGAAAATCGAAAAATGACCTTCCTACTCAGATTTAATTTTAGAAAAAGTGCTATCATTGTAAATCGGAGTAAAGTTGCTGTTAAAAAAAATTGTTCACGGGAAAAAAGAAGGCCGTAATATAATTTAACTACCCACAAAAGGTGAAATACGTTAAATAGGTGTCTAACTTTAACTAGTATCTAACGAACTTATAGTTACCTATATGCTTATTCTTCTCTTGGTTGGCGTGCTGTACGTACGATAAAGTAGACCGAAATACCCAATAAACAAAAAAATGGTGGGAGGAAGGGACACGTTCCCCCCTGGCACTGGTCTCCGCTCTTTAGAGAAGGTTAAAGTCCCCGTACGGCAATATCGAGATGTCACTGTATAGTGAATATGTATAATACAATATTTTGAAATTGACTTAATAGCTTATCTATAAGTACTTACTATATAATATTGTACAGCTGAAAAATTTGTTTGGTTGAAAACGCTAATCTCAGGAACTACTGGTTCGAATTGAAAAATTATTTTTGTTTTGTATAGTCCATTTATCGAGGAAAGCTATATAACATCACGCTACGACCAATAGGAACGGAACACCAATGAAAACTGTTGCAAAAACGAGAAAAGTTATTTTTTTTGTGAGCTTCCGTTGCGTGCTCTGCGTAAACGGTTAAAGTAATGGAAAAATCGTGTATTACGGAATTGTTCTCCTTTAAAAGTTCTAAAAAAAAAGTCCGCGACAGCACATGTCTATCTTTTAAGGTTGACTCACTATAACCTTTTTTATGGTAATCAAATTTGTTCGTATTTTATTGTTGTCGTATCGTGATGCGTTTGGTGTAGGTATGTACGAGTACCCATAATAGCCTCGGTTTATTTACACACAGTAGTGTCGTGACCGTTCCGGTATTATCCGAATGATAAGGCTGTTGTCCACACTTGCTTAGCATGTAACCAATACATTTTTCGCTACATTCAGAATCTAAAACAAAAAAATACAGGAATATGTACGCGATAACGGTTTTTATTTTATTTTTTTTTTCATTTTAGTTATCATAGAGATCTGAAACTTTCACCAAAACCTAATACTTGTATTAGCACTTTCTAAACGTGGTACAATTATCATAACATTCTGGAGTTTTATGAGTCATAGTGAGTAATAGCCAATACTGGTGCTCGTAAATTTTATATAAAATTCATCATACAACGTACTTACGGTTAAAAATAAAATTGATCGTAATAAAGTTGTTTTTTTTAAAAAAACGTTTTAAGTTTAAATTTTGATAAAAATCGTTCACTTCATTTTACGTAGTACACGTATGTGTTTTAATTTATGAAAACCGACTTTTTAAGCTTCATTAAAATGCTCAAAAATTTAAATTGGAAAAACTCACAGACAATTATAATTTATTTTGTAGTAACAAATCAATACATTTTTATATTTAAATTTATCAAAATACGTGTAACCGAACACTACTCAGAATCGTTTTACGTATGAAACGATATCACGCCTTCAATATTATCCTCTGGCCAGCGTTACCTCCTTGCAATTGCAGTCCACTTCTAGTGTTTACAGTGTTATATCCTAAATCAGATAAATCATATACGTACTCTATGTATAATATCCTACATTCCTGATTTCAGGAATCCCATGAATCCAATGTGCATCCCATCATTTGCCACCAACAACAGTGGCCTACCCATTACTCGTGAGCACGGGTGCGAAGTATCTGCGGCTTTTTCATGGAAATACATAATTTAGCGTTTTATAATAAACGCCCAGAGGTATAGGTAGAATGTACCAAGTAATTTTATCGCTGTTATTTTTATACATATAACTGAAATCGACCATCTTTAAATTCCAGCATATAGAGGTGTCTAGTGTTTACGGTTTGTGAAATTGTAAATAAAATATTACAAACGCACGACGCAATAGATAATATAATATAATCGTTATTAAAAAACAAGTCCTGCGTGTTTTTATTAAATAATAAATATAAAAATAAACAAAACTAAGTGGACTCATACGACGCGTTCAATAGTCTTTACAGGTACCTATGTAAAATCACTTTTACAAACATAACAAAATAATATTATTATTACATAAACGTATAAAATAGTAATACGAAAAACTGTATAAGTATATAAACTAAAAATCCGTGTGTAATAATATTTTAAATAAGTCTTAAAACGTTTCGAATAGTTCAAGTAAACGAATATCATTACATATACCTGGTTTATATATTGAAAACAAAAAAATAAAAAGTGATGAATTCAAAAACAAAGTATACGCGAGTACATATAGGACTGTGTCTTCGAAACCCGCGACGAAAAACACATACAAGAAAATAAAAACAATTTAGTAGACAGCAGTCATTTACATTATAATAACCGGCGTGTTTTTTTTTTTTTTTTTTTTTATACCGGATAGGAGTGTTTTTCTTTTGTATTTTCAAAAAAACAAATATGCGTACACGAGAGTTCGGACGGTATTGTATAACGGCACGGTGTACACGGGGGACACACCGTTAAATAATACGCACTCGTATTACACGGGGCGATTAAATAATAGATAATAATATCATGTCGTTTTATTTGTTATTTCGGATAAACCTAATTTTTTTTTTTTTTTCACGGTACGTTAATCGCCAGAAAACATTACCGATATTATGACACAGCCAAATAAATTTAGAAAAAAAAAAAAAAAAATCACACACGTCTTGGATATTTTTTTTAAACGCGCGGAAGAGCGAGCGCGGCCGAAAGCAACGCGGTCACCAAAATAACGGCGGAGAGCCGTACGCCGGACGCTCGACTTTCGTCGTGACACACTTCGTGGCAGCCGTTCGGCTCGAGATACTCTTTGAAATTGTTCTCGATGAATCTCCAAGAGCACAAACCGACGTTACACCCCGGGTAATCGTACACGCCTTCGTTCAAATAGAACATTACTTTGTTCTCTTCGCCGCCCTGGTCACACCTGTAACGTGTACATGTATAATATTATTGTTTAATAAATAGTAGCCACGCGGACGGAATAGAAATTGTTTTTTTATAATTCGCGTAAATCACGATTATACAGGGCGATTGTGCGTCGTATACAGTAGACAGGCACGTGTCGAAGACGGTTTCGAGAAACATTCGATTGCGGATTGTTGAAATAGCCAAAAAAAAAAAAAACCACGGCGAATAATTTGCCCACTTTGTGAATCGAGCAAACTATGGATTGTTACATACATTTTGTACTATTATTAATTACTTTTATACTTTTGAAAGCGAATTGAATGAAAAAAAAAAGAAAAGATTTAATATTAATAATACTATATGCGTTGAACACAAAAATAAATAAATTTGAAAAACCATTAATTTGTATCTAAAAACATTAATTTTCGTTGTCTTTACTTGTACATGTTCGACGGGCATGTTTAGTATTGAGTTTTATTTCTAAGAATGCCAGTAGTCAGTTTATGAAACGAACAGCATTTTTGAAGCCTTATTTACGAAATCGGCAATTCACTTGACCATTTTTGGAACGGACAAAAAATTGCCCATTTGGCGTTTTATGAATTAGACAAATTCACTTATGAGGTGTTACATATAGGAATATATACATATATATATATATATATTATAGAATTACTAATCTTATTCCATAATTAGAAAAATGAAGAATTTTAATACAAGAACAATATTATATTATAAATTTGATAAAACTGTAATTTATAATTTATTAGTTTTTATTATATAGGGGGTGGGGATCATGAGGTAACCGAATTTATTTTTACCTATTTTGGTGATCGTGACATTAAAAAGGTTGAGAAATGCTGGTTTAGACGATGTAATTGTATGGCATATCATATATCTCTTATCATCCGGGATAAGGGTACGATTTTGAAAATATTGTTGTATACGCCAATAAGATAATCAATCGATTCGATCATAAATAATTAATAATTGAAAAGCAAAATAAAATTTACTTAAAACCGTCTTGGATACGTCGTAATCGCTGATAAAAGACTCACTCTGTACACAATCTATTGAATTATCACGATCAAATATTTTACACGCCGTACACGCGTACACAATGAGTTTATAGTATCATTATAAGTATATAGTATGAGTAATACTGCAGGCTATTGTGTATGGTATATCACACGATATTAATTAATTTCATATAGTTCGTTTAGTTAATTGCAGGTAACATGGGTAGACTACAAGGTAGTCCATACGCATCGAATATCGATTATAATACTGCAAGACGTCATAATTGTACGTGTAAACATAATATATTGTTGTGGTTAGGAAAACTCAAAATTAAGTTTAGTGTGCGATATAATATCTGGAACATACTGTCTAATATCTGTTTAAAATCATATTTACCAGGAAAAAAGTTAGATTTCAATAATAATTCGGTTTTGGTTTTACTCGATGGTGCAAAAATGGTTATGACGCATTTTGAACAGCTGCATGCATGGGCTATTTGAGTATTCGTGAAACCAGTGAGAGGCGTCAGTTGTCACATAATATTAGTATCTCATTAGTGTAATGTGTAAATGTAATAATAATTATTTAAATTTTGTTTCAGTTGTGTTTTAGAACTTATAAAAAAAATATTTTTGTGTAAATATAAAATGAACACACACTCACTTGTAAAATACTGCAGCTAAATTACCGGAAAATGGATCCACCTGTGACATTTTCCATTGACGACGATTCTGGTCATGGTAATTAGTGTGGGTCAAAGGAACTGAATCTTTTACTATACCCAAAGCCAATAATGTAGTCATAAGTCCGGCTGAGGAACCAAATCTGAATACCGCCGAAGGTATTTCGGGGTCGTCTTTTGCAACAGCACTAAAAAAAAAAAAAATGTTTTAATAAAATACGTCGAATCAATTAATTATTCGTATGATGAATTTTAATTTATTTTTACAATCTTACTTTAAATATCCCAATAACTCTTGAGCAATTGGGCATCCAACTTTTTCGTTTATTTCAGATCCATATCCATACTTGTAGTAATAGTCCAAATCTTCGTAATACTCTAAAAGCTAAAATATGTGAGAATTAAACTAGGTAGTATATAAAAAAAAACTGCAATTTGATACCTATACGAGTCTGGTAAAACTTACTTGTAGTTCTTGTCTAGTGAACAAACCACACCAAGCCGGATAAGATTCGAGCACTAGCGCTTTATTGTATCGGCATGATTCGTACATCGCGAGAATTATTTCTGCAATAGAAACCGGTCAGACATTCAAAGATAATGACCGTAATAACTGCAACAGCCCATACTCACCATCGGTTATATTGTCTAAAAACCCTAGTCTTTTACTTATCTGGCTAATCATGTTCATATACTCCGGCGATTTAAGAAACATCGAAGCTTCAGAATTTTGTATTTCTTCGGTCCACTTGGGACAAGATTCTAACTGTAAATCGTAAATGACCGGTTCAGTAAAATATTGTGCAAATAAATATAATCTTTCATTCAAAATTAACGTAAATAAATAATATACCCCGATATAACTTGAATTGTTGGGAACTATTTCGATTGGAACATTAGTTATATAGTCTTCACCGAACATAGTTTTAGCAAATTCTTCGGCACTATTTATAACTTTATTGTCTTCACTAGAATAAATCTAATACGCAACAATAGTAAACAGTTTGTTTCCAATACTTATGCAGTAATAGTATAAATAATTTACTTTATATGTGTTTTGGTTGTTTTCATTGAATAAAACTTCACTCATTTTGTCTTTCATTCTCTTTGCCATTAAGTGCATGTCCATCTTACCCTGAGGTGAAATATCATCTTCTGAAGCAGGATTTACTTCGAATTCCCAACGTCTTAGACTATCAAGTACGTTTCTACATAACATTCCATCTGCAAAATACCAATAACATAATAATATTTCTAAATTATGCAATATTACGTATAGAACTAAAAATGGACCTCCACGTTGTTCGTGATTTTTTATCACCCTTTCTTTAAATTGGTGCAGTTGACGGATGGCAAAAGACTCATTGGAATTCGGATAACTCGTACCGTGTCTAATAAACATCCATACGAACGTCGGGCGGCAGTCTAAATTAAATAATATTCAAATTTTATTAACATTTATTTATATTTTTCATTGGTTACATTGTGATTACATTTTATAGGTTCTAAATATACAAAAAAAAAAAAAAAAATATTTACATTTTAGTATTTAGTTAATAAATACTGAATCTATAAAATACAAGAATCTATAAAATATTAGTTGATTTATACCAAAGTTGTGAGATTATTTTAACTTTAGATTACAGATTGTGAGTTTAGTACATTTGAAAATAATTGTCATTGGAAATCAAGATATAATTGGAAAATACTTATATCTATATTACTATCTACATATATATATTACTGGTTTTAAAATAGATCCAATGGGGTAATATGAACCTTACACGAATCAAAAGAAATCGTGAAAATGAAAAAAAAGAACAATAATCTCTAGATTATCGTGTTGGAGTTATTTTTTAACGGACTGTTATCATGATATCATATTATAATGAATGAGATAAAGATAAGACGTTTGAGTACTGTACGGTAAAAACCAAACTCAATAATTAACTGTGTAACCATATTGACTTTCTGAGTTTTGCTAATATAAATAATCTGTATGTTATAATTATAGAAACTTACAAGGCACCGGTTTGAACTTGGAGTTGTATATAAGCTGATACGCAGTCTTGTGCGAAAAATACAAGTACGGATCGGAGTCGGTCGGCTCGTAGCACGTAGAAGACGTTGAAGACAGGAACGCGAGTAACAGTAGTAATCTTGATAGCTGACCCTTCATTGTCTACAGGTCGGTGAACTAGAGAATATATTTTCAACTCTTTAAAATGAAATTCTAGACGAGACATATACATATTATATAGTTTCACGTTTCATCAATTTCATTGTGTTAATATTTGCAGAGGTTCCAGATTAGCCAAAGCCTATTTATTTACCGAACAAAGACACGTCGAAATTTATACATAGATGTATACTTATGTCCATATAAAATAGAGATTATTTAGTTGCCTATACTAACCTACGACAATGCGCTATTGCAAGTACGTGATATAAAGTTTAAATTTAAGCGATTATCATTACAATAATGTAGAAACTAGAAAATAAAAATAATATTTATTAGTCTTGTAAAACTAAGACTGTCTAGTTAAAATGGCACGGACCAATAATTACGCAGTAGAATGTTAGATACTTCATATTTGCATTTATACACAGATCAAAACTAATAAACGAACCTACATATTAAGTTTATGAACAATAATTAAGAGCTATTGTGAATAATTATTATTGTCAGTACATTTTTAATGTACCATGCTCACAGACACAGGTCATCGGAAGTACCTAACATGAAATATTAATTATATTGCGCATTAAATTCATAGACACAATTTTGTTTCAATATGCTTCTTTCATCAATTTTAAAGACAAACGGTCAGTATATCGAGGGAATAATTTGATTTAGTGATATTAAATATTTCTTAAATTTCTATAAACAAAACAATGATTCTTTAAAAAGACATCCTAGAATAATAGAGACGGGTGCAGCCACTGTTTTAGGTAATTTAATGTATACCTATAGGCAACGATAAACCATTTATTACGAAAAAACGATTCTGAGCGGAGTTCAGTTGATAATGATGCTTTGTTAACAATATATATATATCATTATATAGTAAAATAACTAAATAGGCTTTCTATATTTTTGTCAATAATATTTGTTTAATGTTGTATCGATTTTACACCTAAACTTTTTCGGTTTTCCCATGTTTTATCCAGGTTTTTCAAATTTGCCTGGAAAATCGAAAAATTACCTCTCTAAAATACCCCCCCCCCAGTCAGATTTTCTTTTAGAAATATTGCTATCATTATAAATTAAAGCAAAATTGCTGGGAGAAAAGTTGTTCACAGGAAAAAAGAAGGCCATAATATATTTTAACTAATACCATTCATTAAATATACATAGATATCTCACGCAACGTTAAAAACTGTTAATAAGAAATCATTAGATAATCATTGATGTAATGGGAGCCCAAGAATAATAGTGTGGTACGCTGAAATCAGAGAGCGCTAGAGTAGTTTTCGTTAACCATGATTATGGTGCTGGTTTGATTTTGTTTCAGTGTTTATAACAGTTTTGATAAGTGATAAATGATAATATTTCATTTAACCGATTCGACAGTTTCAACTATACAAACTGTTCTTACTTCTGGAACGATTCTAGTTTAGCAAACACACGATATTTCGGTTTTTTTTTTCCAAAATGTGTATTTTTGAGTGTACATTAAGAATGTAAAAAAATATCGGGCGAACTTCGTTTGGAAATTATGGGGGAAAACTTCATGAAAAACGGGTTTTCTTTTTCGCGTATTTCATAGTTAGAATTTAACAGTTTTGAATTTTTTTTTTTTTTCCAAAATGTGTGTTTATAGACGCAAATCTATTGGTGTAATCAAAACGTACCCATCATACTTACTTTTAAAGTTTTTTTTATAAAAACCTTAAAAAAAAGCATTTTTGAAATTAATCCAGAATGTGGTCAAAATAAACATTTTTATTATTTAGATTAAACATTTTTTTTATTGAAGAATAAGTATATTTGGCTTAGTATTAGAGTTACATACATTCAAACGTACCATATTTTGTTGCACTCAATCGGACAATTTTAATCAAAAATAACCCTCGATTTGTTGTGCCATGTCGGATAGGTAACAAAGAAAAGTGAAAAGCATATAGGTGAAATTAGAGACCCAATATGATCACTCGCTCGCTCGCTTCTCATTAGCACGTCACGTTTGAACATATATAACTCTAAAACTTTTGTTAAAAAGTTTAATTTTTTAAAAATTTTTATAAATATTATAAATACGTTTTGATTATATCAATAGATTAAACGTCTAAAAACAAATATTTTGGCAAAAAAAATTTTAAAAATGTTAAATTCTAACTAAGAAATACGCGAAAAAGAAAACCCGTACTTCATGAAGTTTTCCCCCAACACTTCTAAACGAAGTTCGTCCGACATTTTTTTTTTTAAATACTTAATGTACACGCAAAAATACACTTTTTGGAAAAAAAAAACCCAAAAAATTATGTGGTTGATAAACTAGAATTATGCCTTACTTCTTTCTATTATTCTAAAATATTCTAATTATAATTTGGTTTTTGTTTTAATAAAAAATATGTGCTTTTATAGATTGCGGTAAATCGTCACATTTTCAATGGGAGATGATGTAACAAATAAAAATAGTGAATAAAGAGTAAAATCATCTTCTCTACCAAACTCGACTATGGGAATCGATAATTTAAAAGCCGGATCGTAAAAAAATGCAAATTTCCAATCAATACATCATGCTTCTCCTCGGAAATCGGCTGAAATGTATGTCTCGATATTAGATTACTCATATTTTGATGTAATTTTAAGCCGATGGAGGAGGATATAACCCCTAACCTCCCCCTCCTGCGTACGCCACTGGGTAGAGAAATGTATGAGAAACGTTGTTATAAATTGCGAAGATTTTCTAATTAGGCGAAATTATTTTATAGACATTTGACGAAAAAAAACTAAGAAAACATGAAAATGTAATATTTTTACACAATTATTATAAACAATAAAAGAACAAAAAATTTATACTTAACTTCGATAAATGTAAATATTTAAATGAACGAAAAACCAAAAGTACATACCATTCAATGTGTCCCACCGTGTTGACGGATTTTTGTAGCACTGTTATATATTAATTCTTTTTCGATTTCTTTATTTTAGTTGGTTTATCTTTGAAGGGAACATCGATTTGGAGAAAAATTAAATTTTTATTTTCATCCCCTAAATACAAAAAAAAAAACTTTATTTATTCTTTTTTGAAAATTTTCAAAATAGTCATTTTGTATAAAAAATGTATTCAAATAATTTTAATTTATCACGCATTCTTATCTAATGAATAATTTCTTACTTACAGCCGTTTTAATTTCGAGAAAATAGGTGTGAAAATAATTAATATTCAATAAAATAACACGTTATGCGATAAGGAATCACAACCATCGCGGTAATTCTTTATCTCCAGTTGAATATTTATTGTTTTCACGCCTATTTTCTAGAAATTAAAACAGCTATGATACATTCAAATTGTATGAATAAAATTTTTTACAAAATGGCTGGCTATTTTGAAAATTTTCTAAAGTGAATAAATAGTTAATTTTTTGTGTTTAAGGGATGAAAATAAAAATTTAATTTTTCTCCAAATCGTTGTCCCCCTCGAAGATAAACTGTTTTAAAAAAATAAGAATCAAAAAATGTAATATTAATAGCGCTATCATTGTAGATCAGAGTAATATTACTGGTAGAAAATTTGTTGACAGAAAAAAAATGTCATTTTTTTTTAACTATAACCAAAATTTAACACATTTCCCCATTGTTTTTCTGGTTTTACAATTTATTTGTAAAACTCCTGGGAAAATCAAAAAATGACCTCTTTAAGGTACCTCCCCAGTCCGATTTTCTTTCAAAAAAAGGTGCTACACTTAAGCTAGAGTTCTGGTAGAAAAGTTGACCACAGAAAAAAATAAACATCTTTGTAAAACCAAAAGCTTCTTCACTCCACTCTGAATCTAAAACATACAATTCCAAATAAAAATAAAAATTCGAAGATATGAACTATAAAAGCCTAGATGCCTACTTATCGAATTAATTTTTTTGTTTCAAAAGTAAATCTATTGCAATACATATATTTTAGATAAATAAGCTACTCCCAAATTCAAAGTCTTCTACAGCTCTGGCTGATCGCAGACGAGCCCATAATTCTTTTTTTCTCAAATAACCTAACAGGTAAAACTAATTCTCCTATGCCCGATTGCACCAAAACTTGTTGTTATCTATTGATAAATTTAGTATTAAATATTTATGTAAAGATAAACTAACGATTGATAAATTAAATTTTTAACATAATGTATTCAATTTACGAGTGCTTTATATTCAAGTTATTACCAGAATACTGGTTAACGAATAAATAGTTCCACTGTACCAACAGTAAAAATAACGCAAAACATTTAAAAAAAAATGTAACTATTCATACATTTTTACACGACGATAAATTGGCATGAATTAATTAAACTCCTTTTATATTTTGTCTCTTTCTTCGACTCGTATGCACTATAAACCACGATCCCTCTTCTGAACTCTCCTATATATATTGAATCTAGTCATTACGATTCTAATCAATTAATTTTAAGTATTATTGTACAATCGCTACTACTGTAATTTTGGGTTCTGTCTGTAAATATACATAAAATATATGGAAAATACACCGATCAACTGATTAATACAGATAAAATACAATTGTATTTATAAATAAAACTTTTTTTTACTTTAGATTAAACGTAAAAATGTATTTTTTTTTTTTTTTAAATTCGGTACACTAAATAATACTAGTATATAGAGTATACCTATATATACAGGTAAATTGTTAGTGATTGTAATTTAAAAATGATTGCAGTATCATATATTGTTACAACTAACTGTAAATTGAATAGGAAATAAAAATGAATTCAATGGCGATAATGCGGAAAATGTTGAAGAAACTTTCTATTGTTCGATTCCCATCATCTCTCAGTCTAATGTCAGCAACAATACGAAATATAAGCTAAATAAACTGTTTGTATTAATTTAACCTAAATATGAATGACAATCGTATAGCTGAAGGAATTTTTTGTGGTCAGTAAAACGTCTTGCTCTACAAAATAAAAGCATTACGAAATGTTGGTAGGTATGTATATATTGTATACTTATCTACGTACAATTTACAATGAGAACTAACAAATGAATACGGTGTTTTCATTTTTACATTACCTATATGAAACACATTTTTTCGAATAATAAAAACAATAATATATTTATACTTGTATGTACACAACCATACCTATGCATATGGATATTATGCTTATTTCGAATTATTTTCATACCAGTTATGATTTATAAAAATTATTGTTAACACAATTATGTGCATAAGCAATGTATTCAAATGTACGGTTAGGCATGTATACATTTGCAAGGTCAACACCGGTATCTGGTTATTATTAATAGTTATTAATAATTATGTAAGTCCCTAAGTATATTATTTTTTTCTTTTTCATTATAATATCAAATTTACAATTGGTATAAAAAAAATTACAAACAAAACTACCGATAAACAAATCAATTAGATCAATTTATTTTTATTCTGAAAAATGCATTTTTTTGCTTTAAAATTGTATCTATGAATATATTTTTATCTTAATATCTATTAAGCTTTTAATAAACTGCGCGCAATTAAATGCATCGTACATATCTTTCATTTAATTTTTAATACATCACGTACCTACCTTAATTGATTGATCAGTGTAATACGGTCACAGTAATTAGGGTACGTTAAATTAAGTCAAACAATTAACATGTACTCTGAATAAGCCTCGCACTTTTCGAGCCAATAAATAGTATTTAATGAAATTATTCTGTCACGTCTCGTGGTAATAAATAACAGCACATTATCTACACTATATAATACGATAAATCATTTTTACCTTACGTCGGCGGTATATTGTATTATTTATATTATGATAATATTACGATGTTTTATACGAACATTTTCAAGATAGATTAATAATAATAATTATTATTGAACTTTGGTTTAGTGTTCACTACATATCTTCGGCCATGGTGAGATGAATGCGTATAGAACGAGACTGGTTCTGCAGCGGGTACCTATGTCTTCGCTCATGGTCCGAGATCCCCTACTACCGGTTGGACGCGAGTTCACTGCACTATGTCCTTACAGCTGGTCGTAGTGTGTATATAATACTGCAGTATACCTACTAAACTGGTCTCCCACTATAATTCCAAGCTCATAGTACCTTGTATGCGTTTTTTTACCAAATACTGTGAACCGGTAAATAAAATGATAGAAAACGCATAATACGTACAAGTGCAAGTAAACAACTGTAGTAGTGTGCACTTGTGCTGGGGGAATTATATTATTATGACGTTGGCTGATTGACAACGGCCTGCAACTTTGAACAAATTATTATAATCTTACTCCAATATTACAACGATCATAATCGGGCAGTGTCTTAGTTTTCGGTTTATAATTTTACATGTATAGGTGCATTTAAATAGAACACAACTTTATGGAATACAATATACTTATTCAATAATACGAGTATTTCTACTTTTATCTACTTTTATCAGACGTCAGTTCCTAATAAACACCGCCAAGACTTGTTTTAATATAATATTTTAACAGTACATATATATATATTATATATTTAAAAATGTATGTTCTAAGCGCTTGTAAACACGTAGTGTTGTAAAATATTCGAATAAATATATTTTAATACTTTGTATTCGAATACTATTTTGAATACTTTTTTACTAATTAATTCGAACACATATTCTGAATACAAAATAAAAGTACTCAATACAAGACTGGTAAGACGTAGGTATATTATTAACAGGAATAATACACGAAACAATTTTAATTTAAACAACTAATATTTTCTAAAGAAATAAAAGAATATGAAAATATGTATAAAAGTTAATCGTCAACTTATGTAAAGCTATTATAAAATATAAAATTTACTATGTATTATTATTATTACCCGTTGTAAAGAATCTAAAATGGATGAAAGAACGTGGTCATTATACCTTAGATCTGAAAAATATTATGTATGCATAGTTTAATCAATGTTTATTCAATATTGTACATAGGACCTAAATACAGTAAGAAAAATCAATTTTAAAACATAATAAAATGTGTGTATCAGGTATAAAATAAATTAAAAACCTACCCACTGACAATAGAGGGACACTCAGTATATCAAAATTTACGAATAAGTTAATTTATTATGTAAATTATCTTAGCATTTAGGTTAGGTAGATATAGGTAATATACTTTTCAAAGTAAATTGTTCTATACATATTTGATAAGCAACATTGAACAATGTATTTGTTTGTTATTTTATTTGCTGTTTAGTTGTAAAAATGACTCACGAACAATTACTATTGCTAGTTTTATTTTTATTGGTAACGCATAAAAAAGCAGCGAGACAATCGTGTGACAAATCTTTGCTGAGTACGAACGGAAAGTTTTCTAAAGCTGATGTTAGTGATTTAATATCTAACGATAATCAAGCGCAAATTAAAATGTGCTTAGCTATACTCGGAAAAGAACCACTGGATACGGGAATCGCTGAACTGTTATGGAGAGATTTAGTGAAAGTAAGAAAAATAAAAGACGGACATACTTCACATGATAGGTGGGCTACTTGTATAGGTGAGAACTTAGGAAGCTAGGATATAGAGGAGAATTTAATGTATATTAATTATTACGTACAGATGTACGTAATAATTAATCATTGCTAATGAAAAACGATTCAGAAGGAAGTTCGGTTTTACATGTTTTGAAAAGCCGTAATATTTACGATTCTCGTCATATTTTGATATAAAAATTCTAATAAAAAAAATTCTACATTGTACTTTTTTAAACTTTTTTTTTTAATCACAAAGTATGACTATGAATTATAATGACCTCCTGTTCAATTGTCAATTATTTCTGTTTGGTTTAACAATTTCATTCACAGAGTACCTACCAAATAAAAATTACGTAAAACTCAAAAAATTAAAATTTCTATAAATAGCTTAAAAATGACTAAAATATTTTAAAATTTTTATCACGTCTAGAAAAAATAAATATAAGTTTACTATCCAAATTTCAAGTCTCTACCAATATTTTTAACTGAATCACAACAATAAAACAAAATTGAAAATAATAAAAGTATTATTTTCATACATTTTCTCGGTTTTTCCCAACTAAATAAAATTTAATTTCAGAAAAATATTGCACTTGAAAATCGGAACAAAATGTTTGGTAAAATTTTTGTACACAGTGTAAAAAATAACCATCATTGTAAAATGAATACATTTCTCGCTTTGTTCAGAATGCGTTAGCAAAATTATCTTGAGAGTTTAAACTGCTAAGTAAAAAAAAAAAAAAACAACAATATTAAATCTATGTTACATGATTAGGTTTACAAAACCGCTGACGACGTCCCGGAGGATGAGTTAAAGTTGTTGGGGTGGATAGCTAAGGGAATACCTGCTCGAGATTTCATGAATTTGTCGTTGTCCGATATCGATACGATCGCAGCATTCGGCAAATGGAGAAACTTGTCGAACGAGCAGGTTTGTCAATCACACATGCTTTACCCGTAATTCACAATTAAAACAATTTAAAATAATATCGGTATGTACAAAAGTGTCCATAGGTTATACTAATCACATTGTGGATATGATATGTGTAATGGATACTCACTATAATATTAAATAATATATAAGTGTAAACGTTTGCATTTCTTGAACTTCCGTATTTTAAATTTAAACAAAACTACACTAAAATATTGTAGTATCCTTGAATTTACAAACTGTGTTAATACCCATACATTTTTTTCAGTCAACATTTTTTAATATTTATGTTCAATTATAGTGTGAACACTGTGGACTAACAATAGTGGGTACTAACAACTAGGTACGCTATAACAATTTAACATGATAATAACTCAAATTGTAGTGGGAACTATACAATATACGATTATAACAATTAAGTATAATTAATATTAACGTACAATTGTGATTTATTGCTACTTAAGTGGCCGCCATATCAGCCATACAACCGCGTGCACACAGACAATTGTTATTCAGGAGAGAAAACTGTGTGCTGTTAGTTTTAAGATTAGAGTGAATTATCAAACTTAAAGTTAAGATCTATGCTGTCGCGTTGGTTTTTTTTTGTTTTTAGCTCGTTTAAAAATTAAATAAGTTATAGATTTTTTTATATTGTGATATTTTACACACTCATATCTCGCTTAAAAATTAAACTTATTATAAAAAAAACGACGGCACAGATATTATTTTTATATTTAAGTTTGATAATGGATCAACTCACTCTGTTATTAAAACTAACGACACAAAATTGCCGCTGCGATGAACGAAAATTTGGTATGTCCGTAATTATATGACAGAGAACGCATATAGGTATGGTGTCCTCTTAATAAATTGTAACTGTTGTTCCGAAAATTTGACCTTCATACCATTACGCCTAAATATTGTTTTGAAACACATTGAAAGAAAACTCCTCGTATCAAATTATATTTTAATTTTTTTTTCTGAATTAGAATGATTTAACTTTAAAAAGTAATATAGTTTTATCATAATGTCTCATGTAAAAACAAGTATATTATAGTGTTGTTATTGTATATTATGAACACTTTGTCAAACGTGCTTATATATGTGTAAATAATATTTTTCAGCAAAAAAGGATTCAATCTAATGGTCGCGATTTATTTCAGTAATTTAATTTTAAAATAATATGTATAAAACTGTACTTAATTAGTTATATTTAAAATAATAAATCAAATTATTTTTCTAATAAAATTCCGTACGCCTTAAAAAGATTAATGTTCCGTTTTAAAGAAAAAAATGCATTTTTTTAAAATAATAATAATAATAATTTTATTGAACTTTTAATCATTGTAAAACCAAGAAAAATATAATGTTTACTATCAAAAACACGTTTTATTCATTTATGTCAATTTTTTCCAAGCTCGTATCTTTAAAACAAGCTATTGAATACCAATGGAGTTACAAAGGACCTTCCGATTTGAGTGGTTTTGATTTAGCTGCTTTGGGTCAAGTTCTATGTGCGTTCAACACAACACAGATAGCCGCTATTAAACCATTAGCATTTAAGTAACGTTTTTTTTCAACGTTAATGTCAACGATGACAATAGTATAGTAAAAAAAAAAAACCAATTAATATTATTAAAAAAAAAAAGGGCTGCAGCTGTGGACATATCAAATCTCATTAATTGTCCCGAAGATATTATAAAAGAATTTGCCACGCTTGCTACCAACAAAGACGCATTCGGCGACCCTTCCGAATGGACGGCTATTCAGGTGAAATTGAAATTGTACATGCAATTTCAACATAATCGTTTATACCGCATACAATTTACTTTTAGGTAGCTCTTATTGGTTGTATAATATCCGGTATGAATTCTGTCAGGGATATTCAGCCCGACGCGTTTGAAGGATTAGGCGCATCCAATATGCAATGTTTGTCTAGCGATACACTACAAGTAATTATTATTTCTTATTAAGTAGTTTACGATGTTAAATATAATTTAAAAATACGTATCTTTAACCGTTTCGTAGGCCATGTCGATAGAGCAACTGTCACATTTATCGTTGTCTGCCATAGACGCACTTACGTATGCCCAACGATCGTCATTAAATCGCGAACAGATTAAAGCTATCCAAGGAACAGGAAAATTACTAAGTTCAGTTCTAAACAACGGTGGTTACAATGGTTATTATTGTACAACTACTTGGTTGACATTAATAGCACATTTATTTTTTCATCAATATTTAATATAAGAATATAATATACCATTATTATATGTATTATATTGTAGTTATACATGATATAGGCTTTTTGTTTATAATAATATTAATATAATTATAGTTTAATGCTCATATAGTGTTATAAGTTATTTCATATATTTATTTATTTTTTAAATTATTTTTTTGTACGTAAAACATTAGATAGTTTCGTGCTTATTTAAAAAATTAATACAACATTTAAATCGCTATATTGTTTACACGTTAAACAAGGAATATTAATAAAGTTTTACAAGAGAGAAATAAAGAAATACAATGTAGATAATACGAGTATATTAAAATAAAAGAATAAAAGATAACCGAATTTCTCGAATTTACTTAGTAACTTTTCTGTAAATACGTTATTTTCTTTCATATATACACAGTGAACCACAGAAAGTTTATACTAAACTGCAGATAAGATACATTATGGAGACCTCTACAGTTAAAAGTAATCAAATCTAAATAAATACTAAATTATTTAAATCCAAACAGTAATTACCTATCAAACTTTTTACCTCTCCATAATGATATTGTTCTACGTAATTAATGTTAAATAATAATAGTAATAATACAAATTTAAAAAAAAAAGACTAGTTTCACTTTGACACTTCAAAACACTCGAAACGGAATGTTATAGAATGGATTCGTTACATAATAGGAATCAACGCATACCACAATATCGTCTCTACAAAGAGTCTAGCAATGAATCGAGTAAATCCATTTGCGAATCGTCCCACGTCAAGTTGTTGAGCATGGTTAGCTCTTCGTCCGTAGCGATTTGCTGATGATGGTCGTTGGGTATGTCAATTATTGTGTAATCGACCACAGAAGACATAAACGGATCCACGGTGGCTGCGTTTATCGAACAGCTGTAGATCAACTCGTTTTCACCCATTGACTCGTCGACAGGAAGCATCATTGGCTGCTGGTTAAAATCGTCTAAACTGTCCATATGCCGCTGTTCCTCTTCCAGAGATAGAACGGCCAACTCCAGTGCTTTTTCATCGTCAATGATCAGCTCTTCTTGGACTTTATTCTTGTTGTTCTTTTGCTGCATCCGGCTTGCCCGTCTGCGGCTACCTATGTAAAGTAATCGATGTTTATAACTTCAAATCATAACAATTTAATAGGTTTATATAATCTTAATCTATTCACTAATTCAATAGTCTTCTGAATGTTTTAAAGATATATCATTTATTCAGAAAATATAATATGTCTAATTTAATTTTGAAAAATTAAAAAAATATCAAAAGTATAAATAATAGCAAAACTATAATTTTATTTTGATTTGATTTTAGTTAGATTTTGAAAAAATATTTAGTAAACTTTAAGCAATCTTTTAAAATTAATCAATAAATCGAAACTTGAATAAATTTTAGTATAAAAAACCTACCCGAAAAATATAAACAGGATTATACATTTATATTTTTATTTGTAATACATTATTTCGAAATTACGTATATAAGGGAAATAAATAATTTAAGGCAAAATATAACAAACATTTTGCTATAGCTTCTTGGCTTCTTAAAAAAATAAAACACTTTTACAAAGATTCAGATATAAGTAAAGTAAAAGTGTCCAATACCCAGACAGGATATTGAACACTAACCCTAACATAACTTCAATTTGTATCAACATTTTGTGATTCAGTAAGTCATATTTACTTGTTCGTTTACGTCGAGCACCACCTTCTAAACAATCAACATCAAACTTCCAAAATCCTCCTTTGCCCGGTTCGTCTTTGGACCGTGGGACTTTTACGAAGAATTTGTTCAACGACAAATTGTGTCTAATGGAATTCTAAAAATAAATAAAATCATTATAGTATTCCATTTATTTTGCTTTCGTCTAAATATTTAAACGATTGTATACCTTCCAACTTGGATCAGCGTTTCGGTAGTATAAAAAATTTTCTCTGATCCAAGCATAAATAGAACTTAATGTGACTTTATTTCCTTTAGCTTTCATAGCCATGCAAATCAATGTTGAGTATGAGAATGGTGGTTTTGTGTCTCCGTTTTTTTTATACTGTTCAGCACTTTCCAAACCTAAGAAGAAATATCAATAATGAATACATCGTGAACTGTCAAATAATCTGACTACACTCACTCATCTGGAAGCGGATTTTGTGCGGAAGCTTTTTGGGGTTTTGATCTGCTGTACGCACTGCAGGTGAATTAGGAGAATCGGGAGGCGTAGGAAGAGATGGCACTGAAAGTATATTTGTTAAACTATGCAACCAATTCAAGCTGGTCAAGTCCGTGTCCGGTTCCGAATTTACTGGTGCTGGTAGCATCGAAATTGATCTCTTCACGTCCAACATTTTTTACTGAAAACGAAAAATACTTAGTATTCATTCTCGTTTACTTAGGGTTTTTTTTTTATACAATTGTATATTAGTTGATCCGCTGGAGATTTAAAAAATCGTTAATTTCTCCCCAGGGGTGCGTATTTATTTAGGGGGTGATCATCGGGTTCCCCCGAGATCGTTTCCGACCGATTAACAACCGACTTCCGGGCACATGCGTGCAGGATATCGGGGCAGGTTCATTCTCGATTCTCCCCCTTCTATACAGGCAAAGGGGTTCGTTTACCTGAGTGTTGTTGGATTATTAATCACTTGACACACTCCGATAATGGTTTACATATTGTTATTATTATGCGTCGTCGTAAAGGTGCCTGTAGTTCCGAAGGGGAGAAACGATTGTATTGTATACTCAGCTCGTATTATTAGCTTTTCGAAAATCATTTTCCTATGAATAGGAAGCGTCACGAGCCCTTTAACCGTTGTGATGTGGGGACTTATCAACCTCTATTGCACAACTCGTCGCATTGTACGCGTGTGTTTATTTTCGAAATCATTTACATTATAGCCTTATAGGTATAGGAAATATAACAAATGTCTATAATAATATTATAATAAGAGTAAGTTTTTTTTTTTTTTAATTTCATTTTGATTACAAATAGGTAAATAATTTTAAATGATATTTGTTCAATGTCCACGATGATTTTCAATTTTAACCAAACTCAATATCAATACCGAATCGAATTATAAAACACCATTATTCCACAATATCCATAACCTCGAAATATACCTACCCAATTAAAAACGATCAGTTCACGTATGTGTATAAACTGAAAAAATGACCTTAACTTAGTTTAACAAAGCTTTAATACTATATAATACACAATGGTAGGTCGTAGATATAGATAGTATCTGTATAATTCATTACATATTCGTTTGAAGTAAAAATAACTATACCAATACTACGAATAAATATCCAAAATGCGCTAAGTATAAGACCTGAATAAACAACACGTACAATATAATAATATTATATAGATCATATTTTATAATGATGAATGACTCATGCGTATATAATATATTATGTTATAATGATACATAGAACTCGCTATTATTCGCGTATTATTAAGTACGAAAAATGTTTACTGACGTGTATTTTATTCTTCGATTTCTGTATGTAGGTACGCGATCACGCAAGTCGATTTTGGGAAATTGTTCAGGAGGAAAAAAAAAACTTTAGTGTGGTTCTTTTATCATTTCTGGATAGGAGCGTTTGGAATATCCTATTATTATAGAAATGGGTGTTTTTGTTTTATTGTTTCTAGATAGACAATGATAGGTTCGACTAGGAATGTTTGGAATACTTCGTTATCTATACAAAAGAAAAACAAAAGGTTATCTATCCTAACGACGTTTAAAATGGAATTAACCGAATTCCGAGCTGCTGGAGAGATTCTGCCGCGGAGACGACGCGACCATAGACGTGACTAGACCGCCAACTCTGGGGAAGCTGAAATTACGGAAGATCTCATCAAAGACTACCCGTGGCGGTTATTTACTTACTAATCTATACCGTGCCCCCACAATCCCCTTTGCACGGCTCTTAAAATAAGCAACTGCCCGTTTCATTTGAAATGCAAATTTATCATAACCATTTAAACGTACGCACATACGCACATTTACTGCGCAGGAAATCATCTGTAGTTTGTTCTGTTCGTTAATTATGAGAAACACGCGAATAAAATATTTAACCGCTACTGTACGAAAAACTTGGTGGGTTTTTCGGGGCCGCTAAGGACCCACCCCACTCTTAGTCGCGCCTATGAACGCGGCGGTATGACGGATCGGGGTTATAACACGGTTTGAGCATCGATGAATAATGTTTGGCCGTCGTGTTTTAATCAGACATGTACCGCCGGTATATTATACTGATGTATGATATGTATGTATTATACTGATATGATGATTATACTGATGTACATGCCGACCGAACCGCGTCTACGACTGCTGTACAACAATCGGTCGCGTGATTCACGAACGAATGATATTATTCATTTTTCATAATCACCTGCGCGGTAAACAATAGATTAGTCAGACGGCGGTTTTTAGTATCGATTTAACAGAGAAAAAAAAAAAAAAAAAAACATACACTCCCGTTCGGAACACAAAGATGGACAGAAAAATAATATCGAAACGCGCGCGCGCGCGCGCGTGGGAAAACTGTCATCGAGCCGAACGTGTGCGTATACGTGCACGGCTACAACATAGCGTACATATTATATGAAAACAACCGCCCGCGTCTGCTGCGCGCGCGGCGCGGGTTGAAAATTGTTAGCTTGGGGGATAAATAATTCAGGGGTTATTCCGCCGTCAGACCCCGTGTCCGGCGCGCGGAACGGATTGGACGGCGGTGGCGTATGGAGGCGTGTCGCCGCGGGACGGAGAAAAGGGGCTTTTCGCGCAGGCGCCCGGTTTTTCGTCGATAATCTAAAACCGCTGTATTCTTTCGGCTCGGCGCTATAGCCGCGCGTGTACCTATACGACCGGGTGGGGCGGGGGGAGCGGAGGTGGGTGAGGGCGCGCGAGATATTTTCGCATACATACGAGTGCGGTTACATTGAAATATCATATTATAGAGGGGGGTGTTTTAAATCTCCCGGCGCGGTTGTACGTTCTGTAGACGCATACACAGAGTAAAACTTCCGTTAACCGTCACCTCTAGAAGACGGTCACCTCTATGTATCGGTGATATTTTTCGGGCCCGTCAAGTGCTACGCCTCTGTAGCCCGCCTATAAATAACGGTCATTATTTCCGGTCGTCCCTTCGGTGACCGTAAATATGGACGTTTTACTGTAATATTATATTTAAAAACGTTCGTTACAATTAGGCTTAGGGACTTTTAGCGCCGAAAAAACCGCGTAAATACGCACTAAAAATATGCTCTATAAGATGTTTTTTTTTTTTTTTTTTTTATTGAAATGGTACACTTGTATTTTCAACTCAATAATGATTGTTTTTAATAACTTAAGTATAACTATTTTACGATAGTTTATCCGACTGAATTGATGCTATCGCGCATCAGTGCATGCATAAAATAGAACAATATAAATATAAGATAAGATTTTAGTGTATGTCCTTTTATAGCATTCAAAAGCTAAGTACTGCTAAAATATGATCTAAAAATAATCACAAACTATAAAATATGAAATTATGCGTAAAATATTCAAAGTTTAGGAATTAGATTCTTTACAAGACGAACTGTATTTGTGTTTGAAAATAATATTTGATTGAAAATAATAAGCGAATGCAAAAAGTCATCCCGCGAGCGATGTTATATAATATTGTTAAGCTGTATTAAGCTCTAAACTGCGGCTCGTAGCCAAAACGAACTTTACCACCCAATAAATGTCGGTTATTCGAGTTATTATTGGTTTTATGTTCACCGTAGTTTGCCACATTCGAAATACCGTAAAATTTGTCCTCCTCCCGTCACACCCGTTAAACACTGCCCTGTCTGCAATCGAGTACACTCGAATTCGGAATTATTACAATTATTACGCAGCTTTGGCACAATTTTTAAGGAATTAAAATCGACAAATTTAAGTGTATCATCGCTGCAGTGACTCATATATATTTATTTTTATTGCGTTTTACATTATACATTCGCTTTACGTTTTGAACTTGAGCTTGTCTATTATTATGTGTGACTTGTACACACACTAATACCTATCTATATTCTATAACGTTTAGGTATCTATCCCCAGAAAATAATGCATCCATTAGTTGGCCAGCACGAACATTAAACAAATAATTTTATCGTCACTCATCAGACAACCATCCATCCATTTACATAACATGTATCCGTGTATACATCATTATTTTATTTTAATTACCTAAAGTTTTATTATTCGAAATAAATCATAGAATATCAAACGAAAAATTCACTGAACTTTAAAGTAATTGTACGATATTTACTTGTGTGTATTTATAAAATCGTATTATTGTTGGTTTTTTTTTTCTTATACATAGTTAAAAGAAGACTATTCATATTGTTCAAATATATTATAAAAGTAAGAAATTAACACAATAAAATATGTAAAGCGCAAAATAGGTACAAGCCTATTTAAAAAATTAGTAATAAAGAAAAAATGACGTTGAAAAGTTAAAATTTAAAGGAAAGCATACATTTGTTACAAACCAAACACCAATTTAATATAACTAATTTTAAATCACACTTTTACATTCAATAAAAATTATAAATGCGATATTGCGATTAAATATAGCTTATTGATATATTAACCTAACCTCTCCTATAATCGTTGTTAGTATTGGAGATGAAGTTTTACAAAAATAACAAATTTAATTTAATAATATTTTACCTAAACTATGGACTTCAATATTGATTGGGTACTTATCTGCTTAAATAGTACAGTAACGGATATATCCTAGTTCTGAAGTGGGATCAAATTTCAAATCTACATGGATATTGGGATACGATTTCTTAAGTATTAATTTATAAGTAATAATGTACAGCGATGACGAAATCCTCACTGGTGGAATCTGGTGTTGATCGAACAACCAATCGTCCTCCCCGATGTCCACCACTGGTATAATATATAATACCTACTTGTATTTGATTTTAATTTTCAAATGTAGGTGCTATGGGATCGTTTATTTTTTTTATTTGTATTGTTCAATAATTAAAAATACAGAAAATACTTATGCTTACTTATGCAAATTGCGTTAAAATTAACGTTTTCGAAGTACGTATCTACATTGCACTTATATTAGATACACTAACAAACAGTTTATTTTTTCATATATTATCTCTAACCTAATTCAATTGTTTTATATATTAATAGATAATATTATAAACAAAATGCATTGATAATAATAATACTATTAATTTAATACAAAATAAGAATATGTTATATTATACTAATTCTTCTTTTATGTTATATTATACTATTACAGATCACACAATGTTTTGTATAATCTATGCTATATTGCAATATTCGTACCTATGAAATAAAATGTATATTATATTACATTTTAAACAGTATACTGTTTAAAACGTATAACTTTCAAATGATTACTAATACAAATTAAATTGTGTTTCGGTAACTCATAGAACGTTATAGAACTCATAGAATAATGTTAAAAAAAATTGTCTGAAACTCATCACAAATAATAGTATCCTATTAAAATGAATTCACAGGTATTGTATTGATTTTTTAAATTTATTCGTGCAGAATAGACAAATATTCAAACTTCGGTGGACTGCGATGATACTGCGAATAAAAAGTGTAATTATTTAGATAGATAACAATCAAAAAGTTATGATGTGTACCTACCTAAAACTCTAAATTTATTATATTGTATTAAGGGCCAATTATATTACATTGACTATGTATAGTTCGTACAAAATAATTTAGTAATTTAGTATGTTAAAAATTAATTAGTGTTTAAGTCGTTTTTTTTTTTTTTTTTAAACACGATATTATATTTGATTGCAGTATTTCATGGAATGTTCTATCCGTCTATCACGGATGAAAATAATGCGAAAATACAGACGATATAATGTCTTCTTAAAGTTTACACGATTTTGAATACTCACGCAGTCTATACGAAAATGCAGGCCATATGAATGTAAAAATATATAATTATTAAAATCATCAATATGAAATGTAACTGCGTGAGCCCAGTGGCGTGCCTAAGAATATTCAATAGGAGGGGACGTATAGTGAATGTGAATAATAACCGTGATTCGTGAATAAATCGTAGAATCTTCCTTTTGCACGCCTAACTATAAATGGTAATTCGACAATGAGAACTTAGCAAGCCGGATCAAAAAAAAAAAAACGAATTTTTATTCAATAATAAATATAAATCTTTTTTTTCTTCCCCTTGCAACTTGACTGATATGTAACAATGATTTCACGATACAATTATCGAATACATTCGCATAACGGCTACTATATTTCCAAGCAGGGGTGGGGGTAGAAGTGGTATAACCTCTGACGTCACTGCGATGACGTATCAAGCGTGTTTGAAAAATAATTTTATTTCGTTGGCAGGAACCTATAATATGTACGTATTACGTAGAGAAAAGAAAAATGCAAATAAAACGTTTGCGACGGTCGAATTTCGCCGTGTGCTCGAACCGTTATTATAAAGGTAGGTGTGGGTAGGCGCTGTACAAACCCTAACCGCGGTTTAGACTACTAATGCGTGCTGTTTTTTTTATTTCGCTTCTTATGTAATATTCAGTGGCAAATGGCCGCCGCTGGTCCGTTTGAATGGACATCGACCTCCGCACTGCTGACCACCGTCCACCGCCGCCGCCGCCACCGTCTCCTACACCGCCACCGCCGCCTCTGGGGGGCTACACAATATCTACACCAGGTAGGTGTGTACCCCCTTCGTGACCCTTTCATAAACTGACCACCTATACATACGATCGATACGCACCCATTATACGCGACAGCCGTCGCCGCAGAGACCGCCGATTTACCTCGAGGTTTTTTTTTTTCGCTAATGTAGCCGTCGAAATTAACAGATTTTAATCTATTTTTCAGGTTTATATAATATTTACAGATACACGCACGCATATACATACGATGCGCACAAATATACCAAGTAATTTTCATATACCGCCGGCCAATTTCGAACAATAAAAAATAAATACACACGCACGCACATCCATCCAGCGCCTATAGGCTCTGCAATAATAACGCGCTCTCGGAGCAAGACTTTGAATTTTAAACACCAACCAGGATGTCGATTTTTTAGTTTTATCAATGAAACTCACACGTTGTTTTTTTTTTGCGTTTTACATACCTTATTCAAATTATACATAACATAATGTTAAGATATCTTCCGTTTCTGAGAATTTATAATTATAAAACAGTTTTTAAATTCTAGTGAAATACTACCATATTTTGATTTTGAATAGTAGCCAGTATTCTATTAGGTACACTTGTAAAAAAAAATGATAGCCATAACAATAAAAACAATCATGAACATAAAAACAATAATCTTAAATTTCGTCTCAACTAACACCGGTATTTTCTAAAAAAAATAATTATAAACCACCATCAATACAATTACGGTAGTTTAAACTTTTCAGGATATTATTGAAATACAATTTATCACAAAGCAATACATCGATATTTTATAATTTAGCAGTCTTGTTTTCATTAAAGTGAAAAAAAAATCCCATACTGACACCAAGAATAATATTTTAATAGATTATGGTGCAGTGGCGTAGCCAGGGTTTTTTTAAGGAGTATTTTCATTTTGTGTTAAATGTAACTTTGTAAATGTACTGTGTGAATATAACAAAAACACACATAACATATACTTGTTTAAACACCCCACCCTCCTTGCTACGCTATTGTTATGGCAGTTTATCATTTTTTAAAAAAAAATTATTGCAATTCTACTGATACAAATCGGTCAGAAGTGCCAAATTTTGAGTTATAGCGGTCTTGTGTTAAGGGTGGATTATTCGAAAAACAAATCATGGACTGGCTGTTTGCAATTTTTAGTATTATTGTCACCACAGTATATGCAGGGTTGAACAGTATATAATTATAGATACAATTTTCTTTTGTATCAAGATACTTTTTATTACAGCATCATTTATCTTTTTGTGCTAAAGAATATGATAAATATTTTTTGGTCGAATAAAAAATTTAAAAAGGTACAAACGTGATGTACAATAAATTATTTGAAAGATTTTTTTTTTTAAAAGGCGCCTAAACGGCTAATCCAGAATTGATCAATAAAATGACTAAAGTTTAAATTTCATTTAATAAACATCTAAACATTATGTACATTAATTGTTATTAATATTAAATAAAAAACGTTTACTTATATTTATTATATTCATTAGTAATTGTTGTTTTATTTTCTTTAGTGCATTTATTCTTAAAAATCGTAGGTTGCTATAGTAAAATATTCACCACGTTGATGTTGAAACATGAAAATCAAACAAATCGATAGTATCTTGAATAGTTTATGTATCTTTGATATTATATAGTGTATGAAGTGAATTAGTGATAATTTTTTTTTTTTTTAATATCTCGCCAAACTCTTAGTATACGACTGCTGGGAATCGTCCCAAACGGATAAATTCGACTGAATCGCAAAATAATTAATTATTTCGTAAACATTATTCCGAAATCTATTTTCTACATTAACCGCGAGTTCGTTGTTCGTATATTATAACGTGAACACCGTAGCTCAAAAATACATATTATTATCATCAATCATATTATTATTATTTTATTTTAATGATAATAATATTACCCCGATCTACAGTCGAATGAAGCGTAAACGCGCCATTAAAAACTTCGGGAACTATTGATTACATTCAAGGATACAAGTTATTATATTCTATAGGATACGACGAACGGGTTATAACATCAATTTATAAACCAATACATACTAGAATACATAATATTATACACGGTATACATTTTAAAGTGCATAATATTATACTTTTCGCCACCGGGGCCTGGCCCATAATATAATGTATGCACCTAATCGTTTTAAGAATTCTAGAATAATATGCTAATTTTTTATTATTATTATTATTATTATTATTTAACTATGGGCGATTCTGGTTTCAGTGCAGTTTAATCGTTTCAACTTAATAGTATAATAATCAATTAAATAAATTATATTTAGGTAGGTATATAGTATAGGTACGTATAGGTACGTCACATGTGACCCGAGTAAGATGCATTTTAGAACAACATTATTAGCGTGCGGAGTATTAGACAAATCGAAAATAAAAACATTTAGTTTATTTGATACCGTTTTGTTAATAAATGCCAAAAAACGTACGGACATATAATTATTGTTAAAATTGGGTACCGCATTACGCGGTAATTTTAAATGTACATAATCAATGCCAATCATTACGTCAAATATTAAAAATTGTCAACAGAGCTCATATCACTGTGAAAGACGTGATAGATCGATACAGTGGGCGGAAAAGTCAAGAAAATAAGCAGCGATTTAGTCGTCCAAAAAAACTATCTGACAATGATAAACGTATAGTTATACGAAAAGTCAAGTTGGATCCAAAAATAAGCGCTCCTAAAATAGCACAAGATATTAAGAATTTTTCTAGAGTGCGTGTTTGTGTAAGTACAATTTGAAATTTTTTAAAAAATAGTGATTACCATGGACAGGAAGCTCGTCGAAAATATTTTGTAAATAAAAAAAAAATAGACAAAAGAGATTTGCTTTTGTCAGAAACAACTTACATCACTCTGATAACTTTTGGAACAAAGTTATATTTAAAGACGAAAGTAAATTTAATATTTTTGGCTCTGATGGAGAAAAGCGAATACAGAAATGGTACCAAAGAATTTACAGCCTACAGTGAAATACGGAGGTGATTCTGTAATGGTTTGGGGATGTATGAGTGCTCAGTGTGTTGAAAACTTGCACTTTATTAATGGAATTATATACCAAGATATTTATTTAAATATTTTGAAGATAAATCTTGTAGCCAGTGCTGAAAAAAAGGGCATCAAAGATGATTTCATATTTACACAGGATAATGATCCCAAGCATACTGCAAAAAAAATTAAGGCTTGGTTGTCGAAAAATGTAATTGAATATCTCGTGACGCCACTACAGTCTCCAGACATTAATCCTATTGAGAATTTGGATAGAAAAATTCGAGATCACAATATTTCAAGTAAGGAAACTCTAAAAACGTTCTAGAAAAGGAATGGAATAAAATCACAGCAGAAACAACACGTGTTTTGGTTGGGAAATTAATTTTTACTAAATTTTTACATAATATAAGCAAGTAAAGTATTATACAGAAATATCAGACCTCCAAGCCTTAACACAATCCAGACCATTTGGAAAATTCTCATTTCCAGACCACCCACTCCGTCCCTGCATGTTAAATACTAATTATTGTAAAGCTTTGTAAAACTAACCTTTTTAATAATGAAAATGAATAAGGTATCGTAATTTTAGTACTGATGCACTTGATACGAAGTAATTTTTTTATAATTTTCATAATCATCAATTTTGAAAATTATATAAAGTTGGCAAAGCACCTCGAAAAAATAAAATCTAGTGTTTTAAATTATCCGAACGTCCGAAAAACACGACAGCACTTATATGCCTAAATTATTATATTGTTATAAAGCATCTTATAATAATATTCTACTTTTTTTTCTTTCGTCTTTTTCTCCATCAGTTACCTTGTTCATAAATCTCCATCTGTCACTGCCCATATAATATACGAGTAATGCTATTCGCGTAACAAGATAAAGCTAATAAATTCGATATAATAATTTATTTATCAAATACATAATATCTAGGGACAGTGGCGTCGCGATGGTAGTTCTGTAGGCTTGGAGAACCATATAGGTTTTTTAATAGGTGGGTTTGATTAACTGGGTGGACATTAGATAACTTTCTTCTTTTTACTTACTACTTGAAGTAGAATCAGTTGGCTTAAACTTAATTGTTTTTGAAAAAGGTAATTTATTTAATAATAACAAAGTTATATTATAATATATACATTATACATATTACTTTTTACATAAAATGGGCTGGCGTTGAATCATTTATAGGTATATACAGTTTAGTCAAATAATTTCGTAAGATTCACTCATGATGTGAGTTTACGCCGCCACTGCTTAGGTGTATATAATAAATAATAACATGGAGTTTGATGTATTTTCTCACTCTAAAAAAAAAAAAAAAACCGTGCACAAAATTACCCGAAAACATTTAATTTAAATAATAATGTCTTAATATAAAAAAATATAAAAAAAAAAAAAGTAGTATAGTAATATTTCAGCAGTATTCCTGAAATATTTTTGAATTTATAAAATTAATAAAAATATATTGATTACATTTAACAATATTTATATCTCTATTCGAAACCCGTTGCTGTATTTTATTGTTCATATTGTAAAGAATAGGTTAAAAAAAAAAAAAAACCCGCGATGATGACATAGCAATCATCTGCCGTTATGAAACGAAATTCGGACATCCACAAGTCACAGCCGCCGCGATCGTCCAACAAACTTGACTATAGTATTTAATAAATTTTGTAATCGTTCGGAGTATTATATTTTTAGTACACATATAAAATATAGACGATGTTATACGATCAGAGGCTGATTTAAGCGAATTGTTTAATATGCATTACGGATAACTCGTACAGTGTATAATTACGTATACGGTATTTAGACACGGCGATTCGGTATACTTTACAAAATAATTCGAAACGTAAAACAACGGATTATTTACGGATTTTTACGTGGTCTCGGTTTTTTTTTTTTTCTCGGCAACATTATTATTAATCCCCGGTTGGTTTCCCTGCAGATTCCGAAAATCTGTAAGCACTCGGGCTCTGTACCGCACTATTGTACTGCGTGCGTTATATTATTACTAGCATAGTATATTATATACTTACCGAAATGAAACCGATCATTTATTTCCGTAAAGCACGAGAAACGCGCGTGTTTTCGGGGCCGCACTCGCTTACTGCTGCGCCGGGACCACACGAATCGTCGACGACGGACTGCCGGGACACGATCGCAAAAGACGATATTATTACTATTTTATTAACAGTATGTTTCGTTGTTTTTACGTAGCGAAACTGGGCGGGAGGGGCGGGAGGAGGAAATAACGAACGAGCCGAAACGTTTCGAAAACGACTGATGTGCAGAAACGCGGGGGAATTCAAAAAAAAAAAACACAAAAATGTCCGTTAGACACACACTATGTAACAATACGCTGGGCTACCCCCGGGGATGTCGTTACACTAGAACACCCGCACGCGACCTCCGACCGTCCTCTGTCGGCTCTCCGCGTTTAGCGGCCCGGAACTCGGGGCTCGAACCGCCCCCACCAGGTCACCGGCGCCGCAGAACGCATGTGGTCGCGGTCTCGCCGCTACCGCTGTCCCCTCCCCTCCCTCCCTCCAAACCCGTCCACCCGCCGCAGCCGCCACCGGTAACCCTTTTCCGTCCGCCCCGGCATGATATACTGTATCCGACGTACCCCGACTACAGCGAATACATTTCATATTGTATAATAATATACCTGTATCGCGAATACCGATTTTCCGCTTCTGATGTGGTAATAATAATATAATAATCGCGTAACGCGTGTTATCGACCGCGGCGTACGCGGACGGGACGACGGACGATGGATACGTCGATTTTCATTACGTTACAATACGTATGTGTGTTACCGCGGGCAAAAGTCGAAATCGGACGAGAAACGGGAAGAGCTCGTGGGCAGAACGTCCAGTGCCGTAAACAGGAATTTTCATTCGGGGAGGGGGGTGGGATATATGCATTGCAGCCAGCCGAGTAGTGCCCACGCCTCGCGCCCAAAAAAACGACCCGATTTAAATACAGTAAAAATCGTTTTATATTTTTTTACACAATATGTTTGAAATTCGTAATATATTTTTTTATATTGACTCGTATGAAATATTTTAATAATTAAAAATTATACAAATAAAATATAAAAAACGAGTTTACACTTGATACTTCACGAAACACAATATCTTATACTTTGCATAAAAATCACGCGTACAACGAGTTTAGGTGCGATGCACTCTGCAACTTCTCAACCGATAAGATAACGCTAACATTGTGTATGATTTGGTCCAACTTAAAAGTTAGTATAGACAATAATTAGAAAATTTAACACCTAAGGGGATAAATAGGGCTTTTCAGGTACTTTTGGTACGTATATCTATAATTGTTTATTTAATTTTGTTTATTTGAACCTAACCTATCCGTATCGTCAATACGGATGAAATAACAAAACAAAAAATTGACCCAACAGACTGATAAGGACGTTAGCTATCGGTTCAATTAAATTGAAAAATAAAATAAAACGATTTTATAAAAATTGATAACAGAAGATTATCAATTTTTCTATAGCCTGCAAAAACACCATAAACTATTAATTTTAAATAAACCGTCAAAGAGAAATATAACTTTTTAAAATGCCATGGGGGAGATCGATCCGCCATATCCCCCCGTATCTATGCCCATAAGAACGTCGTATCACGGCCCTTGCCTGTTTCGGTTGAAACCGTATTATAGCGTCTATCAGTGGCGTAATAAAAATCACGAATAAAGAGTAAAATCGTCTTCTCTGCTCAACTCTTTTATGGGAATAGGTAATTTAAAAGTCAAATCTTAAAAAAAAAGCCAATTTCTAATCAATATGCATCAAGCTTTTCCTCGTAACTTGGCTGAAATGCAATATGCATTTCGATATTAGACTTCTCATATGTTTGTTTGTATTTTAAAGCCAACGGGGAGGGAGGATATAACTCCTAACCTCCTCCACCTGCGCACGTGACTGGCGTACGTAAATTTCAATTTTTTGATAGTTTCAAATAATTATGCTGAGCACATTACAGAAAGTACGTATATTATACAATACAATGTACGGTTATACATTATTGTAATAGTATCAACTAATAAACGAAAATATACTTTTGTCGTGTTTTTATAATTAAAAGTATTAACTTTTTTAATTCTTAAACTTTTAATATCATATTTAATTATGTTGGAATAATAATATTTTTTATATAATAATCAAAAAGAAAAAAATGCGATACCAATCTTTACTGTTAAAAATTGAAAATTAACGGACGCTACGGTTTTGCCCAATAATATTAGTCACTACTATAGGTTTTTTCGGGAAAAAGCCAAAATATGACTTTTGCACAAGTATAATGTGCACTTTGCGTTTTACCCATCTGTCACGTAGCCAGGGGGAACCAAACCCCACGGTCCCTCCCCCCGAAATTTAAGCTTCTCACAAAAAAATCATATTAATGTAACAATAATATTCTCGAAAAAACATAAGGATACTTACTATGGATGAGTAATTGTAGGTTTATATTCGAACGTTTGTCGTTTAAAAGCAATATAAACATTTTCCGACACATTTTTTTTACTTAAGACTTAGGATCTATTCCAGTGATTTTTCCAGTCATTTTATCCATTTTACGTTTTTCTTTTTTGTATAATACAGTCTCTTTGTTTTTTTCTGAACTTCTCATTTTAATATAAGTAACTATATTCGGGAATTTTCAAATTTCTATAAACTGGCAGATCTTAGGATGAATATTGTATTTTATTTTTCTAAACTTCCAAACTATTTTAATTATTATTAATATTGCGGTACGTACTAGTCAACTACTAGCTGCGGGAACTCGGGACTAAACTATAGCATACCACCCTTACAAACCCGAGACCCAACTAATATTAAGATATTTGATCGCGGGACACAACAATTTTTTTTGCTAGATGCGGAATGATAATATAAAGTAATAAATGTCGTGATTATATTTTCTTAATGTACCATCCAATATCGGATGATTCAATTAGCCATCAGATTTTCTAAAGAACAACAAAAAGGCTGTAATTTGTCTATGTAAGAATCGTTAAATAATTATAGGATGCGTACTTATCGTTCTTATATACACTTTCGTAAGGGACATTTGTGAAAAACGATTTTTTTTTTCCAACATACTTAGATAGAAGTTTAATTGCCCGTGTCGAGTCTCAGAATCGGATCAGCTGTAAATTATTATTTTTATTACTATTGCAGCAATTAAACAACCGAATATTATGCCGATTCCAGGTGTATGTATATTGTAATAACAATAATAATAATAATAATAATAATAATGATAAAAAACATATTTGAACACAGTGAATTTTCTAGTGGAAATAAAATAAAATATCACCTGGCACCCTATGCCGTTACGCGGCATTGATGTTAAGTCGAGCAGTACGAAACCCTAATTACACGTCAGACAATTGCTTTATTTTTCCAATCTAACTTGTAAGGGTTTCCCCTAAAACGAACTCATCCCTTACGCTATAATATACGCACTATACAGGGGTACCTATGCTCCTCTAAAGTCCCGAGTCTTAAAAATAATTGCACTCCGTACCATTACGTTAAACTTTTGATTACCTGCCTATGTGAAATACTATAATAATATCCCTACACAAACTTGAAATCGGAAAAAAGATATTTTATTTTGTGAACATGACTACGTTATACGGTTACAGAACGTGGCTTTTCGACAAAATCGATTATATTTTATATTCAAATTTATATCTAATATCCAAGTGCTCGCCTATCTTTTATGATTTTTATTGAAAAAAACAGACAAAGGAACTTCGCACGATAGGTGGCCCACTGTTTTAGATGAGTAGTTGAGAAAGTAGGATATTGAGGAGAATTTAATGTATATCTGTACGCAACAATTAATCATTGATAACGAAAAGCGATTCTGAGCGGAATTCAGTTATACATATTTTGAAAGGCCGTACAATTTACGATTTTCATCAAAATTTGATATCTATTAAAATTCTTATAAAAAAAAATTCTACATTATAATCAATTTTTTTTTACCACCAAGTATGACTCCTAATGAACCTCTTGTTAAATTATCAAACATTTTTTTGGTCTAAAAATGTTGTCTACGTAGTACCTACCGAATAAAAATTACGTAAAATCCTCGCAAAATTAAAATATCTATAAATAGCTCAAAAATGGCCAAAATGTTTTAAAAATTTTGCCGCGTCTAGAAAAATCAAATATCAGTTTTTTGTCAAAATGTCAAGTCTCTACGAATATTTTGAACTGAATCACAACAAAATAAAACAGAATTTAAAATAATACATAATGTAAATTTTCCCGTTTTTTTCCAATTATTATGAAAACCACCGCTTGGAAATTCAAATAATTACCTCTCTTAATTTCCACCCAGATAAAATTTCTTCTCAGAAAAGTTGTTACACTTAAAAATCAGAGCTAGATTTATGATAAAAAAGTTGTTCGCAGTTATAAAAAAATAAATAAATAAACATCACTATAAAACCAATGCATTCCTCACTCCGCTAAGAATCTAAAATAATAATATTGGTAACATTGATCATATTCATACTCTAATTATAGCGTTTAAAAATATAATATCCTAAGGTTAAGTACAATGTGCTCCATAAGAAGCCTTCCTCTTTTCAACAAATAAAAAATGATCTAAATCGATTCACTCTACGAAGCATGAGAGTTATTTCCGTATAGCATCGTTTCGAGCAAAAAATAAAAACCGTTTGTGGACAGGACGTTCAATATAATTTTATACGATATAATATAGATATTCCAATTTATATCATACCTATATAATATTATACAGTTTAATAATATTTTATTTGCTTACCTAACCCCGTTTTACCTATAATAGTAAGTTTCAAACATCACCCATGCGTGCAGATTCAACTGGCTTGGCAGGTGGTCCATATTTTCAGTCTGTCGTGCATGCAGGGTGTTTAGGTCTGCGGATATGTGGTTTCCGGCGATCTCCGTCCCGTACAATATTATGACCCAACGGCCGTTATTATTATTCTCTACGCACTGGCAAGGTGACGGGCATCCTGGAAGATAAAATCCAAATTAAATTACATTACGCGTCGTTATATTTCGGTATAATATTATCGTCCGCTGGATTCCCGATTGTCCTCCGAAATCGCAATTGTTCAAGAGAAACACAAACAGTTTTTGTTGCACAAATCTTAACTTAAAAATTACAATATTTTATATTGGAGATCCGATGGAGTTAAGACTTTTCCTTTACGTGAAAATTTCGTTGTACTTTAATATTTTTATCAGCACTTTCATGGAAGAATTAAATGTGAGTTTTTTTTTAGTCAGCGTTCTGTTAAACGGTGCGTTATTATTTATTTTAATTGGAAATAGCATAAACAAAAAAAAAAAAACATATTTTTAACGTTACGAGAATAAAGTCGATGATATATGCGTCATTTTTGCGAATTAAGTACACTTATACTCTATGGGCTATAACTATATGATATACAAGTAAGTACTACAGTCGCCTGAATTAATTGTCCTGCTAAGCAACAGCGGTCAGAATAATATAGTGCCTTATCATTTGGACGAGTAAAACGACACGATGCAAAGTGATTGTTTGTAGGAATAGATATACAATATACATATATACTTATACTGAACTTTCGCTAATTCGGCGCTTCCTAGATAACTGAAAATTTTAAAATTTGTAACATGATAAAGCTGTTTCCACTTCACACTCCACGAAAACGGGCATATTTCGTCAATATGTCGATTTCATAAAGTACTTTTACAACATAGTAATTTACATTATAAGTATTTATAAATACCCGTTTTAGTACTTTACCCTTAACGTATATAGTTTCTTATACAAGTCATATAAGTTACAATCAATTAAGTTTAACTTATTTTTGGATTTTCGATACTCATTATTAGTTGTATAACCACAATTTTAAATTTTAATATTTAAAATTTATATCATGGCAACATGTACCTACTCAAATAAGATAGGACAAACGACCAGTGTCATATTGTTTGGGGAATTTATGGCAGTGGGATATTTACTGGGGGGACAGGGGTCCGGACCACCCTCTATATAATCCATGATTCCCTTCATCGATTCACCACCACTATTAATTTTTTTATTTCTATGTAATTAATAGTTTCAAACAAAATTAGAATCATAAAACTACCATAGACATGATATTACAGTCCACCATAGATAAATAATATTTTCTACAGTAAAGTAATAAAAAATTGTTATTGTTTTAGCTCACATTCACGAATAACTACATTATTTGATATATTATACGTAGGTACATAAGTATATTATTATGTTAAGTACGTATAGATTGTTCTCAGGCGTGAACTGGTATAAAAGTAAAAAGAGCTACATAGAGTTAAAGGCAAATATCAACAATTATTGACGTGAATTATAATGATACGACAAATTTAAAATAACTACTATTCTCTGTACAATTAGTGGATCACTTATGTAAAATGGGAACGTAAAATACACAAAAGTAATTTAGTTTATATCTGTATACAATGATTAAATCAGTGCAAACGAAGAACGACTTTGAAGCAAGTTCGATTCAGCGTGTATATCGACACATTTAAATTGAAAGAGTATCGAAAATGTCAAATATCCACCGAATGTATTGAAAATAACACGTCTTCTATAAAATTAGTATAATATAATGTAAAATAATCAATGATATCTATATTAAATTGTTATAAACAAATTAATTATAATCTATTTATTATGAATTGAATACTTTTTATTTTATTATCAGATAACTATAACTTTCTTATTAAAAATGCATATTAATTGTAAGTTGATTGATTAAAGCGAGTTCAATCCCGATTGGGACAAATACGTTTTTGAGGCATAGAATGCTGTAACATCCCAGCACACTAGTTAATCCGCACCTGATCGTGCCTATATGAGTAATGCCATTTTTATTTAACAAAATGTATTGCATTTTCATGCTAAAATAGGTATTCAAAATAATTAATTACCTATGAACCTAAAAATAATATTAATATTTCCCCCTTCCCACACCTGGACATTTTTCCGATTTTACTTTAGAGTTACAATTAGAATATTTGCTCCAATCAAAAACTTTATTTTAAAAAAATTATTGATCTAGTTGGTGTATTAGATAGGCCATTTATTGAAATCCTTTTTATTTTTCCTAAGGTATTTGAAACGAATTTACCACCGAAACCCATTCAATATATCAAAGATATTACAAAACTAATATGGTAACTTTATCAATAATGTTTACTGATGAGTAATAATAGGATAAGAATCATATGTTAATATCAATGTCAATATAAAATATTTTAATTTTTCTAGTATTAACTAAATAGAATTTAATTTCTAATATTCCTAAAACTGCCTGGTCGGTCTTGTATTAAAGTCAAATTTCAAGTATATCTTCCAGTCAACATGAGTCTAATATCGAAATTAATTGGCAAACGGTACATTGAACAGGCGGTTCAATTGTAAGTATGATTTTGAAACAAAAGTATTATGTTTTTACTTAGATGTTAATTTCCTAAGGTTAAATCTTGATTTTGTTTAAATTATTATAGATATCTGTTTGCAATACAAAAAAAAAGTAATCTGTAAATTTAATATTTTAGTGTTCCTAGTGCCGGTTTCTATGGTGCCACTGGATTCACCCTCGTGTGCTACTTTACCGACTGGAAATTACTTTTGCAATATGTGCCCTACTACAATACAAAATTCCCAAAGGAAGTAAAAAAATAAATAAATCATTAATTATTATTCATGTTAAACGATATAGTGTTCTTAAAAACTATTAAATTAAAAACATTAAATGTTGATAAATATATACACAAACATGAATTTGTTTGATTTAGATTTATACACCATTATTTTAATAACTATTTGATTTAAATAAATCTTATCATTAGTATTTTCATCAGCTGTATTCACTTATTTATTAACCATGCTACTTTCAAAGGTAATTATTGTGGTCATTAACTATTAAATAATAATTTGGTTGAAGTCTGGGTCTTTGATCTGATATTGACTTAATCAATTTTTCAAATTTTTCCCTCCTAGACTTCAAAAAATTGTTTAAAAAATGAAATGAGTACCGAAATAAAAAACTGGAAAAATGTTTTGATGTACCCAAAATGTTTCCATATTTCTATAGTCTATGTGAAAGTACTCATGTTGGAAATTTGACGTACATACTATTATTATATAAATTTTCCTTTTTTTTTTCTGGTTAACCGGCAGCAGTAACGGATTTGTGTTAACATTGCTATCCCACTGCTGCTATTTTCATTATAGATAGATACATATAATGTGAGCAGGATCTCCCTGTTACACCCCCAAACAATTTGGTGATAAAATATCACATAAAATAATGTGTACACAATCAGACAATTCGGCCTGGATCCCGACACTGACTTCCCTTTGTTGAATTTACGACTTGGTTCTGAAACTGTCGGTTTTGATGGCCAAGTTTTGTGGCACCCACACACCTGGAGTCGACTTGGTCATTGAACTGCCCTTCGGATAGTCCTTGCCTTGGCTTGTGCCACCCTCTTCCTTATATAGATAAAGAATATCCTCCAAAATTATTGTATACCTACCTAGTATCTACCATATTTATTCCACATAATATTTGAAAATAATAGTCTGTTAGAACTAAACTTCATATTACAATATGCAGAATTTTAGTCATAATTTTTCAAAAAATAAGTTATAGTGATCCCATTTGTATTTATTTTACCCTAATGCCTATAGTTATGGCTTTAATTCAAAATATATTTATCACTATGCTATAAATGTCTTACATAGAGTAATCAATGATAAGATACTAGATAGATAGATACCTAAATAAGACACTTATTATCTTGAAAGTATTAACATTTTTCAGAATTTTTTTTAGACAATTTAATAAACAAGTAGATCTAAAATGTTATATTACCCATGGCTAAATAACGTTATAATGTTATTGAGCCATATTATCATTATTATTTTGTTATCCATATTTTTGGGTGTAAAATCGCAACTGACTTTAAATCTTTAAATACCAACCTATATTATACATTAAGTTTCCATTTATTAATTATTAAATTAATAAATGAATCCGTCATCTAGAGTATTATGATATTATGCGTGTTGTACGACTAGTTTCGAATTTAAAATTCATTATCAGGTAAGTCAAAAAGTCAAAATTTACATAGAATTTATTTATATATTTATTTGCGAGTATTAACCATTTAATAATTTTGTTTTTACTTTATTATTTATTTTTTAATTATTGTTACTTCCATTATATATGCTAAAATAAGTTTCATCCAATAAGTCTAAAATTTAAAAAAAAAAAAAAAAGTTAAATGTAAATTATTATTTGAATACATTATTTTCCTTATTATAAATTGTGATCTCATAGACCCCCCTCACACACAAACCTGTTCAGTGGTGTCTATTATCTTTTTGAAGAAATAAACAATGATTAAAATAATAAAAATTGTATAAATATTTAAAGATTTGATGTTGAATTTTTTATTTCTGTCAACCTCTTGATAAGATATCTCAATTTTAACTTTTCATAGAAAGTGGTAATTGATTATCGTCAAAGGGTTGACAAAAATTAAACATTTTACCTCCCAAATGTAATTAAATCAAAACTTCATCTATTTATGAAATTTTTGGAATAAATGGCTATTTAAAAAGTAAATATTGATTTTAACCATCAAAGTAAGAATGACAAAAAGTAAACAGAATATAACATTTTAAAGCTGCTTACTTCATAAATTAAAACATTGTTCACTGATACACTTCATAATAAAACCAAAACATTCCTCGCTTCAATTAGAATAAAAAAAATTAAAAATTAGAAAGTTAAGGTGGATGTGTATGATAATTTTTTTCACCCAAACTACTGAATGGATTGAGATAAAACTTTGCATATATACAGTTGACCATCATTATCTTTCCCCTAGTATTCAACCTCTTTAAGGACTGACATAAGACTATTGGTATTTTCAAATAAATTATTTTTGTTGATTAATAGATCAACTTGATGATGAGAGCAAAATTTAAAAAGTTTTAAACAAAAAATTAAATATTAAGGCAATCTATGTTAGGGTCATAATATAATAATTCCATTTCTTTCAGCTACAAAAAATAATGAATCTGTTTTCTAATAAAAAAATGTATTTATTTGTGTGGCAATTCCAGTATTTTTTGATCTGCAATATTTAAATAAAGAATTATTAGTTTTTTATTTGATAAATCATAATAAACACAATAAAATTTTTGATTAATATTTAAATTACTTTATTTTTTAAAAAAAAATGTTCATTTTGTTGTATAATATAAAATACATTTTTGGAAAATTCAACTTATCGTACTTCATTACCGATAGAAATTATATTTCAACTAAACACATTAAACAACTTTATGGACTGATAATATGAATTGAGTAATGATTTTTTTTTTTTTTAATCATACTTGAATAGTGTTAAAATATTAAAATGCTTTATGAGCTTTAATCACAATGTCAATACCACATTCATATAATATTGAAAAATAACGCAGTTAATAATACACATAATTAAATTACACATAATGATACAATGAATATTACATTAAAAAATAGCTTAACCAAATGGCCATATTGTGTTTAATTCATGGACCGTATAATATTAACAAAATTAAAATGAATAAAACATTTAATTAAACTAAGTTACTGAATCAAATAAAAATAAGTTTAAATGCAAAATCACGTAGTGGAAGATGGAGTAGAACTTGGGGTAAACTTTGGTTGAATAATAGACGTCTTGCGTGCTGGAACTGTTTCTGGTGTTGGTATTGTGTCTCCTGTACCAAAACCTAAAACTTGTTGCACTGGACGATTCTGGGCAAATTTGTTACCAGTGTTTGCCTGTTTAGCCATTTGATAATCACCGGAATCAAAAAACTTTTGCTAAAAGAAAAAATAAAAAATAATTATTACTCAATGTTTTTTGTAACAAATTATTTATAAACTATACTTAATACAATTCAGTAAAAGTTAGAATAGACTATTAATATTAACATCACACATGGTCTTATTTAATCAAACAAAAGAGAAACAATGGTTAACAAAACATTTTCCTCACATAAGAATATTGTCGAGTTTATACATTCGTATAAAATTTCCTAAACAAGTATAAATAATCTGATAATGGTGAATCTACTGTTTTTGCAACATACAAATTACCTATATTATATATTCAATAAAACTATGTTATTTGTGTAAGCAAAGTATTCTAATGTTAATATTTAAAATATTTTTAATTGTTATCATAGAAGTCTGAATTCATAACCACTTATAAGTAAAAAATTATCATAGACATTATTTTAACCAAAAAACAACAAATTAATCACAGAATCAAATATTTCATAATTATAGAAGTTATTAATAGTGCTGAAACATTTTTTGAGAAGTACATATTATTAAAGGTCTTTCATAAGATTTATTATTCTAGGTTAATATTATAAAAGTTTTTTTGTTACTCAAACAAATTTATAAAATAGGTAAATAATAAGATTCCTAATTATACAGTAAACTAAGTGTAAATAATAACAAAAGCAATAATTATTAGAACACTGACTCAACAATAAATAATATAACACAACTAAGTCCCTATTTTCTCAAGTACCTACCAATTTACAACCTAATTATAAATTATTAAATTATGTATACCCCTTTGGCTAAACGTTTTTGGAGTAACGCAGAATGGCCACTGACTGGAGCCCAATTTGATTTCATTTGGTATTGTTTTTTCATGCATTCTTCTTGGGCTTTTTCAACGTCTTTGGGGTCCTAAGGGAATAAGATTCACAATGAATAAACTTTAGGCGAATGCCTAAATAATAATGTTGATTAATAATGTATTATATACCTTGGGTTTACAGAATTCAGGATTTTGATTTTCTGTTGGTTTTTGATCAGCCATTTTTTAAATAGTCGATAATGACGGTCGTTGATTAGCAGGAACTGTACAAAACCAACAATTCAGTAAAAATTAAGTATAGATTAGATGAAAAAAAAATAAATGACAGTAAATATTTATTGTCGTATTGAAAGATCCAATAAGTTAAAACTAAAGTCAACAATGAAAAAAAAAAAATGAACGGATTAAATGTTATCTAGTACCTTATAGCAGTATTATACTAATCTATTTACGTATCATGAACAGCAAAGAAGTAATGAGCATTCGCTTGAATAACGATATTGAACAAGACCGTGGACGGCATTGAACAATCAAAATGTATTCCGAAAAGGTATTAAACGAGTTGGCCACACAGCTTTGCGTGTTGTTCGCGCGCGTACTTGACCTCGGAACTGTGTGCATGCGCGAGAATGAAAAAGCGAAAGGGGGCGAAAAACAAAAACGGACGAACGGAAGCATTGGTCAATTTTTATCGTTCATGTTTTACTGCTACTTCAAGTTCGACCGTATCCCATAAGTATTAATAAAAATTGCATAAACCGCGAGGATTTTAGGTATCTACCTACCTGTGATTACTTGTACAAGCGGTTTGACGTATTTCCCGTAGACTCGGAAACGCTGAACAATCTGATGGACCTCGCCTTTCACGTGCACTTCTAATCAATCTAAAATACGGAGCTACGTAGCTAAGTTAAAAACCGTGTCGGCAGAAATCTTCGAAAACAAAACAACAGCTGCAATTGCACACTACTCGTAACCGAAAACACGCAATTCCGGGTTTATCAGTAACAACTACGAGAACAACAATAGTGAGCACAACAGCCGTTTATGTTTATTGTTACCTGGTTTTCATTATTGTTTACCAGTTGTACCACAACCATGATACCATTATAAGGGGCTAATTGGTAACAACTATCAAGGTGTTTCCACCGGTGACCTTGAATATTAACCCAGTATTATTATGTATTTTGTATGGACCATACCGTATCAATGTGATAATATATTTTCTGCGGATGCACCTATAACAACATTACCTACTGCATTATAGGCATGGACGTTAAAAAATTTCGATGCTAACGCTCTCGATGTGACCAATAACCAAAGAGATGAACCACTTAACCTCGAAAAATTTTACGGTACTGCGGTTCGTGTTCAGTCTCACACTTGAATCTACTTCATATTCGCAGTTCGTAAGGCTTCATTTCATGACATAGGTACGCGGTACGCTATTCTCAAACACAGTCATTAATTGTGCACTGTTCTCGTCTCGATTGTACCAAAAATGAAATTGTAACATCGTGCATTTTGCCATGTTAGTTAACATTGTTGTGAACTAAAAAAATTGATATCTTGTTTGAAAATTGAATTTGAAATTTGACTACTGTTGCTGTCTTGCTTCTATTTGCAGTAGGTACGTTTTTTGGTTTATCGCATTTTGTTTCGATAGTAAGAACTATATATCCGTAACAATTTGATATTTCATTATTAGTTGACACGAGTTATGGATCAGTCTATTAGTGAATTAACAAACACACTCCGGAAATGGGAAGAAGAGTTACAATCGCCCAACTTCAATCCCACGCCAACATTGATCAAGTAATTGAAATCCTCAAATTACTTAATACTATTTATTTATCTATTGAAAATGTTTTTTAAATATCTCGCTTTCTTATTGTGTTTGGATTTTCAAAATTGTTTTATTGTTATAAACATTTATGAGATACCCTACTGTTATGCATTGCTGGATAGTGCTGTATTGTCCCATCAAAATTTAGTGTTTACATTTGCTTAAAAATGTGTAAAATTGACTTAAATTTAATTAATAATTAGTAATGATTTTATGTGACCCATTCTATTTTTGACTGGGCCTATCGTTATGTATTAAATATACAATTAAATAGTTGTACAGTGTTCTACTGTGTTCGATACGTTTTTCTAGCGCTGTTAATATTGAATTTTATTTTAATTTCTATTTTCAATCTGTTTTTCTTCAAAGAAGGGATGCCGATTTGGAAAAAAATTTGAATTTATCACATTCATATCCGATGAATAATTTCTTAGTTTTATTTGTTTTAATTTCTAGAAAATATACGTGAAAACAATTAATATTCAATAAAATAACACATTTACAAGAATTACTCTTTACCTTAAATTAAATCTTCTTTACGTCTTCAATCGTTTGATTGGTTTGCAGCAGTTCTCCATGTGTCCTTATCATTACTCAATTCCTTAAATTCCTTATAACTATTCTTCCTCATGTCAATTATAATTTGCTTCATGTACTCCATCCTTGGTCTTCTTCCAATACGGCCTTCAATGTCACTCTATAAATATTTTTAATAGAATATCATAGCTCTTCTAACTTTTATAGTATACCATAGTACTCTCTTTTTCTTTACTACTGCTTCATTCGTTATTCATTTGTTTGTTGAAGACAAACCGATTGAAAAAAAAAAAATCTATAAGAATTTATTATTAAGAGCACTAAGAAAATCTGTCGAACATGGTGGGACCAACTTTATATGTAAAAATATTATGGTTTTAATATTTAATCTATTATATAGTATGAATATTTTTCCAAATATCTATTTAATGTCAAAGCTCATGTTTTTTATGTATTGAATTTATTACTACCCATAAATATTCTTAGTATGATCTGCTAAATTTAAAAAAAAAAATTAGATAGGTACCATACTCTGCTAATTGTTTTTTTTAATTTCAAGTTTTCAATCATTCTAATAAATCTTTGTTATTGTAACTATTTACAGATTATGTGAATTATTTGAAACCGAAACAAAAAGTTATCTTAAAAAAGATCCAGACCCTTTTGATAATCGTCATCCATCACGGATAGATCCTACTTGTATACTTGGTCAGATGTATAAAATTCTGTTTCGTAAGGATGTGCTAATGAATAGTGTAAATATATTAATGTAATATAAGTTGATATTTTATATTATATTATTTACGTTAAATATTTTTAGTTGGTTATGGATTACTTAAAAGATAATTATTGGGCCAGAAGACCTAGAGACAATCATGAACTAAATGTAGCCGCATGTAGACTTATGATGAGTCTTATTCCAGGCTTAGAGACTACTGTTGTTTTTGAAAGTGTAAGTAAAATTTAAATTTGTTACGATACTTCTTTATTTAGTAATAATTAAAATGATTTGTTCAGCCTGCAAATGATGAACTTATCCATCGGCTATTCTTTTGGGCTCAAACAAATTCTGAACCTTTACAAACATATGCTATAGGACTATTAGCAACATGTATGGAATTACCAGATATTGCAGCCAATTTTAAGTAGGGTTTATAATCTATTGTTGTAAATAATATTATAATGTATTTTCAATTTTGTGTAGGGAAAAAAACAATAGACTTGTCCCAGTAGTACTGGATCATTTGAAATCATACTATACTCAATTTTGTGAAGAAATGGAAAATGTTCAACCATTTTCAAATCTAAATAATGGTCGGACTAATGATGATGATGCTTCTATCAAACGTTCTCCAAATAAAAAAAGTAATTTTTCATACTTCAATATTATAATAGTAGTTAATATCTATTATAACAAATTCTTAATTGTTTGTATTTGGTGTTTGATATTTTCGATATTTGAATAAATTAATATTAGTGCAGAGGTATATAAAGAACATATGTATTGACATATACTCTGTAAAATATATTTGCATAAAATAATTTTAAAATATTTATTATTTTTTAAAAATGCAATACATTTCTCACAAAATATCTAATACAGTGACCCCCAATGTGGGCTCTACCACCTCATGTGGGCATATTTTATTTTGAAGGGGCCGTTTTTCTGAGAAGGGCGCTCTTTTATCATTTACATTTTTATTGTTTATAACTGATTGCAATGAAGTGTATAACTGTATAGAATAAAAATTATTTTAAAATACCAAAAGTAACATACAAAATTATGTAGGTATAATATTTATAGACACTTAAATAAAATCTAAAGAATTATATTACCGAACTAAAGATTCTAGGTACTAGGTAGGTGACAATAATAACTAGACGTTATTATTATAATATGGGACTTATCGTATAAATTCCAGTTAGCGGCGGATATCTGATTCTGACAATGTTATGTGTAGTTGTATTTGGTACTAGGTAGGTACTTGACGTTATTATTGTGCGTGTGTCCGTAGAAGTTTTATTTGTTTAAATAAAATATTGTATATTATATTATGTCCGAGAACAAAAAATGTAGAAAATATTCCATTGAATATTTGAAATTTGGTTTTATTGTATCTCCGACGAATAAAAAATTACCCTTGTGTCTCTTTTGTGAAAAAACATTAAGTAATGAAGCTATGAAACCTTCAAGAATGTAAGAGCATTTTGTGAAAAAAAATTCAGATAAAAGTAACAAAATTATTTCATATTTTAATGACCTAAATGATAAATTTGAAAAACAAGAAACAGTGAATGGACTAATAAAACACATCTATATAACCAATAAAGGTCTCCTTAAATTCTATAAAGTGTCTCTTTTAGTTAAGAAATGTGGAAAACCACACTATCGGCGAAACATTTATTTTACCTGCTGTAGAAGCAATATTAAAATCAATAACAAATTTAAATGTAACTGACAGAATTTCATATATTCCTCTCAGTAATAATACTGTAATGTGTCCAGGTGAAATGGCGTATCATGTTGAAATAAAATTGTGTGATATTATAAAAATTACAAAATTTTCCTACAACTTATTAATGAATCCATTTTATGAGATAACAAAGCCCTGTTACTTGCGTATGTGTGTTATGTAAACATCAACAAAAAAATAACTGAAGAACTACTGAAGAAATCATTAAACACAGATACTGAAGAATTAACCATATTTAAAGTAGTAGATAACTTTTTCACAAAAAAGAGTATTCATATCACAAATTGTATAGCTTGTGTGACTGACGGAGCATCAGCAATGTGATGTCTAATGTGGTTTTATTGTGTCAACATTTAGTATATAAACTTTTTGGTGTGATTTGTCATAAATGCTGTTGATAAAATCAAAGCTAAATCATTGAATGACCGTTTGTTTGACAATTATGTCACGAAAATAATGAAGACTTTGAACGCCTTGTTCTACACACCAAAGTTAGGTGACTATCAATGAGAAATTGTTTGACACTCTTTTATAATTTATTTCAAACTATACTAGAATTTCTGCAGCCACTTGATAAACAACTTAACAATGAATTATGTAAAAGAGAGATGAATATCGCATACCCAGCATATATTTTTGAAAAACATAATGAATTCAATAAAAATTTGCAAGGCGATAATATTAATTTTATCAAATATAAATCCATTATAAGTGGATTTATTTTTAAAAAAGTCTTTTTAAAGAAAAATTTAGTCGACGTGAATTTAATAATTTAACTAACTTATCAAGCTCAAAACAAATTTTACATTCTAACTTAGACATATACTGTGCACACCTTGAATCCCTTAAAGATGATGTGAGTACAAGATTTAAAGATATCAAAAACTAAATTATACTAGAATAGGTGTTAAACTCATTTTTAGCATATATAAAAAATCTCCAACCATCAATTCAAGAAGAACTACTCGAAGTGAAGCACAATAAAGAAGCTAAAATCGATTTTAAACGTAATGGATACTAGTTGTTTTGCTCAAACAAAATTCTAAACATGTATCCTCAACTTGGGAAAGAAGTGGAATGACTTATTATGGTTTTTCCGTCAACATACATGGTCGAAAAAGGCTTTAGCGGGGATCAACAATTTTTGACCAAATCACGAAACAAATAAGAAATATGTGAAAGAGGAGATTTAAGATTTATACTGACATCTATTGAGCCACATAAAATTTCATTAGCAGAAAACTATCAACCTCAGAACAGTAATTTTATATTAGCAATTTCGAAAATCAAATTATATTATTAGTAGGTATTTAAATATAAAATTAACTAAAATATTTATCTTTTGAAATAATTGATTAGGGGAGGGGGTGAGATTTTTAAAATCTATAAGGGGCGTTGAGTAAGAAAAGGTTGGGAAACACTGATCTATTATCTTGTATTGAATAATATTAATAATAAAATACCTAATAACTCATCAGAATAATTGATATTTATTATTGCTTCTTAGTGCGGAAAATATCAACAAATACTCTTAATACTGATACCAATGATGCAATTGTTGAAAACACTACCCAGAACTCAAAAATGAATGTCGATGATTTACCCAATGAAACAAGTATAATAATTCTGTCTTATTTAATTTTTTTTTATTGCTAAAGAGTATTTAATTTAAATGTTTAGAAGAAAACAGCAATAGTGGCGATAGTAATTCATCATGTGTATCTGCTGATACCAACTCAATTAACTGTGTACACATTTATCCACTCACATTAACTACAAAAATGATTTATAGTCTTAAATATCTGGTTCCCACTGGAGAGTATCAAGAAGTATACAATATTTATTTAAGTTTAATAATACCTATTATATAATTGTTCAATATAAATTTGTTGTGTCTAGTTTTTGTGTC